>UWZB01000150.1:0-26260 GCA_900536885.1 Peniophora sp. CBMAI 1063
CCAACCCATCCAGCCCTTCACCGTCGTTCCTTCAAGTCATCTCATCGAAGACTCGTGTACTAGATGCTCTGGGGTCGTAAGGAAAGAGCCTAGCCACCGGGAATAGATAGGGGCAAGGAAAGGTGGTGGTGGTAAGATCTGCGTGCCTAGTCTCCTAAAGCAGCCCGGCCCTTATAAATAAGCGAGGCCCTGCAAAACGCTCGTCTCATCTTTTCGCGCGGCGAAATCTCTGAACACAGCGCGCGGCCAGGCCTCGGGTTCGGATCCGGCTCTCTTTCCTCAACCACCACTATTACCTCTCATGGCTCACACCCTGTGGAGACGACTTGGGCACGACCTCAGCCCGCAAACTCGGTGTTTGGGACTTCAGGAGGTGGGCACAGATATCGCACTCGCGCTGCTGCACGACGGAAGGAGCCATAAACAAGTTTGGCTTGTTCTCTGCACAGTACTGTGAGTTCATCCTGAGTTATTGCTGTACATTACTGATCCGTACTCTCCAGTACAATACGCTTTATGTATATACATATAATCAATTGATGTCCATTTCGTCCCCGGCCGACCCGTTCCCCTCTCGTTCCTTCCGCGGCCAAGCTCGCCTCTCGATCCAATTGGCCCGTACTTGCTCCGTAACCTTACGCCAACCCACTGTATTAACCTCTCTGACGATGTCGGCATCAGAGAAGTTGGACCCTCGCCCGGGTCGTATGTCGCAAACATTTGCCGCGACGTAGATGTTCACCAGCTTATCGACGTCTTTTTCCTTTTGGGGTGCTGTGTGCGTCGAGCCTCGACGGACCGTTGGCACGAGGTTGTCCAAGCACTCTCGCAGTAGCCGCATCTTAGGAATTGTGGGGCTACGTCGGCTCATGAGCTCCCAGCCCGAATACGGACCGTTGCTACGATATGTGACCTATCATGCGACAGCGCGTCAGCCGTCAACGCAGCACCATGAACCGCCCCGGCACACCTTGATCGCCTTTATGTTGTGTTCTTGTGCGAAGTCGATAGGGAGAAAACTGTCGCGATGTCCCTTTATGTTGACAAGCCAGCAGAATTCGCGTACAAATGTTCTAACCAGTGTGTCAGTGTCGCAGAACATCTGGTGATCGTGCTACTTACGAAAGCTCTGGCGTCCACTCGTGGTGAAGGCACTGTAACAGGTCCAAGACCTCTATCGCATACTTGGGGTTTCCGCCACCCGCAAAGCGGCACAGCAGGGTCGGCAACATGTTCTCCATCATGCCGACATCGCCGTGCTTGATAGCGCTCATGAGCACGATGTAATCCAGCGCATCGCTGCGAAACATGATGCCGTTCGCGAAAACGTGGTCCTTGTCCTCTTCTGGGTGATCGTTTGCGCGCTCGTATGCGTCGACACTCGCATACAGGTCCAGTATATCCTTGGCAACGTCCACGAGATCACTAGGACTATAGGACCGCAGCTCCGCGAGATTGTCAATTCCCTCAATGTCGAGCCAGCACGCCCGAAGGTGGGCTTCTGCTGTGTGCAGGATGCCCTCTCGCAGATGATGATAGTAGGGTGTGCTCGTCTTGAGGGAGCTCAGCCCCTTGCGCTCGAGATTCGTGAAGGCATGGCGAAGACCCTTGCCAGCATTTGTGCCGGCGTGCTGGTCGTAGATGGAGGTTGTGTGTGCAATCTCCAGGTGGAACCAGCCGCCGATGGGGACCAGATGGTCGAGACGATCACACGCGGCCATGTCCTGGCTACGGGAGTTGACCAATCCGCGCAGTCGTTCGACCGTGAGCTGATCACCGACAAAGGGCCAGAGCTTCTCGAGACCAAAGCGCTCGAGGGCTTTGCGTGTAACTACACCCAATTGGACTAACCAATCCCCGAGAAGCTTCAGGTTCCCTTGGTAGCTCCCTTCCTCGATGTGCAGCGTGGACAGAACATACTGAATGGTGACATATTCAGGCCCGCACGGAAGCTCGTGAACGGGATCGGGCGGACGCAGACAAGGGTCGTCTTTGTGAGGATATGTTTCAAGATCAAAGGCGGGGGAATGAATCAGCGCCAGTAAGATCTCGTGTACCTTGCGGGCGCGTATACTCGGACCGGCTTTCTCGAAGAGTGCTAGAAGCTCTGCTTCTGTGAGCGGCGTGGTACTGCCTGCACGGCGTGACTGTTGGAACTCGGAGTTGGAGAGGTTGGGAAGCGGGTCGCTCGACGGACGGAATGGTTGCGTGAATAGTGTGGCATCTGTGCCTGAGTCGAAGTGGTCGAGGTTATCTACCCTCTGCGAGAACTTTCTGAATGCGAGGTTCAGGTTGTCGTGCGCGAAGACAGAGGGTTGATGCAGGAATGCATGCACGGCCTCTTTCATGGACTGTTCGGATAGTCGGGTCTCGATAGTGATACTCCAGCGGTGGCTCATCGTCACACCGAGTGCATGTAGATAGTCCAGTCCATTCGCAGACAGACCTGAGCTCTTGAGGTAGAGGGTGATGAGCTTCTGCCACAGGCTGCGCCTCTGGTTTCGACTGTACAGCATCTGTGACACGATCATCACCCCGATCTGAGGGCAAGTCAGTCAAAGCATATTCGTCGGCGCCGTTGTGTACTAACGAGTTCAGTTCCGCCTGCTCGGTCTTTCTGATGCCCGGTGCTTGCCACCTCGAAGGATGCGCTGCACGATACCCCACAGTACAGGTATTCCCCTATGCTCGTCGCATAGACGCTCGATGGTGTCGGTGAACGAGTACGCACGGAAGCTGTTTAATGATGTCACCCACGCGCTCTACAGCAAACGTTTCGAGCGCCTTGCTTACAGCGGTAGCGCGGCGGTGCCGCGTGCGCTTCGTATCCTGCGGAGAGCGGCACCAGTGATGAAGGATCGCAGGCAGTTCGTCACACTGTGCATGGAGCCTGTCCGTGCATGGCGTATGTCCGGGTCGCGCGTGCAGCCGCCATCACCCCAGCTTAAAGCATTCAAGAATATCGTGAGATCCAGCCCGATTGATTCTATGTATGGCAGGGTGGCTCGAACGAGAGGTGAGAGCTCAGTGTTGTTGCGAGCGGGAGTTTCTAAGAGCCGGCGATGATGTTCGCCGTGTACGGGATCGCGGTCTGGCTGTGGCTCTGGGTTCATGGGCTCCGGTTCGCTCTCTTCATTGTCCAATGCTTTGTCAATGTCGTACATATCCTCATCCTCGACATTATCTTCGACATCGTAGAGGCCGTCAAGCGAGTTATCAGGCATGCTGAGTGAAACACGTCGTGGAGGCAAGCAGAAGGGAATATTTCCGGTACGGTACAGCAGTATCCATACAAATTTTTGAGGCTGGATAGCTAAGTAGCATCATCTCTCAATCGGCGAGGGTTTGCCGCCTGTACCCGAAGCGAGCGTCATGGCGGTTCCGGGGCTCAGGATGAGTTCCGGTTTGTCGCCTAGGAGCCCAAAAACGTCCCCGGCCCGAGGGCGGTCCGGTCACGAAAACCGTCACTTTTTGGTCACAGCACTCTGTGCGCTCCTGCGCGCGTCGTGACGCTCTTGCTCTTGAACGCTCATGCGCTCATGTCTCAGAACACAATGCTCGGCGTGTGAGTCCAGGTCTGGCGAAGACTTGGACCCAATGCCAGGTGATGTTCTGGCCCCTCGCCGTTGGTGCGTTTATAGACTGCTTGCTCACTGAACGTACGTATCCCTTGCCCCAATGTCTAAACGTCCTTGCTCACCTTCACTCGATCCCAGGTCGCACAAGCGTCAGAAGCAGGGCGTCGGTACGTCCCTTTCAATTCCTTCGAGCGCTCTTTTTTTCTTATCTCTCATCTCGCACAGGTTCGTATGGCCCTTCTGCCTCTGCTTCGGCTTCGCAAACCGCGGTTGCGGGCCCTGGTCCTTCGACTATGGCGAACAGTGCCCGCTTTCGAACGAACTCAGGTCTGTCCGACCTTCTTCATCCTAGTCTCGTATTCATGCTTGCAGGTCTGCTCGCGGGCTCTCAGTCACGTCCATTGGCTCCCCGTCTCGAGACGCCATTCACGTCGCAGACGTCGACGATGGCTGGATTGGCGAGTAGCATCCAGTCCAGCTTTCGTTCTTTCTTTCCCCCGCGCCCTTCGCGCTCTTTGCCTCCTCAACCGGTGGAACCTCCGGAACCTGTCCCATCGCTTTTGAACAGGGGTACGTGCGCTTCTCTCACGTCGTCCAGATATTCGCTTACGTTGTCCTTCGCTCCCTTTTTTTAATCCTCTTCGTCTATCACCAACCCGATTCCTTACACGATGCCCCGTCTGCTTCGTCGATGCCTATATATCCAATTTATAGATGAATTGCATGAGCTATGCGTCCAATGGGCACCCGTGCCCTCAGGAGTTCCGCTAGTCTCTTGCTCGATGTTGGAACATTGGTTCAGGTTTATGGGCGTCGTGCGCTCAGATACCGAGATCGTGGAACTCGCGCGTTCCCAGACCCCGAACTTGACGGCTGCTCCGTTACGACTAACTCAGTCGTCGCTACGTCTGCTTGTGGGCTTGCCGTTCATGCAAATGCATCAGTTATATGAAATCGCGCATTTTCATTGCATACGCTTGGGTCGATCATGCTCACGCGAACGAGCTGTGAACATGCTTAGCGAGCACTGCTGTGTGACATGTCCGAGCGCGATATATGTTCTCGCAGAACTGAGGTCCGTCAGGCGGGAGAAGAAGAATGTAACAAGGGTGTCGGCTAAGCACTCGCGGCGTTCCCGTGGTTCCCGCGCTCCGTACGTCCGCCCACGACCTGTTCATCGTGATACTCAGACCGACGACAACGCGGAGTTCGTCTTGCCGATCGAGCACCCCTTTCCCGAGCCCTATTCCGCACAATTGCGGGAGACCATTATACGTGAATGGCAGCTAGCTATGCAGCCTGCCGCATGGAAGCGGGTGACTTGCGCGGTGTGCGCGCAGTATAAGTTCAATCCCGAGTGCTCGATCTTCAACCTGAGTGACGAGCAACTCGATCTTCTTACTGACCCTGGTCTACTGGACCGATTGAAACCTGTTTCGTACGAGTTTGAGTTCTATCGACGCGCTCTTCTTCATCCGAATGGCATGCCACTCAAGACCATGCGCGGCGCTGTTCGGGTGTGCAAGACGTGTAAGTCTGCGCTCAAATCGGGCTTAAAACCAGTCGATTCTCTTGCCAACAAACTGTACTATGCTCATGACCGCGTTCCAGAAGACGTCCGGCGAGCGTTCGCGACGTCTTCTGTGGCTGATAGAATGTACACGAATGTATGCCGTCTGACTAGGCTCACGTACGTGATTGACAACCCAGCCGGCGATAAACCGGGTATGCCGCGTCAGCGTATGAACAAGGATCATTGTGCTATCATCCCTCAGGATTTTGGCACGATGACGTCTTTCCTTCCTCCTCCTCCTGGATTGGGGATACTCGTCCCCGACCATCGTGAGCCTGACTGCATCCTCTCTGATGACGTTCGGTACTGACAGTTGTGTAGACGCACTGGGCTGACTTCGTTGATCTCCTGCTCAAGCACACAAATGCGCTAAAGACTGTACATACTCTGGAGGTACATCTGCTTCTTCTTTCGTCGAAGACTGCCATTGACGTGCGTACAGTTACAGAGCGACTGTCACTTATTCGCTCCAGATGACCGCACCATCCTCAAGACCGTGGGTCGCATCGAGACTCTTCGTCTCTGGTCCGAGGAGGAAGTCGCCTTGGATTCCGTACTTCACCAACTGCTGGGCTCAACTTCTAGCGCGAGACGCCCGTTGATACGCTCCTTGAAGTCGGCATTCCCTTATGTGCGCTCCATCGTTGACGTCTCCTATCCGGAAGCCGCTTTCGTTGGCTGCCCAAGAGTGCTCGTTGATTTGATCATGCACTCAGTGCGCCAACCGTATGAGTCTGATGCCTAGTTGATATTTACTTACGTCACGCATCTGTTCGCTCATCCGTAGTCTTGTTACTTACAGGAGTCGTAGACTCGTACCCTCTATGTAGTTTGGGTTCCATTGCTTGCCAATGTACGGTCGCCTAGACCAAATACAACACGATGCTCGTAAGGGCGTTGGCCAGCCCGATCCACACCCAGGATTTGTGATATTGAACCTGAGCTTTTCGCCGTGCTTGTACAGTCGATGTACATGTCCGGTACCAACTTTACTTGCATCAGGCAACGCCGCACTGTGCCAACACCTTGATTGTATAGGCATTATCACCTCAAGCCCACTATCCGTGATTCGTGCACCGACTGCGGCGGCCTCGGTCTTGAGATCTGATCCGCATTCCTTGATCTGAACGCTCCGTCTCGCGTCCTCCGTCCTTGACGTCCATGTTCTCTGTCTTCAGTGAATTCCTAGCTAGGAACACTCGCTGCTACTTCGGCGCACTTACAAACTCTATCTATTCTGGCGCTCAAACGAAGCACCGGTATGTTTGCCAGCCGAAATCCGCGGTTAATGTGCTCATAAAACGCAACAAACTTCCTTACGCGGTGGGGGACACCTGGGACTCCGCTACCACACTTAGTCGGACGAGAAATGGCTCGAAATACATGGTACGCGCGCTCATTCAAATGTACAATACTTATACAAGCAGAGCGTGGTACTCATGAAACAATCACAGCATGCTGAACTCATACCCCCGGTCAATACCCTCCTCTGCCACGAACTCCGCCGTCTGAGGCTTGCCTGAACCCGACGAAGGCGAAACTTGAAGAACCTGGATCTCATTGTAAGCCGTCGAATCGTCTGTTCGGTAACGAGTAAACTCACGCGAGGGACGTCCCGTGCAGACACAAGTTGGACAAGGGACTTGAGATGATGGCGAATGCGTACTACCGGCGGTTCGTGGCGACTGCTCGACTGAACGGACTCTACGTCGAACTTGATGGTGGCTTGCACGAAGTCGCCCGGGGAAAACGTGGCTGCACAGGTGTTGCGCACTACATTATCTTCACCGCGTTGACCGAGGCGAACGGAGTCGATAATCCGCCATTTCTTGATGATTTGGCTGGCCGCGCCGGTGCTGATGATCGCGGCGGGTGTATTGGGCCCGACCTGGCGCATCAAGAGGTCGGCATCATGCTACCGTAAGTCGACGCTTCTGCATACCTTTGTGAACACTCGGCTGACGAGATGAAGACCTTCCCGGCGACGCCTCTTCATCACGTCTTGCAGGTGAACGGGCAGCCCACCTCCGCGAATCGTTGCTATAATGAACTGTTCCACCTCGTACAGCGTGTCCGCTTGCGCTCGGAACGGCGCGGCCAATTTCCCCGGCCCTATGTCAACAAACTGTACGGCGCCTATCGCTCCAGCCTCGGTCCTGATACGTGTGAGTACCCAGCAGGGATCCAAGGAATCTGTCGCTTACCCATCCCAAGTACCGGTCTTGGCCATGTTCAGGTTGCTTATGAAGCCGTAGAGATGAACAGTCACCGTCCACGGCCGACCTGGCGCAGCGCTCTCGCGAAGCGTTTCATCATACGAGACGCTGCTCGCGGCTCCGACCACCGAGACGGACACCGGGCATAATGCGCAACCACGCCGTGTAATCGTTAGTCTTCGGTATCAGCTGCCATAGCTCCGCGGTCATTGGATCCCACTCGTAGCCGCGCACCGAAGTCGCAGCGTCGGGATACCCGTCGCACGCGCGGTTATTCTCATCGTCTACGACGCACATCAGGGTCCAAGCCGTTCGCGTTGCCATCAGACGTACCAGCCAGATAGGACATCCGACTAAACCCACGTACACGAGACCCCTCTCCAGTACGTCTTTTATGCCCCACGCGCCTGCAGTCGTCACGCATTCTTAGCATGCGAATCTCTTCTCCCCAGCCGTTGCGAGCTTGACGTACCGTGCTTGCTCTGGGCCTTCCGTGACTTTCGAATGTAAGTCTCGTGCCTTCGTTCTATGCCGAACCCCGCTGACTGTCTTTGTCATCGTAGCCACTGGCCGCCGAGGGCCCGTTCACGGGCGCTAGGACCATCCCGTTTAAGGCATCCCTTACCCGGACCAGGTTGTCGTCTCCCCACCACATCCCGGAATCACCTGCAATCGTCATCCGACGAGACGTAGGTACTCCAGACACGCCTCGCCCCACATTACAGCCCTACGATAGCATATGATTGTGGACAAGCTTACATGTCTCGGTCCCCCCAACGACTGTCCAAGGTCCAGACGCCTGGATCGCGCCAGGATCCGCCTATATGGCTCCAAGAGGCCAGCCTTCTGGCCCCACCAGCTTCTCGACCTTTCCCTCTCGCCTTTGTCACAGGAGCCCAGAAATCGCTGAGTCGTTCTCGCCGCGCTGTTCTCCGCTTGTCAAGGCCTGCCTTCGCACCTGGTATATAATCTTGCCCGTCGACGTGCAGCAATATGCAGTCCCCACATCTTCCCTCGGTTCTATACTTCTGCACAATTACTCTACAACGTCTCAACATGGGTCGCACGAACGCTCGCAAGCGCGACGCCATCACGGCCGACTTGTCAGATTCGGAGAACGTCAACGCGAAGAACCCTCGGTGCGTCAATATTATCTCCTTCACGACTTACCATGTTGACGCTTCGCCAGCGCCACTCGCGCGTCCGTCAAGAAGTTCCTTGACCTCGAGGCGGTTGAGGGTACGTGCATACAGTGAGACTAATCTCAGGCATTAACTGACCCTCTCGCAGCGGAGGACGACGACGGTTCAGCCGAGTCGGGCCTGTTCAACGACAGTGATTCCGACTCTGATGGCGATGACTGTGACGTCCCCCTTGTTGTGGCCGGCAAGGAGGCCACTGCCCCTGGTGACCCGCCTGTCGCGCCCTCTGCCGTCACGGGTTCGAACGTGAACGAATTGGACATCTTTGGCGAGGCGAACCAGACCGCGCCTGCGCCTACAACCCCGCCGTCAAACCCATCGTCTGCCGTGGAGAAGCCCGAAACCCCGGCAAACAAAGGGAAGGATAAAGCGCCTGCCGTTCAGGTTCGTACATCATCTCCCTCATGCATGCGGGAGCTTGCGCTTATGAATCGTATCAGACCAACCTCGACAACACGGTCGTCGCGAAGAACAAGATGCCGGACGTCGCGCCCGAGGACGCCGTACCCCCCAGGGCGTCATTCACCAAGGCCGTCTTGAAGTACGCCATATCGCGCCGTTCCGTGCTCATAGCCACTCACATGCCGTTCTAGGCGCTTCGACAACATCTTCACGTACAAGTACGAGGACGAGTCCACATTTTACCTCCGCACCAAACCAGCGGACCTCGTTTGGTCGTCTTCGAGAGTAAAGGGTTCCTACCTGCGCGTCAAGGACGACGTCCCACCCATCAAGTTCTGGTCTCTCGGAGATATCAACTGGAACGGCCTGCTTCCCGAGAACGGCAGCTACCCGAACAAGGCCAAGCTCAGCATCACGCCTCTTCGCGAGGGTGACCTCATGCACATCCGGAAACTGATCGGAACTCACTCCAAGACCAGTGCGTCCTCTTTCTTTCTATCTAGCGATGCATGTTCACCGTCTTTACAGAGAAACCGCTCGAGACGGAGAAGATATCCCATATCTCCGCACACAAGGATATGTCCGCCCGCGCTCGGGGCGTAGACGCGGCCGAGGTACGCACACATTTCTATCCATGCGCAACTCTTACTGACATGTACACAGTCTAAACCCTTCGCCTACATCTACGACGGTCGTCAGATCTTCACGCCCGACAAAACCGACATGCGCACGTTGGCACCGAACACCCTTGTCCGCGGTGACGTCGTACTCATGGAGTTTACGGTCGCTCGTTACTGGGACGAGTCCGAGAACGGTCGCGTCAAGAACTGGGACAGTTCTCGCGTCTTCTTCCAGTTGGAGGCCGTCACCCTACTCGTCAACGCCGAAGAGCAGGCCGAGATCACCGTCAATGCTTCGAAGCCGAAGAAGAAGGTCGTGATCTAAGCTGGCTGACGAGTAACGCGCTCTCGATTACCTTTGGCGTCGTCTATGTCTGTTTGTTGCTGCTGTAACCCATCATGTACTTGTTCCGCGAGAACAGTGTCTGCCTTTGATGTCTCCAGAAAATCCCCATAAACCTACTTATCGTGTACGCGCTTGATGCTTCTGTACTGTATTGTGTTCGTCTTCCCCTCCATCATGTACTCGTTTCGCGAGAACAGTATCTTGTTTCGTTTCCCATATAAATCTACATAAAACCACCTACGATCTCTCCTTCCCGGACCGCTTCGCCCCACCGATTTGTCCTTGTACCTACGTGTTTCTCACGTGATCGCGGTTCAACCCGCGTCGCCTTTCCTGGCTCCGTACGCTATACGCTCTCTTCCGCCCATCACGGCGTTGTCGTTTATACCGCACCGAATATTCACCTATTCAGTTGTGCAAAATCCTGCTGTCTGCCCGGCTCACGACAGAACACCGCTTTCGGTATTCGACTCGCCGTCCACTCGTGCTGCAATAATACGCGCGCTGCTCGACACCGACCGGCCTTCGCCAGAACTTCTACTCCCATCGCGAACAACTACAATAACTACTGGTATCCACAGAACAAAGATCAACAACCCGAACACGACATCGAATGCCTCGTAAGCCATTGGTACTGACTCCAGTACCAATTCTCGAGGAGCTATATTACACGTCAGTACACGAATTCGCTTTCCGGTACAACCCGCTCACCATCATGATGATTCTTTCGTTCTTTTCCTTCAGGTCTCCACGACGAGAACGGTGGACGGCGATGAAATCCGTGCAAAGTGTTTGGAAGAAGTCACTGTAAGTGTGTGACAGATTGCACGTCCTCCGCCCATCTTCATCCAGCGTTTCCTCGTCATGCTCCTCCACCACGTTTAAGAAGGTGTCGAAGCGTGACGCCAGGAAGACCTCTTCAGTATGGTCGAACGTATGCTCTTGCGCAAGCGCTCTAAGTGTGTGCATCCCACTCGGCATTTTGCAGTGGCCCTTTGCTCTCCTGACGAACAGCGCTCTTAACGGACGCCGTTTTTACATTCGGATACCTTCTGCGTGGTCCAGACCGGGCCTTGCGACGGATGAAGGTGTGCATAGGTGATGATGTGCTCCGCCTTATTCACATGCCTGACTCGCAGACTCAGTCCAGACTCGCTCCACGACTACACACGTTACCCGCTCTGGTGTCCGCCTCTCGACCCCACTTGACGGAAGCAGATATCGGTCTCGACTTCTGTGTCTGTAGCTGGGACGGCGCAGCTTAAAAGGCGAGCCGTTATGACTTTCCAGCATCGATACGATGTCGCAAGAACATGAGGTGCGGTCGACCACACCATTCAGATGGTTCTTCTCGCTCATCCGTCTATAACAGATTCCCAACGGTGTCTACGTCTCAGTCAAAGCCAACTGGGAGCCTGATATCAAACACCGCGAAGACGTAGACGACCGAGTCGCTCCATGCATCCTAGAAGCTGACGACGATGGGAGGATCCGGCCCGGCGAGATTGAGGACTTACTCTGCTGCTCTACCACTCGCGTTGTCGCCTCATTCTTCGACCGCGATCCCGCCATCTACGATTGGCACCACATCGCACTGGCCAGCAACGATGGTACCGGTCCCGTCAACGAGATTGTGTCCGCACTCCTTGGCAAAGGGAAGGACCCTGTCCGCGGGCCAGTCGTCGTTCTCAAGGACGCGCCTTGGCGTCATTGGGCACGACTCGATAAAGGCGTTGACGGGCCTAAGGTCGTCCAGACTCTATGGTACTATATGCGAAGCGGGGTTAACGTGGAAGAAGAATTCGGTACGCGCACCTTGATCAGGCTCTTAGCGGAGAAGGACGATTAGGTCGTGGGCATGGCGCCAAACGTACTTTACCTTTGTGTACGGAGTTTTTGCAAATAGTTAGGCATTCATCTGCTCCATCTTGCGAGCATGCGCGCGAAACCGCTTTGAACTATTGTCCAGAACGATGACATGTGATGGCCTATATTGAGTTGACCGCGTTCGAGACCCGTCCTCAACGATCCCGGGAGCGAACATCTGAGACAAAGCACAAAGCGAGTCATGTCAGAGAATACGATGCCATATAAAGGTAGAGCACAGGCGTCGAAGCTCTTCGAGTAAACTCTACCATGTCTGAAGTGAGTTCAAAGTTTCGCAAGGAAGCCGGCAACGCTGAAATCGTCAAGAGCATCGGCAATAGGCCATTGCGAGAGCAGGGTTTGTCAGAGGGTAGCAGACGGCAACTCGATCTCGCCAAGGCTCACGGGCGGGTCATCTTCCGCGAAGTTATGGGATTTATCAGCTTATTAGAATCCCTCTCCCCCGACAGTGGACGGTGGGCGAGCGCCGTTGGGGAGGCATGGCGGCACGAAGAACTTCGCATGGTGATCCTCAACTTTGTCGACCGCGTGCGCACGCGCGAGATCGGCTTCAGACTCTCACAAACGACATTCTGCGGAGACGATGACGGCTGGGGAGAATTTCGCCACGAATGCGCCGTTCGTGGTTTGGGACAAATGCGGCGTCTCCTTGAAGAGGGTGTCCCCATCTTACGCCATGCAATACAACATCGCAATATTCTGCTATTGAGGTAGAGGTGGGTTCGATCTCGCTAGATACAAACACCGGCTGACGAGCGCGAAGGGGCTTGAGATTACGGCTAGCTAGTATACCATGTCTTCAAATCGATGAATTACATATTTCACACCGCTCTTTTAATAGTAGTGGATCCCGTCCGATGAACATGGATCGTACTTGAAGGTAGTTGAGCCCCGGTAATGCCCCGGAGGGGCTGTGGCAGTCATAGGCGCCGCTCTGCATCGGGCGGACGACTCGGGCCGCCGGCTGATGGGTCACGGCGTGACCCCATGGGTGAGCTCGCGGTTAAGTTGCACCAGACGTTCCGCCTGCGTGCCTGCTTGCGTGCGTTGACAGCGGTGGGCGTCTAAATTCGAGACTACCCGCGTGAGCGACCCGCAACCTTGCAAGTAAGTATGTAGAGGCACGCGCGAGGCGCATAGTTGTGGTGTGTGAAGATCAGATCGGTGATTGCCGGTGACTCCCTTGCCCTTTTCGGTGCTTGATCCCGGAACTCACGAACAGCAATTCACTGGTCACTCCGCCTTCACGTTCGGATCATGGATCCTTACTCTGACCATATGCATCCTAACCTTTACATATGCGACATGTGCTGGAAGATCTGCGAGAACTGGCTTCAATGGCAATGTTGGACGGGCGGTGTATGGACACCCATGCAGTCTCAGCCATACACGCATAATATCGCAGTACGCACACGCACAGTCTTACGGTTGATAAGTTATGTAATGACTAGATGCAGAATGACACACTGGATCACCCTCCCGCTCAACAACTGTCGCCGCACTGGTTGCAGGATGCGCCTCCTTCGATTTCCATGCCCTGCTCGAGCATGGCGCCTTTGTCTACACTACACCGGCCGCCATTACAAACACCCATATCATCGCCGGCACCGGCACCCATTCCAACATCGTCCATGGCACCAAGTGCTTTCTATATCTTGTCCGCCACCGACCTATCTTCTGTGACATCTGCAAGGCATCGTTCTCATAGAGTTCGAGGCCATGTAGCGTGCACGGCATGTCGGAGAAGAAAGGTTGGCTGCCGCAGACGTCCATCAACCTCAGCGAAGGAATCATGCGAGTACGTGTTGTTCACAAGTCCTCTTGTCATCCTCACTGAAATGTGCCTTCTAGATACTGTGCCCAACGCGGGAAGCCATGCGACATTGGTGCGCAGGATGGTACACAAGGATAAGAAGCGCTGATGAGTCTGAATAAATCAATTTGGCTCTACGGTAACTGCAATATTCTGGTCGCTCAGTTGAGACAGTCATCATAGATCCACCAGCGCGTGCCGGCCTGTGGACTGATAGCTACGCAAATGAATATGCAAACTCAAATCTGAGACCTGAAACCTGAGGCCTTGAGGCTTGAAGCTTGAAGCTTGAGAGTTTGAGACTTGAAGCCGCCCACCGCGGCAAAAAGCCAGAACCTCCCTGAACCGTGCAGCGGTGCACTGTAGCGCTGCACTCCCCACCTGTCTGCAGCAACTGATTCGCTGCAGCGCTGAGACCGGAACGAGCTGCACTCGGCCATGGAGGGCGCGACCGTTTCGACAATCGCCGAAGGGCGCGTAAGCCCAGAGGCCTTCGCGGCTCGCCCGCGTATGCGCCATGTACGAGCCCTATTCTCATTCTCTCACTGTCAGTTATAATAAGGACAGTAGAGAACTCAGTGAGTATGTTGGGAATATACCGAAGATATATGTCCGCGTCTGGTTTGATCTGGTTTGGTAGGGTACCACCTGGTACCACGCTGTACCACGGCGATTCGAGGCGCCCCGGGGCGTTTCAGCGAGTGCCTTGCATCGATCCAGGTCCCCACCGCGAACACGCATGTGGGCACGCGGATCGAAAGACCTCCGGAGCCTCCGGAGGTCCTCAGCGGCTTGACGCTGCTTGGGCGCTAGTCAAGCATTTGGGTGGTCCTCTGATGGTGTCGTAGCGGGCCTTGCCGCTCGTGGTCCTAAGTATAGCAGTTTTTGAATGCATACGTAACCTACTAAGTATGCATACCCTCCGGCGGTGTCGCGAAGCCGCTGCGGCGCTGCCCTTCCGTCAAAAGGGAAGCCGCTGCTAACTTTCTTCTTGTCACGTGCCTCTCGGCCGCCGTAAGCTCAAGCGCTGAGGGCTGGGTCGTTCCTCACAGTCACCCATAACCAACCCATAACCTCGATCCCAGTGAGCGCGCGTACTTCAACGTCCACAACGAATCGATCCCGCTCGTTCTCCTTGCACACTCCATTTGTCAATGATGGGGAACGTGATAGACCTCACCCACGATGAGAGTCTAATGGATGGCGGAGTAGTAGGCCTCAGCAACAGCAACAAGTCTGAGGATATCGAAGTGTTATACCACGAGTGCGCCAATCTTCTTGAAACGTCCCGTGTAAGACATATCACTTAATATTAATACCATCCTTCCCAGCCGTGGCCCACGGTTCTGGCCCAAGCGAGCGGCACCAGGAAGGATAGGTCCCTCGCTGCGCGTTCAAGGCAATGACGGATCTGCTCCTCGGCGCAGTCTTAGGCGGGATACTCCGTATCGCTCCTCGCCCAGCTTTTACAAGACACTTGCCGGCTCCAAGGGCGTCTCTCCTCCTCGCCGCAAGTCCGCAGCGAGCACTCATACGTCGCACACCGTGCGCATCAAGCAGCGGGCTGCGCATTCCAACGTTTTGGCAACGCCAGCGGCGGTTGCGACGCATGATCAGCCCGAGCTGCACGAACTAATTGACCACACGAACATCCTCTTGCAGGGTGTGATCGACGTGGTTCACGAACTATGCGAGGCCGTGAAGGGAGGTGAAGCCCGGTGATGTGACCGAGGACAGGTGGTACCGCATACCGTCGGGCAAAGCAACCATGCCCTGTTCCTCATCGTGCCGGTGGACTGTCTCGCATCTCACATGTATATGGCAATAGTTGTTGTTATCGTCCTACTTACTATTCATTTTTGTTTCATCCACGTGCATTGGCACGATGTCAAACCATGTATTCCAGTGAAGAGAAAATGAATCGATTTCATCACCATATACCAATGAAGCATTATACGTAGACCGCCCACAAGGAAGTAAGAGGGCATCTATAGACTCGTCATACGGCTGGTGGGATTTCTCCTATCTCGCGGTCTTGCTCGCCCTCATCGCGACTGCCTTCAGTTCGGGACGCCGGCGTGCCATGGCGGGGCGGGATCCTGCGGACAGTTAAAGTAAGTACGGTAGTTTATTTCACAACAGAACAGACTTGGCTCGTATTCCCATTTTTTGTCCAGGCCTATACACTGTAACCAAGCTATCAATACTGGGCCACAAAGCTGCTCAAATCCGACGTACCCCTTCCGATTTGACTTCAGCGAGCGGACCAAGAGATGGTGTGGTCCAAGTAGAACTAGACGCGGAGGACGGCGCAATGGCAATGGAGCAGCCAAGTTGGAGGGTGAGACGACGATCTAATCATCATCTAGTGTCTCCGCGAGACGATACGAATTCGCTGTGATATGGAATGAGATGAAACGAGTTGAAGCAGATCTTCTCGCTATCGTATCGCCCGTATCGTTCCGCCATGCGCGACGCCTCATCCCTTTACGCCGACCGCCGCGAGCGAGCGACACTCGATGCGTACGACGGGCGCTCCATGGAGAAGAAACCATGCGAGCAGGTGACGAAGATGAGGTCCTGCGAGGTGATAGCGACCTGGAGGTAGGTGATCGAGCGCAACTGCTTGTCGTTTGCTTGTCGCTCAAGTCGATAGGGAAGGGCGTGGTAAGCACGACAACGAACTCCTTGATGATGATGACAAGGGGAATGTTGGACAAAGTGTCAGCGTGAAGATCGAGACAAACGGACCAAGATTGCTTACATCGGTAGGGTGAGGTGGAGGACGTACGCGACAGCATAGATGAAGATCTCAGGAAGTCCCAGGAGTCGGGAGTGGTCGAGGGCAAGACGCGGTCGATCGGGAGCGTAATGATGATACCGTCGTTGAAGAGGGCGATGATCAGGACCATGAACGACACGGGAACTCCATCTTGTAGCAGAACGCGAGAATGGCGAAGTAGACGATGATACGGATCGTAACGGCGTAGGCTTAGATGACATAGCTGCGCATGCGCTGGAAGATGATACGCGAACCACGGACAGATGGCGTGGACGGTCGACGAAAGACTAGACTCCGTAAGGACGATGTCGACGGCACCACGATCAGCGTCGGTGGAATCTTCGAGAGCGATATCGCCGTTCGCGCGCAAGAAACAATTGCGCGTCGAGCCGTGTAAACGCGCCTTGGACGCACCAACACGCGAGATAGGGGTTTTTCCCATGGTGCCCGAAGTTCCGTTGCCGCCGCACGTCGCTCTCGTCGCTCACCGCCATCTGCCCAATATGCGCGCCAACCGCCGGAGAAGACCGTGCGGCTGCTCCTTTTGTTCTGCCAGCTCTCTTCCATCATTACGCTGGCGAACTCCCCGTGAGTGGTATCAGGAATTTCGGCTTCTATGATGGCAACGCCCGAGGATGGCAGGTTTGTGGGCCCCTGCCCGCACAAAGGTGCCTCCCCGATTCTTTCCAACCCTGCCCTTCTCATCCCATCATTCTCCCTCAACATAACGGGGTACTGACCAAAGTTCTCCAATAGAACTCCCTGCGCTGGCCCCAATTGGAAGCTTGTCATCGCCTTTGATCTCAGGACTACCTACATCGGTGTATCCTATGCTGCTTTTGATTCTGGTAAGATGCCCGAAATCAAGACAGCCACGAGGTAAATATTTTACATCTCCAGCATTACCCGCACTTAATAGAATTACAGATTTCAGATATTTCGGGCAGGAGGGAGGCGACTGGAAGGCTCCCTCTGTCGTCTATTACGATGCGAACGGCAAGCTCCTGGCGATTGACGCTGAAAAGCCTCCGCTGGATGGTGGCGATATTGAGGACAGCGATGGTGAAGAGTGAAGAGGG
Source organism: Peniophora sp. CBMAI 1063 (assembly GCA_900536885.1). Classification (NCBI taxonomy): domain Eukaryota; kingdom Fungi; phylum Basidiomycota; class Agaricomycetes; order Russulales; family Peniophoraceae; genus Peniophora; species Peniophora sp. CBMAI 1063. The sequence goes on from UWZB01000150.1 coordinate 17,499, forward strand.
CGAGTGGGATGTTGTAGAGCCGTTCCGTGTCGAGTGGTACGTGCTGCCACCTTTTATGCTACAGACCACGCGCTGCCAGCAAACATAGGCGACGCACGACGCATTCAACGCCTACACACCGCACACTGTCCTACCACCAAACAAAGACGTAGTGGTGGTATACGCCGACTACCATCAATATCCTCTCGAGCGCACTCGCGCGCTCATCTGCGAGGCGCATGCGAGTGTACAGCTTACCTAGGACTCGCTGAGCTCATGGGCTCGCAACAAGCTGCTATGCGGCGAGCCTTGATTCTGGAAAAACTTGTGCTTGACACGCCGGCTGGGTATGAGCGTGTGAAGTTTGTACCGAAAGGGGAGGATGCGTTACATTTTCTACCTCCTCTGGGATACTTGAGGATGTGACCTCGGTAGGTGGCTCCCTTTGTTTGCAGCCAACGAAGTTCGGCGTACTCATCGATCGGGAGACTAGGAGCAACGTCATGATTCTCGACGCGGGCGGTGGAGCCGTAGACTTCAGCACGTATACATTCTCCTGTTGAGATTCAGGAGTTGGCCGCATCTACATGTCTGTCTTACTCCCCTGAATACGTTCAGACAAGAACTCATGTGTCATGCAGGCATATTCCAAGGCTCGGTTCTCATTCGTCAGCGCGCGCACAAATTCCTTGAGGGCATGTCGCCTGATGCTACTCAAACACGGCCGGCGTGAGCTGATAGACTTCACGCAGCTAAACTCGCAGGGACAAAGAGTTTGATGGGATCACCAAGAAGCGGCTCAGGGACGCTGGCGAGTATATCGAGTTCAGATCCTTTCTCGCAGACAAGAACGTCAGTCTTAGCATTTCGACTGGACAAATTAAGCTGATAATCTATGTCGTGCTTGCTCATATCATGTCTACCACAACTCACGTACTCGCGAGCTCGCAGGATGATAGATATACCTCCTCGTTGGCGGGTTTGCTGCCAGCACGTACCTATACTCGAAGCTCAAGCTGTACCTGGACATCTGGACACCGCGTCGGCTTCACTCGCCGTCACCACGACGTTTCCTGTGTTAGTATGGGTGGCATCCTACGATGCATTCATAGTGCTCGCAACTGTCGAACGAGACCGGCGGGAGTTACGAAGGTCACGGTGCGTGCTATTCGCTCTCCCATCCGACCAACGTTGCTTACCACCTACATCTACTAGCTAATCCATATCTCCCGTCCACGCGCGCCAACTCGACACGTTCGTCCGCGCCGTTTTTACTCGCCACCGCCCACGTCCAGCCCGAGAAATCCGACTACACATTTTACTACTGGTACCAGCAGGACTACGACATCGAGTACAACAAGCCCAATCACGATTACAAGTAGGGCGTCTACGACAAGGCGTACGACTACGCCTCTGTGAGGACCGCGCGCACGAGGCCAAGAAGGACAAGCGCAACGTATGTCCGCCGCTCGTGTTGCGTATTGCTTGTGCTGACATTCAATCGTAGAACTAAGAGGCGCCCGCGTGCGAGCCAGCCCGAGTACGAGGAGACCGCCTGCCAGGCGGAGGCCAAGCGGTTCGTAATACAATCATCTTCATTATTCACGTCGCTCGTCGCAACTGTCCTCCGTGTAACGACTACTCGTGCTACTCCGACTCTGAGTGCGTCCCCGCACTCGTCAGCGACTGCAACAGGGGCAATTCTACTGCAACCGGATCCAGTCGGTGTGTCTTCTGTGTAATTCCCGGGCGATGCGCTCCCTGACTTTTTCGACAGGGAGAGGCCTATGAGCTCATTCCTAACATTCCCCGTGGCTCCAACGCTCCTGTCGGCCTTGCATATCCAAAGCTTGCATGCTCAGCCATCATCAATGCCCTGTCTGGCAGCGCGCAGTGCAACCAGGAGACAGTCTGCTGCGACGTCTGTCGCTTCGTACGTTCGTTCTTTGTATCTCTGTTACGTTGAGCTGACGACCATCCCGGTGGGGCATCTTCTCCGTCAACTGCAACGCCTCCGACGGCGACGGCGTTTAGCTAGAGCGAGGGCATCCTCTAATTAATAAGCAGATCAAGTTCGCTGAGCTGGGGATCGCTCCAAGAAGTGATGAGGTTATGAAGCCAGCAACACAATCTATTTCGGGCTCTATTCAATTTACCTCTATTTCTCAGACGCGCGCTCGGGTACTCAGGCGGATTTCGGAAGAACGAGCGAAGCGGAAGGAAACCTTAGAGACTGTGGACGGTGGCGTATCAATGGAGTTCAAGTATAGATCATTCCATTTCAGATATAGATGTCACTATCAGAGTACGATCACGTGAGACTACATGGAGTGAGGTGATGGTGGTCGGAGGCAGAGTCGCGACGCGTCCCTTCACCTCACGGAATGGGTTGCTTTCCTCTCTACCACCATCACCACTGGCGCGCCTCTCGCTGGCGCCGTTTGCAACAACTCACATATACAAAAGAAGCGACGTCTTTGACGATGAACTTCTTCAAGTCTAAGCAGCGGATGCCGCCGGAGCTTGTTCGGCTAGCGATGAGATGAGCAGGGGGTTACAACAGATTGAGGAACTGCAATACGGTGACGGGGTACGTGCGCTTGAAGCTATGCTAGCGATCCCGAATGTCGACTCACGATGCGTTGCACAGAACCCGTCCCCGAACTTCTCGCCTAGCTCGCGCAAGAGCCATACAGCACCGACCTGCTCTGCTATCTCGTAATCCATATTACCAAGTACGACCTTGAATCACACAAAGACGTCGTTCAGATGTTCAATCACCTCTTCCGACGCCAGATCGGAACGCAATAGTCCACCGTGACGTCCTCTTTGCTGCATTCGCCGGACACAAGAACGAAGATGTTGCGCTGAATACGGGCCTGATTCCAAGGGAGATCCGTTCGTCTCGCTGATGAAGTCGGCCAGCTCTTCAACCCGTATACAACGCTCATACTCTCAAATCACTGCGTCACCAAGCGACAATCGCTCAAGCTCCTTGGAGAAATCTGGCTCGATCGCGCTATCTTCGCCATCATGACCCTGCTACATCTTCAACGACGTCAACTTGAAGATGATGATCAACTTGCTTCGTGACAAGTGCAAAAACATCCAGTCCGAGGCGTTTCACGTATTCAAGGTACGAACATGCCATTCTGCCACGATTCCTGCGCTTGTATTCTGATATCAGCGACAGGTGTTCTTAGCGAACCCGAAGAAGCCGCCGCAGCTCGTCAGCATCCAGTGGGGAACAAGGAGAAGCGGCTCGCCTTCGTGAAGGACTCCCACAACGACAATGACGGTAAGCACCGCCACGGGTACTCCCACGCAACAGTCCCGACTGATGCGCGTATGCAGACGAACAGTTCCTCGTCGTCCAAATGCAGGGCCTTCGGTGATCTTGCGCGCGCCCGTTGGCCCGAACAGTCGCTTTCTCCTCGTCCTCATGGCCCTCATCCTCATGCTTCTATATCCACTTGTCTTGATATATTCGTCGCCCAGCCACCTCACTCGTCTCGTGCCGTGCCATTTATCTTGATCGTATCCTCTCATGTACTGCCACAACACTATCGTCACTCCTACATTGCGCTCATCGTCCATCGCTGTCGTGCTGCTTCACCTTTATCCGCACCATCCACCACGCCGTTGTGTGCAGATTCGCACATCTGACCCCGCTATCATCAATTGCAGATTGTTGTCTTGTACGCAACTTCGCGAGCAGGTCATATCCTATCGGCGTCCGAACATGTCAATCCTGCCATTTATTGACTACATCGGTTCACAGTCGTCGTATGGCATCCAGGTGAACGCGAAGATAGGCGTCAAGGGAAGTCCCGCATGCTCGAGGATGATCCCGCGTCGTCGGCTAGTCTGGAAAAAGTAGGACCGTTGCGGTCCGTTGTGCGAGAACAGGCCCGCGTAGGATTACAATCGTCATCGGCTGTACCGTGTACGCCCTCAGCTAGCCAGCCTCCTCATGCTTTTGGGCGCTGCACGCAACGACGAATCAAGCCGTTCATAGATACCCCAATGGGCTTGATTGCCTCGAGAAGATAGAGTCTGAAGGTCTGCGATAGGCCGTAGCCAGTTGGAACGAATGTCCTTGGCTCACACTACCCATAGTATATACAGAAAGTGCAGTGGGAAAAGACGGCCGAGGTCGTGGTGGCAAGAGACGAAGCACGCCGCGGCTGTTTACTTGTGTTCAACTACCACCATCACGCCTCGCCATGCTCTTCATTACCCTACACCAGCTACAGCATTCGCTCAAGGCTTTATACTGCGATGAAATGTGGCCTGTCTGCGTCTCTAGATCTTTTATCGCATGTCGCATGTCGCACGCGCTGGTCGCTGGTTCTCCCCCGCGCTCATGTCAGCTGCTTGAACTGGCCTCCTGCATAGCAGAACTGGCGACTTGCCTGTAAGTTCGTATCCCGAAAATACTGGGAGAGTGTGTGAACGTGCGCAAATAGGCATTGAGGCGGTCGTACAGAAGTTGAGGGTAGGTTGTACATCTTGGATCGGCGAAGGATGGTTGTTTGGACGGAACTCCGGCCTACGGTTAGTGTCTCGCTTATCTATTGTCTTATCTCGGTACGAGAGTTACTCAGCTGCTGCCGATAGATGTGGTCTTTGTACTCTTGTAGATGGGGGTCATCCTGTCACTTTCAGCACTCACAGTCATCAGCTCCGCGCGAACGGCGCCAGTCAATACCTCGACGTCTGATATTGAAGTGCCGCGCGCAGAGTGAAAGCTGCCTCGACGCTCCGATCAAGGCTCAATGTCTTTATACAACATCGTTGATCGCTCACGACGCGTCAACTATCGCTCTGAGTCAATACCAATACCCTTCCAGGCCAGGGTCTCACAGTTCCTTGGACCCGCTTTCGCTCTCCGTCTGGCTTGAAGTGGAGATCTATACACAAGCCCGGCCTCAGGATCCCAAGGACGTCGCTTTCTTTATCGGTACCCGCGCGGAAGACTCCGCCACCTGGCTGTCAACGTTCGCGAAGACAAGCGCGGCTCTCGCAAAGGCGGTGACTCAATCTTGCGCAGAGATACGCGACTTCCTTGAGGTCTGTTTCGGCTCTGACCACGGCGCGAGCGCTGCCGACGCCTGTGTCTAGATCCGCGGCAAGCTCCCACAGCAAGCTTGTCACCCTTCCACAAGCTACTCGTGATGCGTGCAATGCCGGCTTCGTCCGCAAGAATGCTTGTGCCTCTGGGTTGGCGTTCGGCGTGTACCTCCACCGTACCTTTGTGGAAAGGAGAGGGCGAGGGTATCGAAGAAAGACAGGGAGGCCGTACTCGAAGCCGTAAAACCCCGCCGATGCTGGATCAAACAATACCCGACAGTACCCGACCACCGCCATGAATGTCAAACTCGTGGCGCGGCTTTGCATGGTTCGCAGGCTTCGGGCACGAACGTGCCCAGGGCATCGGGCTCTTGTGCACTTGGTGTCATGTCAGCGACCCGTGCACCTTGGGAAAGATGCCTATGCTGGAAGGACCGCGTCGAGTAGCGCCGCGGCGTGCGTGCGACTTTGGACAGTATTCTAGCCATTGTGTCGGGTGGCTTGTCCTTGCCAATGTATACGGATACCTACGCCCGGCTCGATGTACGTCGATTTGCACGCGGACGCGCCAACCAGCATCGAGAAGTGCCGCCGGCCGTTGCACTATCCCGTCATTACCCTTGCCGCCTTTGTTCACGTACGTCTTCATCTCGTCATGATCTCCCGTTGCTGTGCTGAGTTTTTATGCTTCCTTAGTACTATGAACTCCTTAGTACTATGAACACGAGTCGCGGCCAGTTCACACCTTGTCGCGAGGGTTACAACTGGATGATGAACGCGATGAGCAAGTTTAAGGAGGGCAGGCGTGTCTATCTTCCTTCCCTTCTCCGATCTCCGATCTCCGATCCTTACATCTCATCTCTCCAGCAGCCACGTACACAAAATCGACATACGGTCCAGTAGTTCAAAAGAGTGTACAATCTGCGTGCTCACGCTCGCGCTTAGTAACATAGCTGCCTGACCCATTCGGGTGTTCGCGCACTATTCCCGCCCGCTCGTTGTGAATCGTCGCACCCTTCAGTTCCCCGGCGACGGCGACGACGCCGGGGCGGAATCAATGCTGTCTTCGAGCTTGCTCTGCGCCACGCCTTTAATGATGCCGTCCCACGACCATTGCAACAATGCAGGATCCGTCTATCCTCGCTCTCGCCAGATCGCCGATTGGACGATTGGACCCGTAGACACGTTATCTAGGGTTTACCATGGTCTTCCAGAGATCGAGATGCACGGTATATGTGCGTTTTCTGTGAAGAAGATCAGGTTGGAGTCCTTGGCCTCATGCGCCAACTACTTTCATGCCGGCTACATCAACAAACCGTGAAGCCAGTTCAAGTGCTTGAGTGACTCAAGCACTAAGCCAGTTCAAGTGCTTGTTAGGGCTTCAAGCAATTCAAGCGATTTAAGAGAACCCACCGTTTGAGACGTCGCTCGTCGAGTTCCCAGCGCTCGCTCCATCCGTCCTTAGGCGTCCCGTGCGATATTCTGCCGTAGACACGTTCCGTCGTATCTTTGCTACCCAGTAGTGCAACATTGAGCTCAAAAGTCCAAGTAACGAGTGAGTTCCAGATCCAGAAAACCATCGAGAGAACGAGAACGACATTCGCGACGCGCGTGGCAGCGCTTTAGCGAGCCTCGAGGCTGGTCTACAGCCAATGGNGCGACGCGCGTGGCAGCGCTTTAGCGAGCCTCGAGGCTGGTCTACAGCCAATGGACAGCGTCAATCACACGCCGCTTAACGCGTTCGGGACCTGCAGAAGCTCTTAGATCTCTTAAATTGCTTGAGCTGCTTGAAGCCCTACCAAGCACTTGACCTGGCTTCACGGTTTGTTGATGACTCACTCGCGACTGAGTCTGCGGGAATGGTACGTGCAGGATGTGAACAAGATGAAGCGACCCGAATTCACAGTCCATTAGGGTCTCGATGTCGCAGACCTAATTCGCGTGGTACAATTCGACGTTTCCGACGACATTGATCAGTGGGTTCAGCGCCTCGGACGTGCCGTGCGACCCGTGGGATTCTGGCAGAGGCAACAATGATCGTCCCGAGATCCTGCTTCGAAATAAAGGGCAGTAGGACTAAAAGGGGGGATGCTGGTAGGGATAGCGAGGAGCAGGGCCAGTCTGATACAGATGGGGAGGCGAGCGATCAGGAAGCGGAAGAGCTGGATGAGGGGGATTTCCCGGACGTCGAGTGTGACGAGAGTGATGTGCAGTGCAAGAAGAAGGTGGATGGCAACGTTAGGAAGTATCTCAGTACGGCAGGTTGTCGACGTGATGTGCTGGACGACTACTACGAAAACCCGGCCCGATCTCGTGAGTGATGTCTCCCAAAGCTGTTATGGGGTTTGACACATGTTGCAGCGCCGACAGGTGTTTGCTGCGACAACTGTGAGAGAGCCGCCGAGAGCAAGGCGGTGGCTATCGAGCGTGTCGGGTCCGAAGGCAGTAGCACTACTCCGCTTTCACCTTCGAGCGTCGTCAACACGCCCCGCAAGCGTAAGCACACCGGCCAACCGTCCACATTGAAGAAACACCCGCGGACTTCGGACTCGGACGACGATGTGTCGCCTGGAATACTGTCGAAGCCGAAGATCTCCAGGAGAGGCGGTGCACACCTCGCCGACACTAAGGACAAACTCAATGACTGGCGACTCAAGACGAAGAGAGAATCATATCCGCACGTACCGTTCATGTCGTCGGGCATATTACCCGACCGTGCTTTGAAGACGATTGCATCAAGAAGGGACTTCGAGAACGCTGGTGATCTGCGGACGATGCGGCCGCTTTGGCCGTTGGCAGAGGTGGACGGGCTGGGAGGCCAAGCATTGGAGGTCGTGCGAGAGGGAGATCGGGAAGAGGCGGCGAGAAAGCGGACGGGTAGGGATGAGCACGAAAGGGAGCGGAAGCGGCGAAAGATTGAAAGGAAGAACGATGCTGAGCGCGAGAATGTACAGTTGTGGACGGAGGAGGCAAGGCAACGCGAGAGCGAGGCCTAGTAGTAGTAGTAGTAGAGGACCACCATTTATGTCCCATTAAGAGACCGGCTGGATCGGGGCCGCACGTGGAGTCGGCCACGTGCTTACCCTACCCACGTCCCCGACAGGCAACGAATTCCCCGCGTTTAAGAGGCTCTGATGCCAGCAGGTAATGGGTGCGAACTNCGTCTACACCACTCCCCGTTTCGAAAGTGCGCATCTGTTGCTCTAATGTACATGTAGACTTGATGTCGTACGGGAGGGTCCGCGACGAAACCGGCGTCAATGAGCCAAGGACCGGACGATATTTTCAGCACCGATCTGGCCGGCGGCCGGTGGCGACGTGCAGAGGTAGACCTCGCAGTCCGTACTCGTTAACATCTTTCGTGTCTTGTAATTATGTACGTAAGGATTAAGAGGCAGTACAGATACGACAAGGTGATCTGGTGGCAAAGCGAGTCTGAACAGGGAATGGCTGACTCGGCGATGGAAGCGGCGCGATTCACACCAGCCACCGTGGGATGCACGCATCGACTGGGTGCAGGGCCGCGGCGGCGCCGAGCGATGTTGGCCACGTTTGACCCGTTCGTTTGCCCCAGTATGAGTGTTTAGCAGGCAGTGAGGGGCGGAGACTAAACAGCAGGGGCGCTGGAGCTGGTCGACCGGAGGCGGCACAAGACGCCAGTCGGGAGTACATCGACTGGGTGCAGGGCGGCGTCGGGTGATGCAGAGCTG
>UWZB01000150.1:26383-55155 GCA_900536885.1 Peniophora sp. CBMAI 1063
CCAACCCATCCAGCCCTTCACCGTCGTTCCTTCAAGTCATCTCATCGAAGACTCGTGTACTAGATGCTCTGGGGTCGTAAGGAAAGAGCCTAGCCACCGGGAATAGATAGGGGCAGGGTAGGTGGTGGTGGTTGCTGCAGGGAGTCGCACGGTGATCGCATCCGCTCAAAGCCATCAAGATGGGCCCAGTATGGCACTCCTAGCCCATATTCGGTCCAAGTATGTAAGTATACATTGCGATGGAAGGAGACAAAAGCCTTGAGAAAAGCACCGTCGCGATACATGTGAACAGTACTTCGTAGCAAGGCTAGCTGCCAGTGCCATGCATCAGGAGGAGGCTATCGCACGTTTCAGCGATTCTATCGTGCCCCGAGGCATTAGTCCTCCGTTTCCTCCCTGAAGTAGAGCATTGGACCATCGATCGTATCTATAGCATCAGGGCTTCAGATGATTGCGACTGGATCACATAATATTATATGTAAACGTAGGGAGACAATGAGGCGTACGCCATGGATGAGGCTGGGTGAGACAAATGCAGCGGTCGAGACATTGGCATGCAGAGGTATTGATGAGTAGAGTATATGCGTGAGATCGTGAGCCGACACAAATATGAGTAATGAGAAAGTTGGGGCAATAAGAGCAGCTACGCGCGTAGGGTAAAGGTTCGATGAAAAGAATTCCGAGGAGAGCGATGTTAGGTAGCGGCGCGGTAAGATTCAGTTACAATCCGGATCGGATGGGCCTTGCTGAGTTCAGCAAACGAGTCTACTGAAGCACCAGCAGGCACGATCGAAAACATGAGGAAGTCGGAGACCGTTAAGCGAGCCGTGCTGAAACCGCCAACAGTGACCTCTGGCGCGCAGCGGACCTCGCCTTCGTAGTCCACGGCCTCGCACCCTTCCTCGGCTGCGACGTTCACAGGCGCAGCTCCAGGTGGCACCTCGCGCAATACGCCCTCGCCTATGATGTATGACCGCGCAACGCGCTGTCCACGGGCGTTCACCACGACTTGGCGCCTAATGAAGACGCGCAGTGTTGGTTCCGCACGGTCTGCGGACGACGCAGTGTGCATACGGCGCAGAGCCAACGCGGACATAGAAGGTGCTGCGGGGCGCAGAAGAGCCTGCAAGCTCGCCGCTGGAGCGCGAAGTTGCAGAGAGAACGGGATCGAGTCCGTCTTGCCGTATATCTGGACCGCGGGAATGAACAGGTGGCAGTCGATGTCGGTAAGGTGAGGCGCCCTTTCTGTGGCGGACATGATCGCGCATATCTGCATCCACTCTTCAGGCAGCGATTTGAGCGTGCCGGCGAGGAATGGGAAAGGCGAGGCAAGGATGGGCTGATGTGGGCGTGATCGCGGCGCGTAGTTCATCCGCACGGTAAGCGACTTCGAAGGTTTCCAGAGCATCTTGCCGAGTTTTGCCTTTGTGACGCGTATCACAATGCGGTACTCAACGCGCGCGCTCAAGCTCTTCATGTTGATGCCGTCTGAGTGGGGGTCGTATGAAGGCGGTAGCGGACGAGTACGCTCGTCAACGCGGTCTTGAAACGTCTCCGGTAGCAGCAGCTCAAATGGTAGTACAGACGGACATGTCGACGTGCCGTCTGCCTTCCATAGCGTTTGCGAGACGGAAAGGAACGGCGCCTCGGATTCGGTTAGCTCAGCGACTGTGAGCTCGAGTCGACCTTCGATCTGATAGAAGAATGGTAAGCTTGAGAGAGCGGATGCGATCCAAAAGCCAAACTTACAGTTGCGGTGACAGACAGTATGTTCTGGTTGCTGGCTAGCTCGACGTCGCCAGCAATATAACCGCCGCGACCGTAGGTGGGAGCGTCGGCTGTTTCATCTTGGTTGAGAAGTGCGATGACGATTCCGCTATGGCTCCTTCGCAATGTTCCCAATGACGGCCGTCCGGGCTTGCGCGACGTGATAGCGAGCCGCTGCTCGCTGGGTCCAGGTTCGGTAGAGTATTGTGGCGCGGCGGCAGAGACCGAGTAGAGAGGCGGTGGCAGCAGGAAGTCGGGCAGCGACATGGTCAAGGGCGCAGCGGTGGTAGCAGAGGTCGACGCAGTTGCACAGGCGGTGGCGCTCATGACCGTTTTTGAAGGGAGGCGTGTAGGAGATGAAAACGGGGCCGATCCTTTGACGGTGAGGCCTGGCGTATATAAGAACGGTCGTAGTCTGACGCGTGGCCTTTCATCGGGAGGGTGGCTATGTCAGATGAGTGACTCCCAGCCTGTGAAACACAACAACCGCAGCGGTGGTCTAGGAAGCGCGCGTTCGAGACCAATCAATTGACTTCGCACAGATCATCCGTATTGTCCAAAGCCGGACAAATGCGAGTCAATGAGTCTTGTGCCACAGGTGACGCGCTAAATAAGCTCGCAGCTTGACCTCTGACAGCGCCGAGCACAACGCAGCACTCACTGGGAGGTTGGCAGCCGTAGTGCGCGGAGCCTCGCGCAGGTCTTGCGGCGAGGTGAAAGGCGCCTGCGGCGATCTGCGAGTGAACGTTGTGGGGAACGAACCAATCAAGAACGCAGATTGATGATGACATGTCCGCGTATTGAGTCCGTGCCCGACGGTATGACGGTTCCGAACGCCGCCCTCGGGCCATAACTTCCAGCCGCTTGACTCGTCTTGACTGCTGCTTAGCAAGGCGCTGCGCCTAGCGGGAGCGAGAGGGAAATAAGATGCAATAAATGACACAAATGGTACAACGTCCACAGGCGTAAGCAATCAGCAATTCCAAAGAGTGGAGTGAACAACAGCACTGCAAAGCATCCCAGCATCAGGTTCTGCACTGTCGCGGGAGAGATGAGCGGGAAGATTGACGCACGTATCGTTCAACAATAGCGGTCCCTCTTCTCCACAACATGATGGGCCACACAAAACGCGGGGTCCTTGTCCTCTCACAATCAACGAAACGCGGAAGCAAAACAGACGGCAGAACACAAAAGGCAATCGTTATACGCCCTACGGCCTATCCCGATCGCTGATGTGAGCGCGAGGTACACCAGTGCCCTCCATGGCCGCGAGAGCCTGCTCTACGGCTTGAGCACGCTGCGCATCCATAAACTCTTGCCACTCCGGGTCGTTCTCCCTATAGCTGACGGGACGGTCGGGATGCTGAACCATGACGACGGAGTTGGAACCGAGGCTGCCCCGACTTCCCCGACGTGATTCTATCGGGTTTCCGTTGGCGTCAATCTGCGCTTCCTCGTCATACATCTGTATACGCTGGCGATGCTCGGTGTTGAGGAACCCCTGCAACAAGAGCGTGCTGCCGCGCGTCTTCCCGTATGCTGGAGGTGGGGGCTGGGCGATCAGCCCATCTTCGACGTCTCCGGTACGTACGCCACTCTGCGCGAGCGCGGCTGCGTATGTTGGAAGCGGAGGGCGTTGCCACGGTGCCTGAAAATCAATGGATTCTGGTCAGCACTGCGTCCACAGCTTGCACCGGTGAAGATCTACAGACCATCGGCATGGAAGTGTTCATACGCCCACCCCGCCGCAGCATCTCGCCCGGATGCTTGAACGCATACCGTTCGGCGCGGACGCGGAAGATCAAGCGCTCGAGGAGGACAAACTGGGCCAGGGTGATCACTCCGAATGCGACATGTACGAAGATCTGCGAATTCGTGCCAGAGAAACCGGTATCGACCTGGTTCGGGTCGACGTTGTTCGAGGATTTGTTGAGCATAATGATAGAGAATGCCCATCCGACGCCCGTTCCGGAAAGTACGAAGATACTAAGGATGAGTTTGACTAAGCAAGACAGTTAGAATAAGCCTAATAGCCGTAGGGGGTAAATAGACGCACTGAACGAGATTATGGTGACACCTCCAACATGACGCGCGCGGATCTTCTTGAACTTCGCCATCCTAGCAGCGGCGCTTGACATGGAAACGTTGTCCGTGCTAGCGGCGGCAGCCGGATTCGCGGGCGCTTCTGCGGGTGGGCCGGCAGGGGCATTCCGTTCTGGAGGTAGGTCTGCGGGATGGCGCTCGCCCATGGCCACCTGCGGCCGCTCCGCCGCGATTTGTTGGTCCATTTGTGCCATTGCACGCCCGTGCGCCTCCTCGTCGTACCCGATTTCCCCGCGTTTCGTCGGTAATGGCGCGGCCTGAGGCCGTGGCGATGATTGTGTGGGGGGCATGGTGCTCGAGGAAGCGCTACTTGGCATTTGAGAGCTGGACATGTCTGGGTAGAGGTACTGCTTTTGTTGCCGCAGAGGCTAGGATAGAGCCGAGTAGAAGAAGTGTTGAAGATGTGATAAAAAGGCGCCCAGTACTGAGACGTTAGAAAGAAAAGAAAAGGGGGTGGGTGTTGCTTGCGCCTGGCAAGTAGTACAGTCAAACAGTCATGAAGCGGAAATGAGGGGAAATGAAAAGGAAGAGGCAGGAGCAAAGCGTGCACAGGCACTGGACGGCCTGACTGATATCGAGGGAGCGAGCTCGTGCTTGGGCGCGCCCTGTTGCAACCCTGCGCAGCGTCGCAACCAATCATCATCGATCCTCTCTATCAACTCTTTCTCAGGGACGATTGATCCATATACAGCTTCTCGGAGTGACGATACAAGGGGCGGCGTTTTCATTGGTGCCCTCCTCCGAACAATGCGCCCGGTGTGTGTGTTGGCGGTCCAAGACAACTTGACAGGCGCTGTCAACGCCCTTCAACGCCGTGCTTCGAGCATTACATAACGAATCTCGGTACTGAGAATGCGAACATGTATGTCTACAAGTAGTATACGAAGCGAGCGCCACCAGCACTGGTGTACAGCAAGAACGGAGATATGCCAGCTGTGATCAAAGATCCATGTCAACCCTCTGCTGCTCCTCGCGCGGGATGATGTTCCCCAAATTCACCACCGTGTAAAAGGAGAACGTCTTCATCTCGGGCTGCGCGGCCTTGCGCGAGGGCGTCGCACGCACGTCATCCTCCGCGAGCGGGTCGTCCGACCGGTACGTGTACGATACCAACATGTTGAACTGCACAGATAGCCGATGAGTGCCCGAAGACCGGCTAGAGTAAAGAGCAAGAGAAAACGCACCTTGAGGTCTCCTCTGGCGTCTTTCCCAATCAATGCCTCGCCTCCGACAACAGTCACATTCGCTCTACGCTCCAGCACACCCACAGTCTTGTTCTTCTTCCCAGCATCCTTATCGCGTCCTCCGAGCCCAAACTCGTCGTCGTCGAGCATATCCTCGTCATCCTCGTACTCCCACGCTTCCGCGAACGCAGCGATGGGGAATGCAGTGGTCGGAAGGGAGATAGCAAACGGTGGTCGTCGGACCTCGCCTTCTGCTGCGGACGGAGGGGGTGCTTGACGCTGGACTTGTAACCGGACTTGTACAGGATCGTACAAGGGATTCGTCAGTGCGAGCTGGAAGGGGTACGTTCGATTCGCGTGTAATGTAACGGCTTGTGCGTCTCCACGGCGCGAGGGATCGGACGGCAAAGTGGCGACGATGGCAGGAATGTAGTTGGCTGCGACTAGCTTGATCTTGTACCGCACGGACTGGGCCTTCTGCTCGGGTTTGATGAGGATGTGTCGGCACACCGGACAGCGCTTTGATTTCTTTGAGTGCAGAGGCATACGCATTGGTCGTACATCGCTGTCCAAACATTAGTCCGTGGACGCGCGCGCGTGTGTCCGGATGGCGTACCTCGACTTGACAGATGTCGCCCAACTGCTCGTCCATCTCTGATCCAACGATGCCACCTCGCTAATCATCTCGAGGCTGCGCATAAACTCGACATCAGGCTCCCCGCCCAGTCCAGCACCCTTCCCACTACTAGCTTCCAAGCGCGCCTTGTACTCCGGCATCTCATCTCGTGCGCCCTTCGACCGTCTTGACGGTTGCGCGGGCGTATACTTCGCGACTCCAGGAATATCGCGCGCGAGCGCGGAAGAGGCCGCGGCTGTGATGGGGTTGACATGATGGTGTGAGTGAGACGAGTGTCCGGGCGTGATGGAGGATTGGGCGGCACCAGCGCGGAGCACGAAGGGCTCAAAGTGCTCCTTCAAACGCTCAAATTCGAGAGAATCCGCGGCAGAGTCCTCGAACTTCTGCAACTGCGCTAGCAATCATTGGATAGTCAGCGTAAGTCCTAGCAGAGATGTAGTATGAAGACGGTACCAGCAAGACCCGTGGGCTTCTCGAATGTGATTCCCACTTCGGCCGAATCCCAGCGGCAGTGGTTGCAGTAGAGGAAGAAGGGTGGCTCGCCCACTGCGCTGACCGGCATGGATCGGCCGTCTTCCGTTTCTGGAGGATCGGAAGGAACGACAGACAGCGTGTTCCGACAACAAGGACATAAGAAGCAATTCCGAGCACATCTATCCGATATAATCTCAGTAAAAGCCTTCCAACTGGCGAGCGTTGCACGGACGCACCGGTTCTTCTCCGCCCGTACACTCGCGCTCGGCACTTCGAATAGACAGTTTGGACAGTAATATCCGCTCACTTCCACGGATACACATCTGTTACATCTGACGGCATCGCACTCTTCGCAGAAGAACAGTTCATGTAGAGGATGAAAGGCCGCGCTCGACGACGCGAGTGTCGGTGGCGGCGGAACGGTCACTTCTGATGCACAGGCGCAATGATAGTCCACATTCGGCGCTGCCATTCTTCTAGCATTCACTTAGTGTATGTCTGAGCACCAGACTTGGGCGAAGGTGTGGTGGGAGATGATAGTACGGAGGTAGGCATGAGCTAGGCGCGTCACGACGCGTCGGGACGCGCGCCGCTGTGGTTGGTGATCGATCACACGAATCGTATACTTAACAGCAACGACGGGTGGTACATTTCATGAATGACATTTGATATACACATGAATACGTATAGACACAGAGTTGCTCCCCATTTGTGTCCCGGTAGTCCGTCTACGGCGAATGCGGCAACATTGACGACTGGGCCTTCAGATCTTCAGAGCTTTGCAGGCCTGCAGTGAGTTCAGGTGCCGCCTCAGCGCATCCCCGCGTGAATACGCAGTGCCGCAGCGATGACACCGGAACGCCGCAGAGCTTGCCGCCTTCTGCTTGCTTATCCTGTGAGAAACGAAGACGGGGTCCTCTTGCAGCTCGAAGTGCAGCCAGGAAAGCACGTCCTCCGAGTTGTCTTCACCCGCTGCAGCTCGGGCTCTATAATGAGCGGCCAAAGTGTCGATATGACGTTCAGTGATCTCGAGATTGACGAAAGCGCGGTTGCAGACGTCCACGGGACATTTGATGCGAGCGTCGCCGGCTTCGGGTCTGTACCGTACTTTGACGGACTCCCAATAGTCGACTACGGCAGTCGGGTCTTTCCCTAGGCGTCGGTCGGAAAAAGGTATGATGGGAGGGCGGGCTATGATGCGATGTCTGGGAACGGATAGACGGGTGCCCTCGGGGGGTTGGGGAGATGCCTTGGTACTCTTAGAGACCTGTTCAGGTATAGGTGAGCTTCCAATACAAAGATGCGATGTAGCTAGACGACGCACAGTAGTTGTTTCAACAGTCGGTTCCGCCTGGGTGGGGGAAGGCGAGCGGGAATGGGACGGTGACGGTACCTCGGGTTCTGCGAGTTGCAGCAGCCCACGGCGTATCCGCGGAGGATGCCAGGAGGGAATTGGGAGGGACATATCCATGAGTGGGCGACAGAGGGGTTGGTGAGTGCTGCTGACCGCAGGCTCTTCCTGGGCTTTTCATAGGCGAGCTGGGTCTGTCGGAGGAATGCGGACCGAAGAACGTCGGTGTGGTTGTTTGCCAAAAGAACCCTCGCTTCGAATCAAACCACACGATCAACAACCACATCGATCCGTCGCCTCACTAGTCCGTCATGAGTAAGCTTGAAATGCACTGGTGTCGGTCCCATGAGCGAGCATAATTAGGCCTTGAGCCAGTGTGTATGCGACAGTACGTCGAGTCCGGGCCGTAGGTGCAAAGGGTAGAACGTATACAGTCGGTGGTGGCGTCGCGCGTGTGGTTGAGGCATGCCGCGCGCGACCTCACATCAATGCTTGGGTTAGGGTTGGCCACATTACCGACGATCCTTCCAGCTGCGCAGATACCGACTAAACGAAACGACCACTTTCGAGGGCTTCCCTTTCATCCGGCGTACCCGCTTGGCCTGACAATAGATGTGGCAACGGAGTGGTCCTGCCCATGTGGCGGCTTGCTCGGGAAGCAAGGCGTTTCGGCACAATTGAGCCGGAACGCCTCTACTTTGTATAGCATTTCATATTGACGACTATCATTTGCACGGAGGCGTATGGCCCAGTTGCACCAAGGCGTATTAAGGCCCGGTTGACATCAAGGCGGATTAAGGCCTGATTCACTTGAAGGCGTACTAAGGCCTGGTTCCACTACGGCGTATTAATGCCTGCTTGCACTGAGGCGAGTGAAGGGCTAGTGCTGGAGAGTTCTCCTGTGACAACATCTGATTTTATGACTATGCAATGGCCAAAGTCGAGTGTCTCATGTACAATCTTGTGTGTGGTTGTGCAATGGCTCCTGCGCTTTCCACAGTGTGGTTACTGCGTGCGCCGCGACAATTTCGAGCGCAGACCTTTGCAAGCAGGCCGCGACTCCAAATGCCGATTCAGGGAGTCCCTGCGCGAGTAGTCTCTACCACAACGCGTGTATAGAAACTCCGTAGAGCTTTCCTCCCTGCGCCTGCTCAGCCGCTTCGAGTCGAACTCGCTGTTGTTTTACAGGATCATATGGAGTTGGTCAAGTGTATCCACCGGTGCGCCGCGCAACTTGGTATTCGCCCTATGACGAGCAGCTAGGATATCGACATGCCGTTCGAGTAACTGAGCATGTCCGAAGCGCTGATCGCATGTGGAGATGGAGCATAAGATGCGGGCATCGGTGGAGTTGGGCGAAGGTGTGTACCGATGCTTTACGGCTTCCAGTAGTCAACTACGGCGTTCGGGTTTAGGGCGTGACGTCGCAGTTCAAAAGGTACGAGGACTGAAGGCTTCCTACGGCGAGGCCGGGGTTTGGGATGCGGAAGGCTGTCAATCCCGTATTCATGATCGACGGCGTCCGCCATGGTCACGATGGTAGCCTGCTTTCCAAGGAGTAAGTCTCTATCGCGCGACTGGTGTAATAGGACTTCAGCCTTTGCACTCACCGACATGTCCTGAGTGAGGGACTCCATAAATGGCATGCTTGGCGAGTGTGGGTGCTCGTCAACTTGCAGTCCGGGGCCAGGGTGGCTCTGAAGATGGCATCTAGGGGTTGACAGGTGGTGAGAAGGTGGACAAGCCTATCTCGCAAGTAACACATACTTTATACTTCACACAAGTCCATCCATCCACACATTCAACTAACCATAAAGGTGACAGCCACGCAGGAGCGAAAGCGCGCGCGCCGTGATCAATCCACAAGCCGCGCAAAGTACGCTCTTTCGATCTAGGCCCCTGTCGTATTTACAGTGTTGAGGGGCACCCAAGAGTCGCATTCGCGTGAAAAGAACATGTTCTGCAGTGAAGGATATAGCGCCACCCAATTTGTCCATGGTGGTTCTTGAGCAAGCGGTCAATGATGCTTGCTAGCGTGCATTCCGGTACAACCGGTCCGAACCTCGAACGCAGTTCGACTTCGCGCTGCTGGGAAGGCGGTAGAACGTTGGTTGATCTGAACATCCATCATCCATAGTGCTTCCCTCTTCGTCATGATTCCCTGTTCTTGCTACTCTTGAACGTAAGTAGGGGAGTGTCTCGCTTCAAGTTTGTGCATCGACGGAGGTCGCGTCGCACAGTGAGGCCAAACCACCGCGGTGAAGCGACCGCGTCTGTCATTAGAGATAGACTGTGCCCAGCTGGGGGAACTATAAGACCTCCTGCGTATAGCAGAGCGCGTAGTGTACTGTGCTCCTGTACTGCGCGATTAGCGAGCGCACCTGACGTTCGACGAGCCATCCCTTCTCACCGGAAGGTTCCTGTGCGGTGTGCGCCTTCATCACAGTGATCCCTGGGCGCGCTTCTCAGAGAGCGTTTTACACGACCGCCAGATCTTTCCGCACTGTTCTTGTATGCTCCACAAGCAGTCTATACATAGCCAATACAGACATCTCGGTGCGTATTGCGTTCTTTGCTTGCTCATACCCTTTCTTAAACCATTCGGCTCACATATCGTTAGCGCCGCGAACTATGTCAGCGCCCGACACTCTCACCGACTTACCTCCTTCCGCGCCAGTGCCCACAGACACCCATCCGGCTTTGGACGCACCAGACTATTCTCCCGAACCAGTTCCTGGAGAGACGTCCTTGGGTGCAAGCCCTACCATATGTGCCGACACTGCCCGCCGAACGTTCTTCGCACGCCAGGACGAGATCACTCTAACGTTTCTTCGCCAACTAGAGGGTGTTCCTATTCCTCGATATGGGCGCGCAGGATGCATCTCTGGCCAAATACATTTGGCTAGCACCTATGGTGTAACTGCTGTCAGTCTTCAAGTGAGCAGCTGTGCTTTCTCTTGACATTCTGGGGTACTGATGACACGCAGCTCGAAGGCAGAATCGTCGTTGACCTCGAAGGACGACTACCGATGTTCACCTATCATTTCCTGAAGATACCACTCGCTCTATGGGAGAAGGGTACTAACGGCGAGAAATATCCCCCCTTTGCGATGCCATTTAGGTTCGACATACCGGAGACCTTTGTTGACGACGGTGGGAAGGAATACTCTCTACCACCGTCGTACGAGCCCGAGATGGAGTCGGTCAACCTCAAGGACCTCTACGTTCAATGCTCTTACACCCTGTCTGTGAAGATGGCGAGAGGCAGATTCATGCCGAGCAAATTGTACGTACGGTTCTCATTCATTCTAGCAGACTCCTACTGATTGCCTTGCTCGCTGTACGACAGGATGGTCCAGAAAGTGAACTACGACCCGCGAACTGTGCCACCAACACACACATTGATCTACCCTTTCCCGTATACAACAGTCACAGACGAGACACCCCCACATGGTTGGAGAAGGTACGACGAGGTTATCGTAGCTCGGCCTCAGAACGGCTTTCATGACGTTCATTGCCAGGTGCGTGACCGCGATGCCTACTACCTTTTTCAAGGGCTGATAGATGTCCCATGATTCACAGCTTTATGCGCCTGCTCTGCGTGTGTACTCAATGAAGAGCGGGCCAATACCGTACTTTCTCAGAGTTCACGGGCACTCGGAGAGTATGTCGGCTCTACTCTGCCACGCACCGCCGGCACCGACCTCATCTCCACGGTCGCGCTGGGGGATAACCCATGCCTCGCAGTCCACAACCTACGACATTGAAGTTCACATCAAGAGACAAGTCTCGATTGCCGTAGGCGGCGTGAGCGCTGCCCGCTCGTATATCGTCGGCAAAGGTACCTTGCGCGATCTACCCCCGGTTTATCGATCCGAAGAAGACGTAAACACGGTGGACTACGAAGGCGAGGTGCAGATAGAGCCCACAGTGGCTGTTGGAGGGTTTGACATGGGCAAACTGAGCATCGCTGTGAGTAGTCCATGTATGAACCTTGCCTACTGATATCTAACAACCGTGCGCAGGACTTCTTTGTATTTACAATCAAAGCTGTTGATCCTCGCAAGGCGGCGTTCGAGGAACTCACTCATTCGCATACTATTCGTATAGTCACGGGACTCTGAATCTGGGCGACGATATCATACACGACCACCAACATGTAACACATATACCCCATGACCCATATCATGCCGTGCCTCCCGGTCCAAACAGATAGCGAATCGTCCCCTCGTTGCGACCCAGGATCTCATACTGCCGCTCTGCCTCGCTCCCTTGCCCAAGTAGTGGGGCGCGTTCACGAGACGCGTGTTCGCGTTCGCGCATAGCTATCTTCAGGCGTATCAGGTAATCTGACTTCCAGGGCGAGCCTATCTGCTGCATCGCCTGGGTGCGCGCAGAATGCGTACTTGGAGAGGACGGTGTGCGGGGTGATGTTTGTGCCGCAGGATTCTGAGCACCTGTAATGAGAACGTCGAGAATTGCGTGTGCGATAACTAGGGGGTACTTGAGCAGATGTATTTGCTCGAGCGAGTGCAATACGTACCTTCAAGATCCTCAACCTGTACTTGAAATTTACGCTCCCAGGGTCCTCGTTCACTCAAGATAGCCATGACCTCGGAGTCACTCCTGCAGTCATTGTCTGGAGGGTCGGGTATTTGTTCGAATGTCGACAGTAGAGAAGCAAGATATAACCCAGACACGGCGATGGCGATGGGAGGGTACTCCAACGGGATGAGCGTCCGATGACAGTCGACAGCCAAACGCCAGGCGAGTCGTGTGAGGTTCTTTGAAGCTGTACATCACGGTCAATGGGGAGCAGGCGTATGCTGTTCAGGTCTCTTACCCTTGAACTCTCGCCCGACTTTGATCACATAAGGAAATGACATTCTGGAAGTGAAGTTGAAGCAGATTGTTTCCAGTAGCAGCCGCTCTACGCCGAGAAGACGCTGAAGGTCTTGTAGTACGACCTATAGAGTGTTAGTGATATGCTCGACCATGCCATAAAATATGTTACGCACGCCTGGGTCCATGTCGATCTCCCCACCCAATTTAGATTTGGCGGCAAGCTCAGGAAAACGCACGGCATACGACGCCATGAGAATCTCACGCGGCTTCTTCAATGTATCGTGCATCTTAGAAGAAACGTAGAGCGATGCGAGACACACTTCCTGGGCTATGTCAGCTGAGCGTATGAATATGGTTGTGCGCATCATACACACATTCAGTCCATGGTCTTTGCGGGGAAAGAATAAGTGGAAGCGATGGTACAAGCTTTGCGCCGTTGCAATCGTCTTACGAGGGCTATAAATTGAGTATATACGGTTTTAAGAAAACACCGTCCTACTCACAAGCCGATCTTGCTCCCGACGGCCTCTATGAACGCGCATGCTTGCTGTCTGGCCTTCTCCTCTTGAGTCGTCGAGAGCTTGCCACGTTGCTTCTGCGACAGACGCTCGACTTCATTGGGGGTGAAGTAGGGATGGTGGCGAACGGTGTGCGACGTAGATGATCGGCCAGCAGAAGACGCTTCCATGACGGAGATGGTGGTGAGAGGACAATTATGCGCGCGCACTGGCGTTGTGGCGGATACACGGTCACATGGGTTGCGAAGTCTGTGTTTCATCCCCTCCAGACTCCGGCTTTACCCTTGGTATACACGTAGAAGGCGTATGGTCTCTCCGGAAAAGCACCAATACTACATAATCGACTGACGACTACTCAGTGGCTGTCACTTCTTGCATCCATGCCACGGAGCCGGCGTAGTTTCATCTGTGAAAATACAAGCATAAGAGGGCTCACAAGCGCGTGCTCAGGCATTATGCTTATTATATCAGACAGCGATGAGCTGATCAATAGAATTTATTCACAATACGTAGAGTACATTCAAGCAAATCATAGTAAGGACCTAAATCGCTCCTCCCAGCCATCCATTGGCTATCTCCTCGGCCTCGCGAACACACGAGGATGTGCAGATAGCCAAAAGAAGAGAGGGGAGAAGGGAAAAATCCCCCGACGACACAGGCCAGTAGTGCAGCGGCAAGGTCATCGCGTCCCCGGGTTGCAAGCAGAGCCCAGGGAACAAGGGCGGCAAAAATTAGATAACCAATAATGGAGGCGGTGCCTCCATAATAGTGGTTAAACTATTAAGAACAGATACTACACTTGATCTAAGCCAAAAGGCCAGAGTGGTAAGGGTTTCGGACCGTGAGCGCCCGCGAACTCATCCGTTCGACTCGCGCACGGACCAACGTGATTTTGAACTCTGCAAGCGTGGCCGGTGCGCGCAAATCGGCCTCGTTTCGTCACTCTACCGGGCTCCGCGCTCTACGGCACGCCTCCTCCGACGAAGGAAACTTGATCCTACGTACCATCACGATGAAATGAGGACCTCATAGCCTCTCGAGTGAACTTAGGACATGTAGTAAAGGTTTACGATTGCCCGCGGCGGGCCCAGCCGAGACCACTACCGAATGAACCCTGCTCTCGACTTCAACCACCGCGGCAGCTTGTACCCGCCCATACAGTATCCCACGTCTACAGAAACTTGTTGCCGCCGACACAATTGGTGTATTGTGGCAGCCCATCAGCCATGCGAAATGAGCGTGCCCGCGCCCAACGTATTCAATCTGTCCGTTGCTTTGCTTCCTGTCGCTGATCTCGGTCTGTGTCGGCGACACGGTTTCCCAAGGCTCACCGACCAGTCGCCAGACAGGATATGACACAGCCGCATCGCTAGAAGTGTCACGGAAATGCTGGCTCCCGCCTCGCGGTCTTCACCTTTCCGCGCGTTCCGAAACCGAACATAGCGAGTTCTGTACCCAGGGTAGAACCCGCAGGCTGTGTCAGAGATGCGCTCGCGGTACTAATTCGGCAACTCTAGCCTGCGCGCCTACAGATTAACCTGATGGTTCGAACGTTATTCTGTGTATATGGCAGGCCTCTGCTCGCCGCAGATGCGGCGGAGGTTGGTCGTGGCAGCCCTTGCGCCTCCTGATGCGGCGAGACTTGGCTCAGACACTTGCCGCGGTCTCGTATAGAGTTGGCCGAAGATCAGCGTCCGCCCCTCTGTATGTAATACGTTCAGCCACCATCGGCCCTCCCTGTCTACAGGCATAAAATCAGCATGCCGCTAGCTCGAAACAGTTGTTTCCGCCATCTGTTCTCCACACAGGCGTCCCGTCTCCTCTTGCTCTTGACCTCTGCCTCCTCGAAGCAGCTTCCGCATACCGGAAACGTATCCAGGATACAACGCCGTGAGTGCAACGCCAACGCTCCAAGACCACGCACCAGCGCGCTAATCGCGCCATACCAGGAGATGAATACGCTCGAGACATGCCCACACGACCTCCTCTACCTCATCTTCCAGGACGCTTGCCATGACACCGGCGTCACCGCCCGCTCCCTCGCCCTCACCTCGCGCCGAATGTCGGCCATCTCAAGCACTTTTCGCTACCGCAACCTTGCCATCATTGGAATCACCCGCATCAAGCGCGCGTATGAGTCGCTCCTGTCGGTGCCCGAAGACTTACGACGTGTACATCATCTGTACCTTGCCGACATCCCCTCTGAGTACCTACACGTCGAGCCCGTTTCCCCCAATATGCGGCTACGCGGGTGCACTGGCACGGAGAAGGCGAAACGATTCCAGTTGGCCGTCGACAAACTCCTTGCACTCGTGGCGCCGACCCTGCGTACTCTTACCTGTGTGACACGGAACCCCTGGCAGCGCTTCATTCTAGCGCACATGGGCACCACGACCTTTCCCTGCCTCGAGAGCCTCAGTCTGTCGCAGACGACCCGCATGCCCTTCCATTCTGATGCCTTCCTCCCGCCCAGCCCTCTTCGCATGCCCAAGCTCCGACGGCTACACCTTGCCTACACCGGCGCAGGATACATCGACTTCCGCGTCGGTGGCATTGTGCGCCTGTTCGCGGACCACTGCCCGAACTTAACCCAGTTACGCCTCTCCGACATCGACTTCTATCTGGGCGGGAAGGCGGAGCTCTTCAGGATGCTTCACGAAATGCGCATACCCACCACTGAGATCTTCCCTCTTGAAGGCTCTCCTATCAGTCGACAGCTGGCCATTGGCGGTCGTATGCTGCAGTATCCGTCGCACATTCAGCGTGTCATCGTTCAGCTACAGAAGCGTGGGAGATACGGTGCTGGCGACCTGGAAGCCGAGGATATGAAGGTCCTGCGCTCTATGCAGTGCCTCGATCGTGACGAATTCATGCTTGACAATCCCCGTATCAGCCGGACGTACGATGAGTGGGTGGACGAATGGCTGGAAGTCTCCGACGGTAACTTCGATGCTTGGGAGGACCCGGAGCGACACAGTAGACGTACGCTGTCCATCTGTACAAGACATTTCTATTCTCGCTAACTTACCTGTACCCCCTCTTAGTAACCTCTGTATCACGCCGCAGCCAGTCCTGTGCTTAGGGAGTAATGTATCGTACTGTACAACAAAATTGCGTCCTATTTGTGCCACTCTCATCTCGTCTGCTTTGTAGCCCTTACCATAGTTGCTGTAATCATACACGATATTACTGGTCAACTGTGCGGGAGTGAGCTAAGCAGCAAGTGTGAATCCTATTGATTACAGTGCGGCCATACAGAGGCCGTAAACAGAGTACAGACGTCGAAGGCGAAAGGGGGGCAGTGTGTAAACACGTAGACTGCGGAATAGGCTGAGGAGTACAGATACATAGACATAACGTGCACTAGTCCTTATGCCGGTGAATCAGAGCTATTGCTTGAGCTTAACGGTGCATTGAAGTCTAGAGTGGGCAGGTCCTCGTGTCCCACAGACTCCGGTGGACTGACGCGCGAAGGTGGTGTGTCGATGTAAGTGCCCGTATTAGCAGAGTACGGGTCTGTGACAAGTCGCACCGGTACGATGATACGTGCATCGCCGATGGGACCCTTCAGTGCGTTGGAGGGATTGAGCTGGAAGACAATGAAATCCTTGACCCAAAGACCACCGGCCTTGAACGCGCCAGACTTCACGCTCTGGTCGATGTTGATCTCTCCGGAGAATGACAACATTCGAGGGCCATCGACCTGACAAGACGGGATCAGCAGAGAACCCTCTGATAGAGCTGCAGGCTCACTCCACGTCGCAGCGTTCCTTCTCCAAGCTTTTGGACTTTCCACAGTTCGGTGTTGGTACTACTGTGCAGGTACTCATCCTTCACGTTGACGCAGACCTGGCGGAGCAGCTGAATGCGCGTGCTTGATTTCCCAGACGGATTGTCCTCAGTGGTGAGGTAGGGTAGCATCGAGGCAAGCGTCACGGCCGAGCTCACGAAGGAGACGTGGAAGGGTATGGGCTCCGTCTTGCAGAAAACATGGCTCTTTGGTACAAGGAAACGAACGCTGACGGATCGCGCGCCCTCAGTGCGTGCAGTCACTGTGGCATCGTACGTCTTCCATTCCGAGCTCTCTGGCAGAGCTTGGAGATCTCCACTGCCTCTCAGAGGCGCCGGCAAGGGGGACGAGGGACATGTGCGGGGCGAGTAGATGAACGGCGTGCTGACGGCTGATTGCCCGAGACTATTCAGCTTGCCGAGCGGCAACTTCGTCTTGCTGGCTATGGCTGTTACGTGGTACTCCACATCTGCGTGAAACCCCGGCAGGCCTGAAAGGTGTGCCTCGAAGGTTGGTGGGAGAGGCTGCGGAATGTCAGGCTTCCCGTCTCGCTGAATGGGGAGGAAATGGTACACGCACATAAGTGTCCTTCTCATCTGAGTACTGAGTGGGAAGCGAGATCGAGAAGTCGAGCCTGTCTGGACATGGCCCAGGGTCGATCCCCTTTCGCCAGAGAGTGACGGTTTCACTGCAGAGCGTTGCGGTGACCATCCCTCCCTCCCCGAACTCATGCAGCTTCATCGTCCCTTCAACCTGAGCAACGACGCGGTCAGATCGTCCATCAGCACAATGACGTAGATGGTACACAGACCTTCACAGAGACATACGCCAGTCCATCCGGCTTGCTTAGCTCGACCACACCCTACATGAGCGTCAATTCCAACTATCGTTCGCGCCAGTACTTGCAACGCACATCAATGGGAGCACGCATGCCATAGCTTGGTATCTCGACTCCCTCCACTTGATCACCAAGTCTGAGCACGATACTGGCAGTCTTATTCTGTTTCACAAATTCTGCAGCACGCTCAGTGCGTTGATTGATGTAACCCTGCGCAAGTCTGCGCTCCTCCGCCCGAGGCTCTCGGGCGTAAGACGGTGTTCGGTGGATCTGAGGAGGCGAATCATAGCTTGGCGGCCGTGCAAGCAGATTCACAGTAGACATGGAGGACGATGGTGGCGAGAGCAGAAATAAGTTAGCATGGCTTCACAAGTTCATGTGGGTATCCGGAGCAGAGTGCGCAGGCACCGGTGGGCCGAAACGAAGCGCATGCTCATCGCGGTCGGATTGACAGTCCCGCGCTAGGGTCCCGCGCGGCAGATTCATCCGAGGCCGCTCGTGGGCGGTCCATCCTTTTAGCATAGCACGAGGTCTTCATGTTCCCAGAACGTACTCCATCAACGAAGGTCTCCATGAGAACGACACTTGCTCGGTCGGTAGTTGTTGCGTACATAGACTGTCGAGTAACTCAAGCCACCAACCTATTGTCGCTGACGAAGAAAGGGGTAGAGCAGAGGCTTGGCTCTCCATACTAAGGATACATACAGGTACATACAAGTCCGTAATCGCGCTATACATCCGACCCGAAGAATCTGACCATTGAACGAGAGCGCCGATGTCCCACCGATGCCGAGATGCCCATGGGCGGCGAGGACCCGATTAAAAGACTTCAGGGTCTGTCAACTGAACGGCCGACGCCGCTCGCGCAGAATGCGAAGTTAGACGAATGGGGATAGTCTGTCTGAAGGGCAACTCGTGCGTTTGCATGCCTGGCATATCGATAGTGATGACGAGAAAATCCTGCGGGTTGTGGCGTCAGTGTCTACAGTCCCTTTTGCGCATCAATACTCGACACGCACCTGTACACTGAGCCGACCTGCTGCGAATCCTGGACAGGATGCGCCGGAAGGAATGTCCAATGCTCCTCGCCATCGCACACGCTTATTGCCGGCCTTAGCGTGCTGCAGTTGACCTTCCGCAAGGACCTCAGTTGACAGAATCCTTCTCCCGCGTACCCATCCTATACCGGAGCCCAGTTTATCACCCCGCGGGTCTCGAGCATCAAGTACGATATGTCGCTCCAAGCGAACGCTCAATGGTGCCCGTGTAGCGGGGGCCTCCAGTAGGCGATTCACGATAGATGGGCGACTCCTCGTTCCACTCCCGAGACTCTGGGTGCTCTCATTGGCAGAGTTGCAAGGCAAAGACGCTGGAAGTGGTGATGGGCTGATGGGGAGGAAAGACGGCAGGATTGGCGCGCCGTGGATCAACGGCGCCAGGATGGCGTCGCGGGCGTGTAATGATACGATGAATGTCATACGGTCCGCTGCTGGCACTATCTGACCTCCTGGTAAAAAGACGTGACTCTCGATCGGATCGGCGCCGATCTCGCGCGGAGGGACAGAGTCAATGAAAAGAGTCTGAGGATGCAAAGACCCTCCGCGAAAAGCCCTCGCCGGGAACGGACCTGGAGCGGGCGGGCGAGTTAGAGGTTTGAATGTGAAAGGTACCCGTAGTCTATTGACAGGATCATCAGCACAGCAAACACTAAGACGCCACGAGGGAGACACGTACCGTGTACGCCGCTTCCAAAACTCCAGTGGCCCCGCATTTCTCATGACGCTAACGACAAACTCATAGCGGACGGATACGCTGAAGCCGGGTAGGATCTGACTGAGTCTCGCCGAGAACGAGGGAGGAAGGAGTCGCCGTTCAGACGTAGGAGGAATGAACGTCCCCATCGACGTCTCAAAGTTGAACTCGTGCGGCGCTGTCCCATGTCCGTCCCATGAGAACAACGTCTCTGATAGAAAGTACGAGGCGCCGTCGCCGCCTTGCAGATCTCGCACCCGCACCGAGCCTTCCACCTATGAGGCATGTTCGTGGGATTCGTTACTAGCTTCACATGCCGGATCGAGTAGCGAGACGTACGTTCACGACTACGGAGGACACACTGTCCGTTTTCAAGAGGGTCACTAGCCCTCGTACCAGGCTACCGCTATGGTAGACAGGCAAATCACCGGATCCACTATGGCCCGACAGGACGAGTGTCACCGTGCCCTCCTGTCGCACGTAGTGTTTGCGATACTTCATCGCAATCATGGTCATCGCGTCCGTCTCTCGGCTATTGTCCCTTGAATGATGGTGGTATGCGGACTGGGGGCGGTGAGGAAGAGGCTTCTCTGTCACAGCGTGCCGCGGGTGTTTGTCCGCCGACACTGACTCCTTGCGGGTGGAGCCAGGAGGAGGTGCAGCGCGACCTGCGGGCCGCGCGCTAGATGCTCGGCGAGTAGGATATGGCCGATTCTCATCGGGAGTGGGAGAAAATGTACGCCCGTAGGGATGCGCCATGCCGAGCAAGTAGATGAAGGGTCAACGGGAGCCTCAGTGGCGGCAAGGCATATAAGGGAGGAAGCGGATTGATACAAGAGGAGCACGGTGGGTGCAAGAGACAAGTTGAAGTACATGGAAATGACGCCGGGGGGCGGTAGAGATGATCAATGTCCACAGTCCTCGAGCAGATGGATCTGTCTGAGATTGGCGCGTCCCCGTCCAGAAGCGGACTGGAGCAGTGATGAATCGCCTTCAACCATTCAACGCCCGGCTTGCTGCGGGACACGAAGCGAAAGCGTTGGGCACGAGTCCATGCTTGTGATGCTCGCTATACCAAGAACGTTTACCGGGTACGTCTCTGCTTATCGAGACCGGTCCAAAAAGGCACAGGCCACACAATTGAAGGAGTGGGAGAGTCGGGGAGATGCAGTGAGCTCGTGGCTGTTGTCATCATGGTGGGAAGCAAGAAGCGCGATGGCTGCCGCCCCGGCGCTTGACAGATCTCCGGTGTCCGCTATCTCTACAAGCTACCACCATTGGCTGTTTCTGCATCTATTAAGCTACCTAATCATGGCATACGAATTTGCTAACAGTGCCCATGACGGTCCTTCTGACTCCCCCTGGGATGAAAATCCGAGCGATGTTCGCGACGCCGAGTGGACAAAAATCTCTTCCGACTTCACCAATGTCCGTCCTACTTGCGTTTTGTTTGATCTTCAACGTCTCATGTCCCTGTGTTACGGTCTTTAGGCCGGATATCGAGAGGGCATCACGTCTGGGAAGGAAGATGCTCTGCAAGAAGGGTTCGATGCTGGCTATGCGCATGTCGGCCTCCCGCTCGGACGTTCTCTCGGCCTTCTGCGAGGCAGAGCATCGGCTCTTGCGGCTTTCCTGTCTACACATCCGGATCCCGATGCCTCGAAATGCGCCACTGAAGCCCAAGATATTGCCACTGCCCTCAGTCAAATTCGATTTGCAGACATTGCACCGCGTGACGAGGAGGCTGAGGCTCACGCTCTTGAGCATCTCGCCATGACCGGTGAAGATCTGGACGAGAATGAGGAGATCAGAGACAGGAGGGCGATGGAGCAGCTCGAGGATCTCATGGGCGGTGTATCTACAAGCACCACCAGCGCAGTTCAAGGCGAGAAACGGCCGACTCCGGACGACGTAGCAGCTCTAAGTACGCGACTGGATGCACTCAGCGCCGCCGTGGGCGTAGTCATAGATCCGCAAAGGAGTTGAGGATCCACAATTCTCTCTGAACGCTCCCTCCAGCGGTTCCCCGCGACCTCATCTGCCTGTGGCGCCGGCTACAGTCAGCGCCATAAAAACCAACACGCTACCGCTTTGTGGTATCAAGGTCTGTTGAGAGGTTAACTAGCAGAACTCCTATACTGACCGACCATCAGATCAGGTGCATAAACTCACGCAACGGCTTGGAACCGCCAATGGCAGGCGTTCTTAGAGCATCAAGGAGCATCGCTATGCAAACATGCATATGGCTTACATAGAGCATCCACTGATAGTCTCGCGTACTTAGAAAAAGTACGATACATAGGTCTCCAGCCGATTGACAGTAGTGATGTCATCGCACTGACGTCCGCTGTGACCCTCGGACTTTGGTCCGCTATTGTATTCGCTTCTCATGGTCCGTACGTTCCAGCAGCGCGACACTCTCACGAGGGGAGATGGCCTTAGCAGGGCATCCAAAAGTTCGTCATGGTATTGTGATACAAGTACAACGTAGCAGCGTTCGAGGTCCGGCGAATCAACATGCACATTGGGAACTCGGCAGTGGCAGAGGCATTGCCTAGATACCGCGCGCTTAGCAGCACATCTCGCACGGGCAGCCTGAAGAAACCTATGAGCATAGCCGCATGCAGATCATCGACTTGTACTCACAGATGATATCCGCGCAGCATTCGCAGCAGTCCTTGCAGCACTCGAAGCAAAGGAAGCATTCAATCATGCCGAGGAAGCAGTCCTGCGTCATATTCAGCGACACGGACGAGCAAGTACGATAACATTGCAGACCTTTCCGGCACCACCACCGCGGACGCGCTCGGCCTTGTGCTGGTGGTGTTGTTGGCCGTTAGCCCTCGCGGGCGCGGGAGACATGGCGTCTACAGAGCGAGGTCAATATAGCTCGAAGAAAATGGGGCATGCTACATACTCATCTCGACAGCCTGGGGCTGGGCGTTCTTGACGATAGCGGGCTGAGGGGCTTCCATGGCTGCGGGTGGGGTGGCAACGAGCGCGGTTAGAGACTGCCGCTAACCATTCCTGCAGTATATATAGGGTATCGCACGGTCCAGCGTCATTACAACTGATGCCGTCGCACACGTTGGGCCGGTGCAATCTGGATAAAAATACGACGCGCCACCGCCCTGACCGCAACAACCGGAGGCAAAGACCGTTAAGAGCGTCTGAGACGTCATGCTAGTCGCCCCGGACAACGTCGACGCTAGGGATACCGCAGAGCTACTCCCTCAGAACGTAGGCGCTAATGGTTCTTCCAGGGTATGGGTACAGCTCGAAGACTGATAGAAGGAAGAACGCCCGATGACGGTGCGTGGAAACGTGGGTCGCCGAACGAGCGCGCGCGACGCGCCCAGGTCTCTCAGCGCTTCCATTGCACCGACGCACGTATGATCAGGAGAGAGAGGCTCCCTGTACATGTATCAAATACAACGGAGCATGCCCTGCATGCCGCTTGAGAATGGGCATACTGCCACGACCCAGGAACAGCTGCATGACTTCGGAGAGAGGAGGCGGGTAAGACTGGATCTTCGCAAGGTGGCCGCCGGCCGAAGAGAGACGGTGAGCCCCGTTTTCAGATGAACTTCTTGTTGAATCAAGCGCTGATCATGACCAGCAGTACGCTGTGGACACCAAATCGTCGTGCTAGCGGTGACGGTAGTGAGAAACGAAGGTTGCTTCTGAGCACGGCGCCAAGTACTTATACCGAAAAGAAGTGGAGGTTGCGCCATAGTGTACGCAATTACACGGCTAGCTGTCGTCGTCTGCGTCCGAACGACAGTATGCAGAGCACGCTCAGTCTAAAGGTGATGGAGCCTCCTCTAATCCAGGCCAGCCACTCGCCATCAGCAATGCGCGAACAGCGAGGATGGCATGAGGCTGTGGCGCCTGAGGCACCCGTTTGGTTCTTTGACGAAGAAGAAAGCATGCAGTTCGACATACCATAGGACTCGTCATCAAGTACACTTTTACCGCCAAACGCTGGTGTACTGTTCCTCATGCTGAAGACGCTCGAGTCGTTGGAAGACCAGTTTATAGAGGTCATCATCCTCGACATGCGAGCATATTCATGTTCAGACTGCAGGAAACGCTTCTTTGTCCCTTTTCTTCTTTGTTAGATGATGTTCTTCTCGATCTAAGCCGTGATACTGACTGTGAAAGGACTCTGTGGCAGAGGATCTAAAAGGGATGTAGCGTCGAGTCTATAAAGCACGGCCAAGTATTGCTGCGAGCCGCACCATCCAGCGCCTTTTCGCACACACTACTACCCACCCATCGCTCACCTAGCTTCATGCCATTCCCCTTCGCCTACTCCGGCCCTGTCCCAAATGCCTACGCCAACTGGTTCACCTACGCCGCACCCGCTGCAGCTCCTTTCTACGCCATTGCAGCCTTCCTCCTCGGATGGCGCCCCGCTGACGATCTTGCCGGCGACGTCGACTCCCGCGGCATTCCCAACGACCTTTCGGTGTGGACTGGGCTTATCTGAGCGCCCGGTGCGCCGCTTCTCCAATCCTCCGAGTGGGCTTGGGCACTCGGAAGTACCTGTTGTACGTGTGACATGATATATCTCGCACTCATTGTACTGATAGTGATCCCAGTATCAACCATCGCCTCGTTCGGAGGGTGGTGCCTCTGCGGCCGCGAAGCGACGCGAGCGCGAGTTCTTCCACACGCGCGACGTTCTCAACATGTCGGCCAATCTGTCATTCACAAGCAATAGTCCTGTACTCGAAAACTGCTCACCTGCGTCGCTAGCCGAGTATGAACGCAATGGAACTACCACCGCTAGACCATATCGGCGCGTTGCCAGCTTCAACACCATTCACCCAGTCGACGATGTTCTACAACCGGATTGCATCTCAAGGCGTCGCCGCCCGACACACGATGTACGTGTTTCCCCGAGTCCTGACGAGCTGAATCGTGTCGTGTGCTCAACTGTAAGTAGTTCGATGTCAGCCGCAGGGAGCAAATGAATAGGGCCCTTCACTACGATATCTGCGACGAACTCGACCGATCCACTTCATCGCTTGACTTGGCGCCGGCGCCGGATGCCAGGGGTGACCTGCTGTACACCGGTCCGCCCGACGTCCCGCAGGATGAAGCAAGCTGCGCTCCATCTCCGCCTCCCTCATTTCCCCGTCCGGAGTCCCCCAACTTCGAGGAGCAGAACGGACATGGTATACCTCACAATGGCGCGCCGCTCGAATACGAAATCTCAAGGCTACGCGCGCGCGTAGAGGATCTCTCGTATCAACTCCTCGCAGTCCGCGTGATGTGCCAGAACCTTTCCAACGCACGCAATTTCCCGCCTATGGTTCCCTACTGCGCCGCCCCGCATCTATCACCCAACGCGATATTCACGAGCACGGTACGTACGCGCGCCATGACCTGCCTCTTGCCGTACCTTGAATCGTGATGCTAGGTTCAATGCACTCATTGCGAATCTCACATGCACCTTGACCTTATTCCTCAAAGTGTGAACACACCTTTCCAGCTCGCAGTCATGCGTAGCACTTGACGTTGCTCGAGTCATGTACAGAGAATATATTTAGCTACACAATTTTCCTTTACGACCACCATTTCTGCACCACGTGTACAATATACTAGCTACCTCGCGTCTTTGCCACTCTCTACATCCAGATCTCCTGAATGGTCGTCGCTCCTGGCCGTATGGCAGGTTGCGCGTAGTGATAATGTTGTCCTTCGACACCCTCCCAGATGCCATCTCTGCTCATGCAGATGTATCAGTCAGCCTGTCCAACGGTTGTTGTACTAACCACTCACATGAACAGGTGTGCTTTCATTCCTGCCAGGCTCACATAGCCAGCGCCTTGACAGGATTCTCGTGCGCAAATCCAAGCAACTGTCTGGCTCTCTCTCTTACCACGATTCTCTTCACTGAACTTGTACAGAAGGATAGGTTCACGAGGCAATTCCTGCGGCGGCAGCAGTTCGATACGTGGGATGGGATTGTCCGGCCCAAGTAAAGGCGCGGATGTTAGAGACGCCATTTGTACCACCTCTCTCCACGTCATAGCTTGACCTGGTCGAGGTCCCTGAATCGGCAAGTGGTTGAAGGTGCGGCAGACGAATCTCTTGTCAAGTCGGTCTAGATCGTGAGGGGTGGTTGCGCCAGGACTCAAGCCGAGAAGGTCAAGAATGCGGAGCACGATAGCGTGTCCCCTCGCATCCGGTCGAGCTTCAAAACCAGCACAGAAGTGGAACAGACCCTCCATCCCAATGTGTACATCATGTCTCTCATCTGGTCGGGACGTAACTTTGGGGGACCCGCAGCGAAAGACATAAACAGCGAGATTGAGGCGTGATGCGATGACCAGCTTCATCCTATCACTCGAAATGTCACATACGCCCAGAGGTTGCCGTCGCTCGGTCCGCGGCCATGTAGGTGGCAAGTCGCGTATGTAGAGTTCAACAAGGCGATGCACCTCTGGTTCAAGGAATCTGATGTCGGCCAACAGAGCCTCCCTCAGAGATAGGCGCGTCTCTGGAAGGACCTCGTCGTCATTCTCGAGGATGGCCTTAAGAGAGGGGAAATTTATGCTCTTGATTGAGTTGGGCAAGATTGAGCCGAACCACAGTGGATGTTCGTTTCGGATGCTTTGGTACTCTAGCTGAGCCGCATTCTCTCGTTTTGCGCGCCGCACACGTGTGCGCTCCTCGATGATCTTGTCCGGTGCTTGACTTGCTTGTGGCTCGATGCGCAGCCCTATAGATGACTTTGAGCATACTAGCAAGACAAGTCAAACATTATACGAACTCTTATCAGTGTTCGCTGGGTCGCGCATCGTGAGGAATGATTCTTTGCGGAACCGCCCAGAGTTGATATCGTTCTCAGAATACCCCAACGCCAGTAGGCGCTCTTGGATCCTTGAGAGTCTCATCTCGGGACGAAGGTTTGTCGCATACATCTCAAGATGTGCTTATTCGCGAGTATCGAATTGACACAGATGTGTATCTGAGGAAGAAGGCGAGTAGGAATGCATCTGGAAGGCCGTTGCGAAGACTTTGTGATATACGAGAGCAAACCACAGAGCAAACCACAACGGCACAACCACGACGCGCGGCAACAGGAGCCGCAAAGACACGGTCACATGAGTTTCCTTTAATTAACCATGGAGACCCACAATGACGGGATGGCCTCTGACGCCATCAGGCCGCACACCAGCACAACACGCATTCAACAATGCCCCAAGTTCCCCCTTCAAAAAGGCCATGCAAATTGCGATGCGGGGATCATGAGACTACTGATGTCAAGACGCAGTGACACCAGGTGACTATCTCTCGCTGTAAGCTATGGCGGGGTACAGTATGCAGATATGCAATGACGTCTAGATATACAATACATATATGCGAGATTCAGTGAGTATACAACTACATCTTCGTCTTCGTGAATTGAGCCTCCGTTACACCCTTGCCCATAGCGGCAGTCGAGGAGATACCACCCGTCACGGTCTTCATCAGGTTGTCGATGTAGTCCGCGCCACTCCACTGCGAGATTGTCAGCAAGTGTAGTCAGACTATAAAAATACACGTACCTTTTGGTGGGTGAGCATATCCGTACCAATCTCGCGTTCCCTGCGCTGCACGAGCTCGACATAGGCCTTCATGCCCTCCTTCGCGAAGGCTTTCGCAAAGAGGTCCGAGATGTAACCGTTCGAGTGCAGGCCGCCGAGCTGAAGTGACGTGAATATAAGCCGTAGAGCAAGTGACACTTGCGCGGCGTACCGTGATGAACTGCCAACAGAACCCGAGCTTGCCGAGATCCCACACATAGCTCTGCATCTCCTGCGGCCCAAGTCCCGCCGCCTCCCAGTTGAAGCTGGGGCTCAAGTTGTACGCGAGCCATTGCTCCGGGTATACCGCGTGCACACCCTCGGCGAACTCCTTCGCCTGCGAGTAGATCGGCTTTTTCGTCTCCATCCACAGCAGGTCGGCGTAGGGCGCGAAGGCGACGGCGCGGTTGATCGCGCACTGCGTGCCACCCTGGTAGCGGTAGTAGCCCTCCATCGTGCGGGGTGCATCCCAGTCCCAGAAGGGTATGTTCTTCAAGCCGTAGTCGCGCTTTGCGATGTCGATGGCGGCGGGGTAGGAGACATGCGAGATCTTGGCGCGGAACTGTGCGACCTTGTCGCCCGATGCGCCGCCCTGTTGTGCGAGTGCGTCCGCGAGCACATCCGGGAACAAGCGGAGGTTTGCGGCGCCAAGCCATGCATCCTCAACGGCCTGGAGATCTGCGCCATGCTTTCCCTGAGCCTCGGCCTCCTGCATGACGACAACGAGCGGGCGAAGGTCGGCATTGGTCGTGCCAAGGATGAAGGGATGGTCGCGCCCGTCAACGTTGGTCGAGAGCAGGGTGGCGGCTTCGCTGTCGGTACGCGCAATGACGAGGTTCTCGACGCCCATGATGTCGAATTGGAGGCGGATGGCGACCATGCGGTTGATGTGCTCCTGAATGGGAACAAGCACCTTCCCGGCCATATGTCCGCACTTCTTCGTGCCCGCCGCCTGGTCCTCAATGTGCACTCCCGCCGCGCCCTTCTCAACGAAAAGCTTCGCGAGCTTCATCGTCGCGGTGACACCACCGTGTCCGGTATCGGCGTCGGCAATGATGGGGCGTAGGTAGTCGATAGGAGGGTTCGCCTGGAGCTCAGCGTCGCTCAGGCGTGTCCGTTCTTCGCGCTGTTTCCTGTCGTGGAAGAGCTGGGCCATGAAGAGATGCTCGACCTTGTTCGGAACGGTGTTGTAGGGGTAATCTGCGTATACAGTCAGCATGGGCGTCTTCAGTGTATCCCCAATAACGCATACCAGCAAGATCAGGACCAGGCTCGTTGGTGCTTGATGCTGTGCTTGATGATTGCCAGCCGGAGACGTAGACAGTCTCGAGGTACTTCGCCATCTGCGTAAGTTGTACGGGGTCAAGTCTGTATATTGATCAGCATAAGATGCGGGATTGAGTCAGATAAGGTCTACGTACGCGCCGTAGGTGTGTGATGGTGTGCCCGCCTTGAAGTGCGAGTCGAAGATCTTGTACGCCTTCTGCGCGACGATGTTCGACGGGTAGTTGATTGGGATGGTGCCGCGCTTCGAGACGACATCCGCGGCAGTGTATGGGCGCTTGACGCGCGCAAAGCGGGGGTTCTGCGCGAAGCGTTGAATCAGCCTGTGAACGACGCGCGACGCGCGATAGGGGCACTGGCCCGTACCTTCATCCACTTCTCCGTCGCCGCGACCTCGGCATCAAAAGCAGCCTTCTCTGGGTGCACCATCGTGTTCAAGTGTGGTCAGCGGGTCAGGAATACAGGGATAAGAATGGAGGGGAGGGGAGGTTCAACGCGAGCCTACGGAACAGTTCGTTGGTTTTGTTCGCAGCGGGGAGGTCTTGCGCATGTGATTCGTATCTAGAGCTTGTCTCATTCGCGTACCCCGCGCCGTCGTTAACCCCACGGCGGGGCCCCGCGCTCGGCGGCGGCATGTGCGGGTGAACTC
>UWZB01000150.1:55165-78293 GCA_900536885.1 Peniophora sp. CBMAI 1063
CCACCGGCAGCGGCGGCCAGTCCGACAGTCCATTCCATTTCTTTCCCGTGCCAAGGCTGCGCCGCACAAAGGACCGCGTCTTTTGTGCATCAGAGGACCACCCAAATGCTTGACTAGCGCTTGGAAAGCACGCCAAGCGCCCGAGCGCCGTCAAGCACTCGCAAGCACGCCCTCACGTGGTCTTCTCAAAATGACCTCGAGCTCGGGATCCTTTCTCCTGCTTCGGACTTACTTGAAAACCAGCGGAATAGGTTCAAGCGTGCTGCCAGCTGGCCTTCCAGCCTTTTTTGGAGGCGCGTAGGGCAGGGATGAGGTGTTATGTTGAGTCGGGGCACACGCACGGCGGTTGCCGAGTTCCGCCTCGTGGCGGCGAGCTCCAGCAGAGTCGTCGACTTTCCTCAACGATCCGGCCGAATTTTGCCACAAAATTTAGTTCGCTGGAATGCTTGTAGTGATCGGAACCGCCTACAAACAAGAAATACGAGGGGAGGGCCACGGTGAAGGAAACATCATTTCAGGTCATTTCGGCGAGGCGGCGTTGTGACGTCGCGTGTGGACTGTTTGGGTGCGCTTCTGTGCGCTTGCGAGTGCTTGACGATGCTTGACGCTGCTCGGGCGCTTGGCGTGCTTTCCAAGCGCTAGTCAAGCATTTGGGTGGTCCTCTGATGTGGTCCGTTTACTTGCAAGTACAGCATTGATTTATTGAGGCAGCAACACGCGCCGCTGGCGATGATATCACAGGCAGAAGCCTCATATCCGGTATGCTTCGCAGGCAGCTTGCAGCAGCTGAAATCGCCACTCGAAGCTGTGGCGGGACCGGCGCAACCCATGGGCAAGCGCCACAATCGGCCCTCCGCCGATATCACGCGACCACCCTCGCCCGCGCCTCGTCCGCCTCGCCAACACCGCGTTTCAGTCCGTATATCCTGCGTGACTCTAGATTGCACGGGCGCCGCGTAGGGCGCAATCTTCCGCGTTCGTGTCTCTAGCACCGCAATGCTCCTCCGCATTGCAGCGTCCAGCACCCTCAATCTCCTTCCATGTACGGCGGGACTCCTCCCCTCCTGACCCGCGCCGTCTATCACTGCGAGTCTTCTGGTCTTCCGATCTCTTGTTAGCTCCGCCGCCGTACTGCGCCGCGCTACACCGCTAGGCCGAGGCACTCGTCGGCATGCCGCGATACAACTCAGCGCCGGTCGCCGTCGTAAACTAATCCAGCCAGACCGTAGCGGACGACGAACGCCAAAACACTTCCTGAAATCTAGATAAATCCGCATCAGGTGTGTCTCCTCATGATCAAGAAGATCTGCATCAACGCACCTGGACTGTAATGAGCGTCTGCGTGAGCCTCTTCTCGTTCATCGGGCCCAGGCGCACGAGAAGGAAGTTGAGGATAGTAAGGTTCTTGCACTCCAGAATGGCCCCCGTCTGCGGATGAACAGTCAACTCCGTCAATTTGAGCGCCGCCAACATCTTCAACACTAGTGTCGAAAGTCCATTCGGCGGGGTGAGGAATAGCGCTTTGCTCGGATGCAGCAAGTTGGCGTCGGCGTCGAAGCGCGGCACACGATGGCGTGGACAAGGAACGAGGCCGAAGAGTTGTGGGCACGATAGGATGAAGTTGAATATTTGCGGGAGGAAGAAGAGGAGGAGCGTCTTTGAGAAGTGTGCTTGGATGCCGACTACTGCGAAGGCCATGCCGGCGAGGTAGCACAATGTGTCCCCAGGGAAGGCGCGGGCGGGGTACCTATCAAATCCAGTCAAATTTTGTTCGTGTGCTGTATGACTGGAAGAGCTGGCTTACCAGTTGTGGTACAAGAATCCACAGGTCACGCCGACGAGCGGCAGCATGAAGTACAAGCTGAACAGATGCCTCTCGACAAGCTCTGTGCTGCCGTATGCCATGCCGGCACTCCATACGCCTCCAACTTCAACTTCGGCCTTGTTACCTAGTAGGTGCACCGGGATGTGGAAACCAAACGGCCATGGCAGATATAGGAGATCGTTCAGGATGACCGAAAGAGCAATGATGAGCGCTTGGCTAGCTTCGGAGCCGTTAATTCCGGCGAGGATGTTGATGCTGTTGGTACAGAATGTTGATAGCATCGACATGTACAGGTAGTATAATGGGCCTGTCCGTATCCTTGGTTAGCATGAGCGCGTTCGAAGCTATTACGCGACTAACCGAGGTTCAACAAAGTCCCAAAGATAAACCTTAGCGGTAGTGGCACGACAACATTCGTATTGCCCCTCTCCGCATAGTACACCATCAACAGCGGTATACTGGCGATGATAGGGATCGGCAGCTTATGCCTCCATCGAATATCGAACACATCGTCCAGAAAGCCCAACATCGCTGCAACAAGCAGCGATAGTAGAGAAGAGAGGTAGACGGAGAGCTGGTAATGCGGAAACGCGTTGATGATTATGCCTTCGCGCACGGTGTATTGGTGGAAGCCGTTGAAGGTGGAGAAGGCAAAGGGGATGAAGGTGATTAAGGAGAGGATGTAGACGCATGCGCAGACTAATCCTAAACTTTCGGGTCTGCATAAGGTTTTGTAAGCAAGACTTCGCCACAACTGATGGACAGGGCGCGTACATTGGTGTGCTATACGTCTTGAGCAGGTCGCGTCCCTTCAGGTTCGCCTTGACCATGGACGGTCCGACTGCAGGGACAAGATATAATGTGCCAATGAATGCAAGTATAGACATCCCAAGCGAGACATGTAGAGCAGGCAGAGCGGGCACTGGCGCGATGACAGGCCGGATAATGAACCAAGCAGCCGCAGGGACTAGCACGCTCAGTAGCAAGAAACCCGGTAAAGGGCGGGGCGCGGTCGCGTCAGGCATCTCGCGCGACGTGTCTCTTCAACGCTAAGACCAGAGGATGAAGGTAGGAGGCAAGTTGTAACGGGAGGGGATGCATGGCCGGCGAAGCAAGTGATGGTATCCTGCGGACACGTTCGCGCGCGTCTGCGACGCGTCTGACGCGTCTCAGACTGCGGCCGAGGTCGCGTCTCCGCCGGCATGCGCGCCCGAGATGGCAGATGGCAAACTCAACACCGACCACGATTAGCGCGCCCGTGCATCTCAACTCGACAGGATGTGTCATCAAGTACACGGAAGGGAAAGGACGCGGTGTATTCGGTCTGTTTGACTATCGCACATTATTTATCTTGGCCTGAGACGAAAATTATGAGGATACAGCGTCGCGTGCGATCCCAGCCCATACCCTGATTGAAGTCAGTCCGGTGCTGCTATTCA
The DNA here is from genome assembly GCA_900536885.1 of Peniophora sp. CBMAI 1063. Taxonomy (NCBI): domain Eukaryota; kingdom Fungi; phylum Basidiomycota; class Agaricomycetes; order Russulales; family Peniophoraceae; genus Peniophora; species Peniophora sp. CBMAI 1063. The sequence continues at coordinate 58,430 of UWZB01000150.1, forward strand.
CTGCGGAAGAGTATGAGGCGCACGCGAAGCACACTGTGCTTGACCACTATACTTTCAAGTGGCGCGATGGACGCATGGCGCTTGCGCTTGGACTAGGTCAGTATTCTTACGATTTGATCTGAAGGGAGATCTTAACGAGCAGGTAGGATCGCTGTTCAACCACAACAGGACCCCGAATGTATCGTTTTCCCTTGATCCTACTACAGAGAGCATAGAGTACACCACGACTCGGGAGATCCATCCGGACGAGGAGCTTTATATCTTTTACGGGCATAAACTCTGGTTCGAAGACGTCAACGCTGCGCAGACCTCACCTTTAGCTTCGGACGAGGTTGATGATCCCTTGGGTGGACTCGGTGTTGTTTCTGACTCTGATGCCTCTGATGATGAAGACGGAGTCGATCCGACGGCTCATGTGGCTGAAGACGATCTACCTTTCACGCGCGTACGAATAACACCCGACGAGCTCGAGGAAGAGGACATGGAGTCCATACGGACCGGTATGTCTATGCAAGCACTGCCAATCTGATGTGTGCTGATGGACGTATAGTAGAAGCCTGGGCAGTGGACATCGCCGACCCCAAATATACAACGACCATGCTGAAATGGCTCAAGACGTCTGGTTACGACTCCCCCGCCCTCTCGCACCTCAAGCGGATCCGCAAGTCGCCTACCCATTCAACACTACTCATAACGCATTCGCCCGACGCTCCCTCGCTTCCCGCTGACCTCCCGATATCTGCGGCATACCTCATCAAAGTACCCCGAACGGCTGCCATTACGCAGACCTCTCTTGCGCTGAAGAATACGCTGTGGCCTACTGTCTTTGCTCCGAGGCGGAAAGACGTACCCGAAGTCTGGTCGAAAGCGAAAGTACGCTGGGCACGACGCGCGATGAAGCATGTTGTAGCCGAGGCCAGGAAAGCGAGCGCATCGGGCGAGCTACCCATCGCAGCGCATGTGCCGACGCCCTTCGACGGAGATGAAGGCGCTGATCCAAGCTTACCTTCGTTCACCTCCACAGACACTCGGACATCCGCCATACATCCCCTGCGCCACGCTGTTATGGCTGTCATACGCCAAGTCGGCGACTATCGAGCCACAGCGCTGCCCTCTCGCTCTGTCTCTCGCCCCGAGCCTTCGCCCAGCTCATCTCGAGCGGAAACGCCTTCGACGACGGAGAAGAATGGGCAACACTACCTCTTGACATCGCTCACACTCTTTACGACGCACGAGCCGTGTATCATGTGCAGTATGGCGCTGCTGCACTCGCGAGTGAAGGAGGTATTCTACCTGTTCCCGATGGACAAGACTGGCGGATGTGGTGGCACGGCGTGTTTGCCGAAGCTCGACGGGGTCAACCACCGCTTTGGCATCGGACGATGGAAGGACACGGCTCTTGAAGACGGAATAGAAGTCGAAGAGGGGTGTGATGCCTGATCTAAGTGTATCCGTGATGTAGCAAAATATTCGTTGTAGCTTATACGTGGACCTCCCATCAATCATGACCCGTGAGAAAACGCGCTCGCGTGCACAATTTCGAGACGCGCTAAGCCTTCGACGCGCCAGTGACGAGCTCCTCTACGGTCAACGGCCATGGCGACGCTAGCCCTGCGCTCCTCATCACGCTTCGCACCGCGCGCGCTGGTGCGCGCCTACGCTACCGGCCCAGAACGGCCAAAACCGCGGATGCCCGACCCGCTGGCGGACCCGGCGCACGCCAGCACGTCGGCGTTGCCCGACGGCGACCTCACATTTATTCACCGCCCGCCGCCCTCAATACCCTCCGTGCACTCTTACACCACAAATCCCGCGTCGCCATTGCTGCGCCCTGCATCGGACGCGCCGGCCGATACACCTCTTCCACCAGCCTTGGACGACATTCAGGCGCCCGGTGCACGCCTCACGGATGCGCAAGTGCAGGAGATGCGCAAGTTGAGGCAGTTGAACCCGGAGAAGTACACGCAGAGGAAGCTCGGGAGGATGTTCGGCGTTAGCCCGAGCACCGTCGGATTAATTGCGACGCTCAAGCAGACCCAGCGGACCAAGGCGAGGAAGGAGTTTTTCGCCGAACACGAGAAGATTAGGCAGAGTTGGGGCGAGAGGACAACAACTGTGCGGGAGATGAGGAAGAAAAGGCGGGAGTTCTGGTAGTGGCTCATTGCGGGTACGTTCATTGCGTGTGGTGTCTTCGCAGAAGCTGATTCGAGTTTATCCATAGGTGTCTATCCTATCATACTACGGGCAATGCTGGCCCTACCATAATGCCATTTTACATTTCTGAATATCGCCTCGACATCTTGATACAAGTGTGACGGATAGAATGACATCCCTATTTTGGCAAAGCCGGACTCATACGACATCGCGAAGATGCTCGAAATACGTATACACAGGGTACCTCTACTCATACAATCACTGTCTGCAGGAATGATTCGTGGACGTCGCAGAATGCTAGGTCTCGGCGTTCACATACATAAAGGTCTCACAATATGCCTTCCAATGCTGGTGGTGCTCTGATATCAACCGATCGAGCTCCTCTGTTGCCTCCAGTAAACCAGACGAGGGGATCTCCGCTCCGTAATTACACACTGAACGCGGCCACTGACGGTTCCAGAAGAAATCTGCGCCTTCCGTGCCGTTCAGTATGTGATGTCTATGAGGCGCAGTGAGACTGCATGCCCGATGAATCATCATGAGCGGACGTACGAAACTCGAAGATGGTCCACGATCGACGATAGTATGTGCCAATCGCCTGTTGAGTGACGAGGGCGGTACGACTCAAGGCGCGTAGCCGGCATGTGCAGGTGGAAGTCGCAATGGCCACATCCCCAGTGAGGACGATCACCCTCTCTTGTAGGATGCATGGCACGATATCTGTTGCGAAACGCGGACACGTATCGTCGTTCTAAGGGCGACAGAAGCCTGAACTCGGGTGGGCCCCCATTCGCACCATGGAAACAGCTCCTTGCGTGTACCATCTCCAGCCTAACGTCAGCCATCGGCGGTAGGGAAGGTCAAGATATGACTCACTGCCGATGTCCATGAATACACCCCCAATCCTGACAGATGGTTCAGAGAGACTTGGGGCTGGATATCGCGAGGTATAGGTGGAGATATCTCACACATATACCCGCGGTATCATCTACTATTTTGACCTCAAATCGCTCAGATATCCCCCGGCACCTCGATCCCACCGTGACACCGTACGAGTGTCAGTGAGATATCGGCTCGTGAGGCCTGAGGCTGCATGTATATGGAGACGACAGTGATGGTGTATCCAACCCAGGTGGACGGCGATTACAATTTTGACCATTATCAGGACATGATATTTTATTGGTGAATTCGGCAATCCCGCCATTTTAATAATATATAGAATTTTTATTGCGTCTATTATGGTACGATACACAGGGAAACTGTAGCTACCACAGCATGTAGGGTAACATGATACAGCTATGGGAGTACGAGACCAGTATACGGAGCAGGGAACAGGGGCGAGCCACCTTCACGCAGACACGTACTCCATACAGAAGTACACCACCTCGTCATGCACACCCTCTCCACCCTAGCCACTGACGCCGTACACGGTGCCGTGAGCCCTCAGAGGCCCTACGACGGTATAAGTTCGAGATTCAGGGCAGTTGGATAGCACACGTATGTGTGCTCGAAAATAGCGAGACGGTGTCGAGGTGTCGAGTCGCTACACGACCTAGGTGTTCAAAACCCTCGTCGACTGCGTCCAAGAGGGTCCGCTAATAACACGTAAGTTGAGATATTCTGCGACCCGAATGATTGAACGGCCTCTCACCTACGATATCGGCGTCGGCGCGGAACGGCAGAGGACCCTTGCTTGTGTGCAAGCGGAACCTCAGAGGCAGATCGTGGTCGAAGGCAAAGGGAAGTTTGAGCGAAGTCGACGTGTCGCGCGCGTTTGAGAGGCGGGTCGGCACGGTAATTGGCATAGCCGGAGGTCGAATCCGCCGGAAGACCCTCTCCAAGCTCTCTTAACGTCGAGCACCGACCAAACTCTGACGGATTTGGCTACTCCGGAATGGCACGGCCGTGGACCAAGGTTACGGCGCAGTATCGCATGGTTCTTGACTGTCATGAAGATATCTTTCCATCGCGGTACAAGTATGATAGCACAAAGAGTATCCCTGAGTTACTTTACAGGTGTCTTGGGATATTTGCCTCATCCAGATAGCCCCAGGCAATTGAGTATCATGCGATACACGTTCAAATACTTGCCGGGTGTCTCGCCCGACTCTTGTATGCTAACACGGAGTTGATATCGTCGAGGTGCCCAGCAGGCTTGGGGGTGTAGGTGTTGATCTTGTCGCGATCCAGGAAGACACCAGCGCCGACACAGCCTTCGCAGATGAAGAGCTCAGAGTCTGCCAGCTGGTGCATCTGGGGTACTGTGGTCTGGGCAGGATCCAGGCCTAGTAGACTGAGTATCTGCCTCATCACCAGATGAGCTCGCTTTGCGGGCTTGACGCTGAGAACGTCATGTTTCTTCTCGTTCTGCTGGGCTATGGCATCTAATCCGTAGATGACATGAGTGGAGATGCTTGTGCCGAGGCCAAGGGGGTAGTGCCAAGTGTAAGCGACGAGATCGAGGTCCTTGAAGGCTTCCTCAGGCTGGAACGTTGAGAACTCTATATCGGACTCCGCGATGTACGGTGCCACATGCGGCCAATCGTCCGGAACGAGTTCTCGGAGTTGCTGAGCTCGACGCTGCATCCACTTGATTATCTCCGGCCGAGACGATTGAAGAGCAGGCTCGATAGAAGCAAGCATGTCATCGGAGGGATCCAAGTCCTCGCCGATAACGTTGGAGACCAGCGGGAGCTTGACCAGGTTTGCCAGAGATGGCATGAAGGACTGAGTACCGTCGGCGATGGTTCGTAGGAAGTCCAAGTACGCCTGGCCGACAAGACTCTCGCGCCCGCGCCGGCGCTGGCAGACCTCTTCGTGAATGCGACGCCGGTGGATACCTTCGACGCATTGCCTGACGGACGGCTCGATCTTTTCCCAGACTCATAACACTCAGCTTTGGAGTTGATGCGGTGAGGCAGAAGAAGATGCGAACCTCGTTCTGTGAGTGGGCGCGGAACCCACACATCCTTGTGCCTCCCCAGATCGCCATGCCCGACGTCGACATCAAGATATCCGAGAGCTAACAGGCGCGCTTTGATTCTGAGACTCGATTCAGAATTATCACTTAAGAGACTTCAGTAGACACCTACTCAGTGTGACGATTCTTGCGGATGTCATTGAGCTCGTTCCCACGAGATTCCGCCTTTGTGCTATCGATGTGGCCGCATTGCGAAGCGTGCTTGAGTACGAGCAGCATCAGCACGTTTATTGTCCGACACATCATGAATGCCTGCGCACCTCTATCCTCTTTAGAAGCGCGGATTTCATGGCATCGTCGAGTATCTTTCGCTGTGCCTCAAATACGGCATTGTCGGGATACTGCTCTCGCAGGCTCGCGAGCGCGTCCTTATAGGACTCAAGATCTTTGACTGTGACGACCAGTTCAGGGCGGGTTGACTTCCGGGTATAGGAAGGGTAGTTGACTATCCGTTATACTCGTTAATCAATTGTCAGCGGGATACCAGGATGGTTGACGTACCACAATCAGCCGGCAAAACTTCGTGCAGGCGTGTGTCCGGGTCCTTGTGAGGGACTGTATACATCCACATACTGACGACACGAAACCTTCACGAAGATGTTATGGGAGCAACAAGAGCCGCCGCATATGCATGAGCTTACTGTTCTGTGACGCAACTCGTGCAAAGACGCACGCGGAGCGTCCAATTAGTAGAGCCTGATGTTCTCGCGCCACATGCCTACAGGTGTATGTGACTTGTGTCAGAGTCTCCACATGAGAGGAACTTGGACAAGCATTAAGACTTACCGTGCACCAAGGTCTACCATAGACAAGCGCAGCCCACTGAGGCTCGGACACGTCTGCGGGTCGCGGAGGATCTCCGTTTTCGACAGACGCATCAAGTACTTCCCTCCAGATGAATGCAGCTTTGCGCGTCATAAGAATGTTGCGGAAAGACTTCGTTGTGCGCGCGAGGTGCAGCAAATCGCCAGGGCTGAGGTGGGCAAAGATCTACATCGCGAAACCCTTGAGCAAGCGTCCACGCTCTATGATACGCTCGTAATGCTCACTTCATAGAGTATGTCGAGGGGCAAGGTGGGAAGTACACTGAGTCGTCCTTTGCGCTTCTTGCGAGCGGTTCGCTCGCCTTCCGTGGTGGCTTTCCTCTTGCGAGTGTTCTTGGTGGCGCGAGACTCTAGAAGCCAGTCAGCGTCTGGTATACTATGTGATAGTATGGTGCGTACCATCTGGATGTGCATCAACGGGAGTGCTGGTAGTCAAGTGGTCCACTGGGCGCACATGGTGAGCATGAGCCGACCACGTCTGTATGCGTCACGAGCTGACCATCTTGTTGTTCCAAGCGAGCCATCAATCAATTGAGCAGCTTTGCAGACTATGGCAGCGGCCAAGAGGCGGGTAGACACGGCGATGCGATGATGGTAGGAGGTGAGGAGCGAGTCCAGCCGCGCGCGTCGCGCCGCACGCGCCGACGGAAACGCGTCAATGCCTTTCGCGGTCACGTTATCCGCAGTACAGACTCCGGACGTTCTTGACGCTTGAAGTTTGAAGCTTGAAGCTTGAGAGCCGCCTCAACGCTTCTAGCGCTCTAGACTACATGGACATAGAGTAAGCTGTACCTTACTGTCTGATGATCGCGCTGGCATGACAGAGCAGCTTGCATTGCTGCGCTCACAGTATTGGATATCGTTGAAGACGCAAGGGTACTTTGATACATGAATACATCGATGCAAGACAGAAGAAGGCATTTGATGATGATGGAGTCGCGTCGCAAATCTAGGAGCTCGTAGATCAAGTACAAATACCGTGACCCACGCGTAGAGCAGGGCATCTAGGTGAGGAGCCGTGTGCAGCACAGTCAAGCGCTTAGGCCGACGCGACGATCATTGGCGGCGTCTTCGCAGAGATGACACTCCCTTTCAACACCTGGGAACTGACACGGTTGGGCTTCTGCACCTTGAACTCCCGGAATACAGTGTCCGATTTGTGCAGGCCAAATGCGAAGTTGACGTTCAGTTGGGTGTCCATCTCCCAGTTCTCCCCGCCTGTAACGTCATTCACAGAACTGGTCAGCCACGGGAACAACGATGTAGTACTTTGTTCGCACCGAAGATGTTGTGGTACTCTTCCGTGTCATCCTCGCGTGCAGTGCACGCTCCAGCGGCGTAGATCATCGGCAGGTAGTGCTCGGGCGTCGGATTAGAGCGCAGGAAGTGCGGGTGTGCGAGCAGGCGGGTGAGCGCGCGACCGAGGGCGGGTCCGCTATTGCGCGTCGCACACTCCTTCATCGCAACACCGAACGCATCAAGGTCGGGGTCGACGGGCTTCGTGCGAGTCAGCGTGTCTTGATAAAGTAGCATACGGTGCCAGGACACCGTGTACAGGTTGTGCACGCCTCCACCGGTGCCGATGAGTAGGATCTTCTCGTGGCGAAGAGGACGAAGCGCGAGGCCAACTTTCAAGTGCATGTCTAGTGACCACACGGCATAAGCCCAGGAAGGTCTTTTAGAGAGCGCATAGCTTACATGGATCAAAGCGTCCGTTCACGGATATGATTGTCATGGGCGGACAGTCCACATCGTTGGGGTACATCCAGCGGATAGGTATCATCACCTGCGGCGCAGTAGTCAGCCATCAGTACAAGGATAAGTCAAGCGTCTGATGCACGTACGTCTTGGTGCCAGATTGCCTGCATTGTTGTCAATACGCAAGCAGGCAGAGATTATGATCCGTCCATACCTCCGGGTTGAGATCTACGTCTAGGCCCGCGGCTCTGAGCATAGAATGGCAGCGTTGCGCCAGCTTTGGACTTGAGTTGATCTTGTAGCTGTTGTACCACTCTAATATAAAGAGGTCAGTAGATACCGAAAGCTTATACGTGTTTCTCGTACCGAGGACTTCCTTAGGGACAAATGAGATCAGATCCTTCCCCGGATTGGGACTTGACGAGATCTCGAGCTTTCCTCCATGCGTTTCCCAGTGAGCAGCTACAAGGAATGCATAAGCGCATCGCGGACGTGTGAAAACCGAGTAAACTTACACATCCAGACAATTCCAGTGATGCCGTTTTGCTTCGAATACTCGGCGATCTTCTGGGCGAAAGCGGTCGTGTCGGTCGCATCGACCAGCGTGCGAGGAGAGCCATGCGAGAAGAAGAAAGAGGCAACGGGAGTAGACGATGGCTTTGGCATTTCCATGTTGAATGTTGCTACGGCGTCGATAGATGCGCGAGATACAACCCGAGAAAGGGACGAGCGGGTGGTCACACAAGGTTATAGCATCGCGGCGAGTGAGGGTGGGTTGTCGCCACTCTGGTCTCGCGAAGAGCGGCCTGTCGGCATGCGCATCAGAGAGGCATCGCGGTGCATGGAATGTGGGTTCACCCTGACTCCATGCGCATGCGAAGTTCTTGGACCCAGTCAAAAGATCCGAAAAGCCCGTGGCCCGTGGCTGTCGGGGTGAACGCGTGACGTCACGCGTCAAGGATGCGGTACCGGGTGATTTGGTAGGTCGAGTCCCGCCACCAGCGACCTTGGCACTTGACTCGTCAATCATGATAACATAGGGGATAAATCGACTGGTAATGACTGAGTCCGCATGTCGGACAGAGCCCAAAGAGAAAGAAGTTCGCGGGGACATCACCTGCGACCAATCCGCGGCAAAACTCCAGCACGGAGGGATATTTCAACAGGCGATATGTCTAGCTCCGTGATAAGGTAATGTCGTTCAAGGAGGGTGCCGGCAAAGTATTCAGGAGTGTGGCTTGCAAGCCGAAAGAGGTCTCCACGCCATGGACTCTGCTATGCGTTGATCGTGGTTCAAGTTCATGTTGCGCGCTGCCTGACATCAGTGCATCACGCCTTCGGTCAACTCCGAGCGCCGCCGGCTTCAAGTAGTAAAGGTATCCTGTAGCACTCTCAGCAAATGCTAGAACACAAGGCATCTCTATACATACACATTCAAGTCTCTACGTAGTACACACATTTGGCACAGAATACAGGCGCATTGCTTTTCAAACGTATCAACATCATGGAGCCTGAGAAGGCATCAGTCCTTCCTCAGGTAGCCAGTACTCTTCCAGTATCCAATGAACTTGCAAAGTAGATCGTCATCGATGTACGGGACTTCGCGCAAGGCCGGCGAGACCTCCTGCGTGCGCTCTAGCGCCAGGCGACACCGGATACCGCGACCCGCAAGCGAGTTCTCGAAGAACTGCAAGAGCCTCACGGCAGGGTTGGTATCCGGCGATTGCCCGCTGGCGCTGAGGCGATCCAACCACTCGCGCATCGGTACGACCTCTAGTTCCTGGCCCGTGACAGACTTGACCTCCCGTTGCAGTACGGGCGTAAGCTGAGCCCACGGCGTAGGCTTTGGCTGGGCGATGTGGTACGTGCGGGCTCCCTGAACACCAGGGTTGGCCAGGCACGCGTCGACGACAGTACGCGCGACATAGTCGACAGGGCACCACGCCGCGACGGGCGGCCAGTCCGACGGGAGGAAACCGAGCTCCTGGGATCCGCGGACGAGTATCGGGACGTTGTCGCTGGTATTCCAGATACCATGTACAGAGTCGCCGGCGATCTGGCCTATACGGAATGAAAGCGTCTGCAAACCTGCGCGCTCTGCGGCGATCGCGAGAATTCGCTCGCCGACGAATTTCGAACGCGCGTAACCCTGCGGAAGGCACGCAGCAGGGTCTTCGAGAGGAGTCTCGGGAACGGGTACGCCCGTCATAGCTCCCGCGGAGGCGATCGAGGACGTAAAAGCGATGCTGGGCGGCGTGGCCCGGGGTGAGGTGATGGCGAAGTCCACAAGTCGGCGAAGGCCTGTGATATGCACCGGAACGAACGTGGCGAGGGTCCAGTTGAAGTTGAGCGCCCATGCGTTGTGAATGATCGCTGTAGTAGACGCGTGTACATTGGCAAAGACCTGGTCTTCGAGTCCGAGGTTCGGCGCAGCGAGATCGACGTCATAAAAAGCAAGGCGTTGGGTGGACTCCGCGCGTCGGAGTACGTCGACCTCTAAACCGCGATCTTGGTATGATTGCATCTGCCGAACAACCGACGCCGAGGAGCCTTTGCGGTTGAATGCATAAACCTTCTGTACGCGGGAATCCAGCAGGAGGGTGTGAAGGATGAACGTGCCCTACGAAATCATCAATAAATGAAGAATACCACGTCTGTGTGAAACTTGCCAGAGATCCGGTGGAACCTGTCAAGATGACGACCTCGCCTTCACCGGAGTCGGGCGTAAGCTGTGCAGGGCGCGGCGGGAACTCAGACGTCCATGTCTGCACGACATCATTGACAATCTGCGCGTGTTGCTCAGGCGACTCATCTCCGCTATCCGCCAGAGTGCCCGTCTCGACAAGCTGTTGCACAGCTTCGGCCATGGACTGCGGTGTGGTGTACAGGAAGACGAAGTTCTGAGGCACCTTGCCGGACAAATCTTTGGTACGCGTATCACGCCGCAGCGCCGAGATGAGCGTGTTGCGAACGAAGATGGCTTTCAGCGAGTCCATGCCGCAGGAGAAGACGTCGTCTTCGGGGGCCAATGGGCGGGCCATCGCTTCTTCGGCGACTTGCTGGAAGAACTGCGTAAGACCCTGCACACGAAGCTCGGCAGGCAAGGGTGCGAGGGTATCGGAGACAAGCGTCTCTGCGGCCAGATAAAGCTCGTCGATCTCGCGTGCGTATAGCTCGAGGGCAAGTTTGCGCTTCACGCTGCCCTTGTCTGTGCGAGGCAGGTCTTTGCCGGGCGTCGTGACGAGGATCATCTCCTTCCAGACTTGGCTGTGCGAAGGATTTTGCTTGTTCGCGCGTTCGACGGCGGGCCATATCGTGTTACGGAAGTTCGCGAGGGCCGTCTCATCAGCAGGGTCGATAGCGTAGCGCTCGGTGGGCATGACAAGTACGCCGTTCTAGCCGGAAGGGTCAATGACAGATACGACCTCGCTGGTAGTAGCATACCTGTTGACGTCCCGTACCAAATGCTATCGCGTTCTTGACATGAGAGTCTTCTTCCATGGGGATCTCGATGGCCCTCGAGAGCGTCTTCTCCCCATTTGAAAGAACTATCACATCGTCTAAGAGGGGTAAGTCTTCGCAAGCATCATTGAGAAGATTGAGAGACGAACCCGCGCGTCCGACATGCTTGAATAGACGTGGATGGCTCGGGTGCTTCGAGTACAGGTCTGACGTCGCGTAGCCTTCACGACCACCCATACGAATGTTGACAGTACCGGGTCGCCAACCATCTTTCGCTAAGATGATGAGCTCGAATGGTCCCTCTCCAGGACTCGGGCCGCGAGGCTCCAGGACGATATCCAAGTCAGGACGGATCTCATGATAGTTCCAATCCTGGGGAGATCGCCCGTCTGGCTCAAGAACGTTCATCTGCCCTATCTCGGTAGCACCTAACATGGCCAAGAACGGAATGTTCTCCTCGACCAGGTGGTCACCGAGATGCGGAGGTACGGGTGCGCCGACGAAGAACCAGAAGCGCCGGCCGCGCATAACAGCTGGGCCACCGGGTAAAGATTCGACCTCTTCGATGACCGACGGGGCGCCAATGACGATATCGGGAGCGTCCGAAGTCTGACAGAGTTGGATGAGAGAGCCGGCATTCACCGGGCGGGATGGGTCGGGAAACATGACAGTCCATCCTGATGAATCTCAGTTGAGCCCGCACCGAAACTATCGCAAGGGATGGCGTACCTAGCCAAAGCAGAGCGTTGCGGGTAAGCGCCACTCCAGACCCGTGAAAGAGTGGAAGAGTGGCTAGAACGGAAAGTCCATTATACTTCGCGATAAACTTCTCCGGGTAGTAGAACTGTTTGAGGAAGAAGCGCGGCGTAAGAGAGACCGGTTTCGGCAGACCCGTCGAGCCACTGGTGTGCAGTATCATGGCAGTGCGGTCACACTCTTCGTCCCATGACAGCTTGAAAGGGAACTGTTTGCGGTTTTCGATGACAAGGTCAGACGCCGGCGGTTTGGCAACGTCGTAGACTGCGTCCAAACCGGCGTCACGGGCGGATGCGATCGCTTCATCATGGTTCGTGGCGTCCGTGAGGATGGCGTGTGCCTCTGTGACCTTGAGGAGGTTGACAATCGCGGAGTGAGAGTTGCGAGTCGAGAGCAGTAGCTGAAGCGGTCGTCAGTGGGGATCGGTTCACACGACAATGTGACACCAACCGGAATGTGCCCTAGCTTCTGCAACGCATAGATGGTGACTAGGTAGCCAGCGTCGCTGCGAGAGAGGACGCCGACCACCTTAGAAGTCTCCTCTGAGCTGTGGCGCACACCGAGTTTGTCGGCGAGCCTCCAAGCCTCGTTGTCGATCGCCGAGCCCAGTTGACCCCATTTGATGTCAACGTATCGGCCAGTCTCCGGCAGGGGGTAGCGGACGGCGACGCGATCAGCGTCCTGAGACGACCGGTGATCAACGAGAGCGGGAATAAGAGCGGGCCCTTCCGGAAATGGAGTTAGAGCGCCAGGCTTCGAGGGCGGGTCCGTCTTGAGCGTCTAACACGTAGCGCGATGTGCGAGTCAGACTATCGCAATGATCTCAAGAGTCCACGAACATATACACACCATGACTGTAGGTAAGGCTCTAGCAAGGGTTAGATGTTGAGATTAGAGGCTCAGTTTCGAGAGTCCTCAGACGTACAACGTTCTAGCGTATCGCGTGCACTTGGAGGTTGCGATGCGGGACACGAAAATGTGTTCAAGTTGTAGCGCAACACTTGAGGCAGATAACGGGCCTCATATTGCTGGTTTGCATTGGCATCGTTGCAGCGTATGTGGATAAGCCCTCGGTCCGATCAAGTGGCGAAGAATACTATCGGCGTGCAGGTTGAGCAGACGAAAAGCCCATTTGGTCGGAGTTTGGTCGCGGCGCGTGATGTCACGCGGCGGAGTTCTCATGCACCCACTCTGGGACCTGCTTCTGCTCTTGACCAGGTTGCCGACCGTCCGCTGATGGGCGTGGATATCATGGCACTTTCTGTGCGCGCTGCGGCACCTGGTAGCTCATCATGGTCTGGAGCCGGAGACCGTAGACATTGTGCTACTTAAGGGCAAGCGTCAACCACTTGAACCTCCTTCGCTCGCCGTATAGCTGCCTTGAAACATCATGGAATCAGTCCCTGAGAAGGTACGAATTGCTCGCAAGCACATTCGCAAGGCTTGGGCTAACCGTTGCTCGGCAGCTTCTTGACCTCGCCGCGCGCTTCGACATGGGCGTCAGCCGACCTCTCGTCTGGCGTCGTAAGCAGCTGCAAGGCCTATACGGTATGTCTCTGCGTCAGCGAATAACCTCTCTCTCTGACGTCGTCCAGATATCATACAGACGGAGTCGTCCGTTCTCACGGATGCCGTACTACGAGGTCGGTCTCGTCGCATACTCACCCGCTCCGATGCGACACGACATTGATTGGCATGATATAGACACTCAGTGCTCAAAGGTCGACCTCCTCGTTGAAATGAATGCGGTTCTAGTCTGTATTCAGCAGTGCATCGACAAAGTATCTCGCGAGGCCAAGGAGGGGCAAAAGACGAAGAGTGGCGAAACACATAACCCAGTTGGCGTCGTTCTTATTTCACCAGACCATACCTGTAAGCTACACTCTCGCCTTCCCTTTCACCAGTCGATAATAACTCTGCTAGCGTTCTTGGCTTCTTCTATGATTCCTATGGCCCTGGCTTTTGCTGCTGGCAATGTCGTTGCCCTCGTACGTAGCTTCCACCCAGTTCACTTGTTATCTCGCTCATTCAGCGGGACAGACTTCCCGGGCACGCCCCGTCGACGATGTCATGAAGTTATCTCTCAGCAGCTACCTTGACCAGATGGGCTATGCTATACTTGATGTGCCGAAGCGCTCAGCGGGCTCCCCTCTCGACGACATCATCGCTAGTCCTTCTGTCAGCGTACTCGCCACCCATGGTGGTGAACCCATCTCAGTCTCCGGCACCCTTCAGCCATCTACGACGCCAAGTGCAGTCTACGTGAACAACAGCGCCTTTGGTCTTCGTTGGAAGGACACGCCGTTTAAGACCCGTAGGCAAGTTGCGCAGAGTATCGCGCGTCTCGTCGTGAGAGGAGTTCTTATCCTTGGAGGACGCGTGGCGCATACGCCTCGTCTCGTTCTCGTCGACGACGAGGTGTCGGACGAGTTCATCAACGCACTGTCTGACGTTTCCAGCGAGCTTGCTCGCGGCAATGGGAGGCTGTCGATCGTCGAAGTTGATCTTGCGTACGTATACTATTTCCGTCCCTGCACGTAGCGCGATGTTGAAATGTTACATCGCTAGGTCCTCGGCACCGCATGTCTTCAAAGATGGTCCGGCCGTCTATGTGGCGAAAGTTCCTTCACCCGATGCGGCACTTGACCGCCTTCAGACTCTGTAAGTGTTTACACGCATTCGCTGGTGTACTTTCTGACTTGCCGATCAGCTCGCGCTTATCTGTCGCCTATATCTTCTCCCGAGAGCCGTTCACCTCTTACATCACAAGCAACATCGAGAGCGACGTGACGTTGGTCAATGACATCCCTACTTCCTTCCTCGGTATGTACCGCCTTCGGGTTGTCGAGCGAGACGATGGTTGACGCTCTTTACAGTGAATCCGTACTCTGCTGACATGTCCGCGCTTGAGTCCATGCTCGCGCGGCCTCAGAAGATTAGCTGCTTCTCCGCGCCCGCGTCTGCGGCGCCCGTGATACCATCCGAATCAGAGCTCTTGTCGAGCATCAAAGCATCCCAGATCGAGCGGCTCGATGAGGGTTCCGGTATCAGCACTGACTTTTTCGGTCACGTCAAGATGGTCTTCAACGCAGTCAAGTATACGACGTACGCCGGGATTGTTTTGACGGGCTATATGATGTACAATCGCTACCAGAAGTAGTATTTCGTGATCGCTGTAGATACAACTGCCGGCCGCTCCGCCTGGTCGACTCGGAGACTCCGCTGTTTTCCCATCTCCTGTACAATTCAGACGAATTGGACCTATTTGGAAGCCTCATTCAACTTCTCTCAAAATCTCGAAAGAGGCGGGACCCGCGAATAGAAGCCAGATAATGATACTAAGCAAGTAGTCCTCTGCATGAGCCGTACTCTCGGGTGAGCAGAACGTCAAGCTCGCCTTCTCGGATCAAGCGCGCCGTGGGGGTGTTTCTCCATTCTCGCTCTTCGAACTTTGTTCGAACTCGTGTTGACTTGACTTGCCGCGCGAACTCCTTCCACCTACTGGACTTCGCAGGTACATGAAGCGAGAGCCATCTTGCCAGTTCGTGGGGTGGAAGTCGGCAGAAGCGGTCCGGGCACGAACGCGGTCAAGTGACCTGTACGTTCGTCGCGTCTCCTGCAGACTGCGCCGCCCGTCAGGGCATTTGCGCCGGCCTTGAAGCGTGCACACACTACCTCGAAGGATAGCGCAAGCCATGGTCGGCTTGTTTCTAGAGCCAACACACGTGAAGCGCCAGGATAATTCCGAAGAAGGACGGTGGGACGCACGTTCGGCTGCGTTCGGCTTTCACCCGACACCGCCGTGTCTCCCTCATGCAGATAGAAAGGTCTGCCAAACTCTAATAATAACCTTATGAGTCTCAGTGTCGGCATCTATTACTGCGTCTTCGTATCTTTCCTCTCTCGCACGCGTGCGTCGACGAGCTAGCACGCGGCCATCGCGGATCGTGTTCCTCCCACAGAAGCTGTTTGTACGTTGTTCATGAAAATACATCAGGGCTGCGTAAGTACATTCCGGTCCCGTTCAGTAAGCAAAACTCGTTCTCTATCTTCAAGGAAGGTATGGTGTACACAAATCTTTGGTCTAGGTCTAATCGAAGAGACAAAGGAAGGAGTGGGCTCTGGGATCCATCAGATATCAGGTAGCAATGTGAAAAGTGTCTTTGACAGGGTCCCTGTCGGCGCTTTGTCCTGTCCGGCCTCCGTTGCAACCAGTAGGTCGTACCAGAGCGACGGTGACGCAGGCTGGTTGTCTTTGACGACCGCGCGAATGTGAGCAGCCCAACGCATCATCACTCGATAACGAACGTCAGCCTTGAGTGAGTACATGCGGGGTGCTTGCGCGCCAACGAGCAGCGTTATCTGAGCAAGCCAGTAGAAACGCAGTGCATTCTGGGAGGCCTGGGCGTGGTTGAGACCCGAAGATTCGCAGGAGTGCTTCCAGCTATGCAACCAGATCTGCAAAGCACTTTGCAGCGAGACTGCGCTGGTCTTCGGTGCTCCGACTTCGCTGCATGTATGCGTCGCGGCGATCTCGGAAATGAGGAAGTGGATGAGGATGAGGTGGGAGAAGGTGGAGAGTGGGAGCTCAATGGGGACAACGTGTATACCGCCGAGCACTTGAAGCGCCGCTTGTACGTTGAAGCCAGTCAGCCGTGTGGCCACATCGCAATGCGATGGGGCTTTCCGCAACCGATTTAGCCACTCTTCGGCCGTAGACGCGTGCCAAAGGTCGTCATCTGCCGGAAGCCGCCAGTGAACGTCGTTCTGAGAGAACGATGGAGGTAACGAGTCTGAAGGCAGAAATGAGCATGAAGGTGCGATGTAAAGGAAACTCCAAGACACGCACAGTAGACGCAATGGTACGTATCGTGCACATATGCAAGGTGAAGCGTGCTACTTGATATTCAGTAATGCACCAATCAGGCAACGTTGGTGACGCACCGCTTCATGGTCTCGTGCATAGCCCAAGCCCTCCAAGCAGTGTTCACATCTTCCCCTGTCATTGAGTCGTCGAACGTCGGAGGGACGTATTCGGAGCAGCGTGTCATCAATCCACACTTTTGGATCATCTGAAAGACATGCCATTGGTGTCAGCGTCCAGTGCAAAGAAAACCGCTATTCACCATGATGATCATGCCATGGTAAAGATTGGACGAAGCACGGTTCTCGAAGCTGTCGCGCGATAGACCGATCGCCTGAAGCAAGAGACCTGCAAGTATCACATAGAGTTGTTGCTCGAGATCACCGTGAACGTTGGTCTGTAAGATACAGCTCAGACGTCATCGTGCATAGCAATGTTATGGAACTTACCATAGCACGGAGCAGTCTATCTTGAGTGCTCTCGATGGTGTCCGTAATGAACTCGTCAGCATCCGATGTACCGGC
Organism: Peniophora sp. CBMAI 1063; assembly: GCA_900536885.1. Taxonomy (NCBI): domain Eukaryota; kingdom Fungi; phylum Basidiomycota; class Agaricomycetes; order Russulales; family Peniophoraceae; genus Peniophora; species Peniophora sp. CBMAI 1063. Next base: position 75,692 of record UWZB01000150.1, read on the forward strand.
AAAGAGCGCTCCGCACGCTTCTATGGCACGTATAAGGATGTCCGGTTTCCCTTTAAGGGTCCAAGTAGACATGTGGAGCAAGGGAAGGTGCGTGACGAAGTTTGTGTGGAATAGATACACTGGGTAACACTATGAGACGCGAAGACAACATCAAAGGCACCAATAACGCACAGTAATGTTGTAGCGTAGCCGGGGCCACATGTTCCGCGCACATCCTGAGAATTCGGATATCAGAGGGCGAATCGTGGCCCTCGGAAGACAGCACGGTAGACGGCGATGTAGTGTCGGAGGGTGGAGAGACGGCATATCCGAGGTCAATCGAGGCTGCTGTCTGTGCAGAAGTGTCCGCGAACGGGGTCATGTGTACGTCATACGCGTAGGAGGGCGTCGACACGCCTTCGCCCAACCAGCCTTGGGAAGTTGGAAACATGGCTTGCTGGTCGCTCATGACATCTGTCTTGACGGGAGCGCCACCGCTGAGATCGGCGTTGTTAGCCGTGAACATCGCCAACAGATCGTCGAAGTACTGCGATTCGGGGTCTGCAGTAAGACCGGCGTCTTGCGAGGAAGAGATTAGTCCTTTTCTGCTCCATCAACTTGATGAATCAGCTCACTGGTTTCAGCCCCGAGAGACAAAAGACCTAGATCTAACGCTGGGAAGAATGAATTGACAGCGTTGGGAAGATCGAGCCCATCTGCTGGCTCAGCTCTAGACAGCGTTCCACGTGATGGAGTTGAGGACAGTGAGAGGTTGGAAGGACTATGAGCGATGCCGAAGTGCATGTCGGTTGAGCCGAGTTCGAAGTCGGTCTGAATAGAGCATTGCGGGGAATCTTCGGCAGTAGGCTCACGGTCAGATCCGTCCTCTTGAACCGCAGGGAGCCTCTGGTTTTTGCGAGCTACGGATGCCGCCTTCTTCTCTAACGAAGCCTTAGGGTCATTGAGATATACGCAGTCTTTTCCACGAGTGCTGCATCTTGTACATGGCTCTTGGAGGTCGCATTTGATCTAGGATGTCAATGTGAATGACAGTAAATATTGTGCGCGACAATGTATGACGCACCTTGCTCTCGGCACAAGACTGGCACGACTTGCGCCGCGATGGAGGTGGAACAACACTGGTGAAGAGTAAGTATAGCGAGAGTGGCGATCGGTGCATATCCCACTCACGGACTTCCGCAACTGGATCTGTGTCGAGCAAGAAGATCACTCCTCGTGAATTCGGCGTCGCAGGCCTGCCATAGAGTCAGCATTGGATAGGCCAAAGCCCGAGGGATTCACGCACGGGACAACGATGCAGGCGCTCGTTGGTGTCTGCAAACACGCGGAGTGTTAGCAGCGATAACTATGTTCGATCTGGCCGACGGAGAGACTAACGTGTTCGCAAGTGGCGATTCAGATGGGCTGTTCGGGTGAAACGAGCAGGACATTGTGGGCACTGTTTTGTTTTCGGAAGCGACGGTCGGTTACCCCGATGTGAGCGCATGCGCTCACTCGGCGCAGCAGGGCCGCCTAGATTTGTAGTTGGTGCGAGGCTCGAGTCGGGCGACAGTGCAACTGCAGATTGAGGCGCGGTAGAGGAGGATCCGGCGATATCGTCATCTGCAGCAAGTAGAGACATAGTCGCAATGTCAAAGATGGTTGGTGCCGATAGCGACACGGTTGCGAGATGGGAGGAGATGGAACGGTCTCGGTGACACGCAAGCCACAGCGACTTCAAGGCGGTTGCTCGGGCGCTTGGGATGTGATCGACGCCTGCGAGCCCGTATCGCCATATATGCAATGACGGGCGGTATACTGATGTCCATTACTCTGGAAGCATCCGTCTTTGATGCAGACGTCGTGTCAACTTTGGTTCCAGGGCGACAACAGCCAATCTCAGGTGGATTCGGGTGCTCGGAGCAGGGCAGCAACTTCCTTCTCTCATCACCCGTCCGTTACCCCTTTTTTAGCTAACTAGCAACGTCCCAGTGATCGTTGAAACGCTGCTAGTTAGCTAAACCCCCGCCTGTATGCTACCCACCGGATATCCAGCCATCCACCATGATGGCAGGTCGCTAAGGCGCTGAGAACCTCCGACCCTCGTTCCGGAGGCTCCGGAGGGCCTCCGTGTGCGCCCACATGCGTGTCCGCGGCGGGCGGCGACGTGCCCGGCCATCAACCGCGCCGCGCCGCCGCGTGTGAGTCGCGCCTCCCGTCTCGCGTGTCGTGCTCGCTGTCTCCGACGACGACCTCGCTCCCCGCCCGTCCCTATGTAGCCACCCCCACAATGTATATATTTTTGAAGCACTGTAGCTCAGTAATATCACCATGTTCGTAGTCCTGTCCAAGAGGGTGGTCATGATATTCATCCAAGGGTAGATGCACTACAGGATGAGGGCATACGATACTGAGGCTTGCTGTGAGTAGAGTCTGTGTACTGTCACATATGGGCCTCCGGGCAGGGCAAATGCTGGTACTACTACTGAGTACTGAGCTCGGGCTCGACGCTGCGACGCCTCGCGCGGCGGGTGTGAGCCTCGTGTTCGGGCTCATTGATGGAACATTGATGGCGAGATCACTGAGCACCTTCCCGCTTGTAACTCCTACGCATAGGCCGTCC
>UWZB01000151.1:0-13430 GCA_900536885.1 Peniophora sp. CBMAI 1063
CCCGAAACCCTAACCTAAACCTGATCGGAACGCGCGCATCCCGCGCGCGTCTCTTTCACAGTTCCGCGAACGAACGTCGGGGACTTACACACTCCCCCGCTAGCGAGGACCTACGGTTCGAGCGATATGAGAGTAAGTACGATGTTCGGGCGCGAGCATCAGTCAATTCAATATAGTTGGTTATTCAAGAGTTTAAGGTTCTCCCCGGCCGTGCGGGTACATATGGTTCGTTATCTACATCTGCATAGGGACATCACCGAGAACGGGCGCAGGCGAGGTCCACTGCTTGTGTTCAAATTTGGGAGGCAGGATCGCACGGTGCGCGATGTTCTGGATCTGCGTCCAAAGAACCCGGATATCATCTGGTACTGCGTTACGCCCGGGGGCATCAGTTTTCATCCAGCGGCGTTCGATGTACGTCTTGGCCCACCCGAACAGCTCCCGCCCTTCGTCTACGGCGAGTCCATGGTCTGCGAACCAGCGCGTGATATCTCCATCACTCATATTCTCGGTGAATTCACCACGCTCGAGGCGACCCTGCGGGTTGATCTGAAGCTCGAGCGCGGCGACCATTTCTGGGTACCTCTGCGGCCGCCCGAAGTACCGGGCCTGCCTGTCGCGCCCAACTAGAGTTCCCGTCGTGGCCCACGATACCGCCTCGCCGCGCATCGTATGCTCCTGCGTGTTGGCCTTGAATTCCGCCTTGGGCGAGCAGATGACGCCGTGGATGAAGTCGTCCAGGCTGCGTGCGTGGTGAGCCTGGTAGCGTGCCCATTCGAACCAGTTGAAACGTCTGAATGTCCCCGGTTCAGGTCTTTCCGGGTTTCCCTCCATCAGCTGCGGGATGTGCGTTCCGCGCGCAGGCGTCGAGGCTGTAGTCCCCCCCCCACCAGACGACGTCGCGGACGTCGACGAGGTTTGGTTGCCAGAGGCCGAAGACGCCGAAGGCGCGAGCCCACCGTGCTCCTCGCCCTGGGCTCCATCCGCGGAGCCCTTCGGACGCTTGCGCTGGCGGCTTTCGGGGTCGTCCCGCAGGTCGTTATACACCTTGCGCCAGCGCGCGGATTCTTCCTGAAAGGCGCCGACCGCACCTTCGAGCGTAATGCGTTCGCGCTGTGCCGCCGCGAGCAAATCCCCACACCCGCTGTGCGCAGCCTGTGCGAGCTTGCCGGCGGCGACGGCCTCCTTGTACTCGCTCGCCATCTTGGCGCATTCGAGGCAAGTCTCCGCCGAGTGCGTGTGCGGGCGCCGGGCGAGTTCCTCGGCGAGCTTCTGTTCGAACGAGGCGCTGGCCTGTTCCATGAGCGTGACCAGACGCTGTATCTCAGCGGCCTTCGCGTCGCGGTCTTGCTGCGAGGCTGTGAGCGCCTGCTGGTTGGCCGCGGCGTCCGCTGACTGGGTGGACTGCGTCGCGGCAAGACGTCCTTCAAGCTCCGAGATCTGGTTCAGGAGCCCGCGTTTCGCACCGTCATCCTCAAACTGCTGCGCGAACGCATGGACGTCTTCGCGAGTGAAACTGCAGAAGTCGCAGTTCTCATCGGCAGTGCCGGTTCCGTGTTGCGCACGATGTACGCGCCACGCTTCTTTCCCCGCTTCGGTGATCCACGAGGGACGAAACGGTATAGTAGGAGAGGTAGGCGTAGCTCCGGAGTCGACGGTGACGTTGGCCTCGGGCACGGTCTGTTCTTCAGGCATCATATAGTCGATTGACGGTTGAGTTAGCAGATTGCTGGTTCTCCCGTCTACGTCGTCCGCGCATTAAATACTGTGCACACTCTACCAGGGGTGACCAATAAGGTGCGTGCGCTCGTGGTTCTGCCGATTAACCTTTCTTACGCCTTCTGCGGATTTGCAGGGTCCTTTGACGTTGCTGTAGGTCCCTTGATCCGCGGAAGACCGCGCCAGCTTTGGGCACCGAGAAGTTCGAGGTAGGCCGCATAGGCTTCGAGCTTGTTGACGCGCGACAATGGCTCACGCGTCGTCTCGCCTAGGTTCCAGCGGACGTCGAACTCGACGGTGTTCTTGTTCCAATGGTGAGCCGTTATCTCGTCTATCAGCCATTCGTCTTCGTGCGGAGCGCCGAAATCATAGAAGAACTTGCTGTCCCTGGACGGAAACAGATTGTCGTTGTTCGGCTCGTGTCGCCGGAGCTTACTGACATGAAAGGTAGCGTATATGCGTCGTGTTGCTAGGTCTTCAGGTAGCCTTATCTTGTATGCTGACGACTCTGCATTCGCACTTTCCACAGGATATGGTCCTATGTACTTGGGCATGAGCTTTCGCGCTCGCCCTTTGGGCATGTTCAGGTTCTCGGTCGAAATGTACACGAGGTCTCCTTCCTCGAAGGGCATCTCGGGCGATCGGTGCTTATTCGCCCAGCTGGTCTGATTAACGCGTGATTCGATGATAGCATCATGTGCGTGTGCTAGGTTCCGTAGCGCGTTCTGCGCGAACTCGCGCACACCCGGCGAGTCCTTTGCATTTGGTTGTATGCCCGCAATCATTGTGGGCATGTACCCGAAGGTGAGTTCAAATGGTGCATGTTTTGAGGATGCATTCGTGCTACTGTTGAGCGCAAATTCTGTCATAGGTAGACACTCTACCCAGTTCGTTTGGTCAGGCTGCACCATGGACCTCATGATCTGGCCGATCGAGCGTATCTGTCGCTCTGAGGCTCCATCCGTCTGCGGATGGAAGCTCGTGGACATAAGGAGCTTGGTGCCAAGGAGGCGATGCACCTCGCGCCAAAAGCGCGAGGTAAACTTCGAATCCCGGTCTGATACTATGCTCGATGGTAGTCCGTGTAACCTGACGACTTCCTTTACATAGATCCAGGCCAATTCCTTCGCCCGTATCTTCGTCGTGATGGGTATAAGGTGAGTCAGAGACGTCATTCGACACAGTATAACCCATAGATAGTCGTATCCGCCTTCCGCCGTCGGAAAGGGCCCAACGAAGTCCATCGCGATGGAGTCCCAAGGACGGCGCGGGGTTGGCATGCTGTGCAGTAAGCCCGCTATCTTCGTTGTCCTTCCTTTCGTGACTTGACAAATCTCGCAGGTATCACAAAAGAGATCTACGTCTCGTCCCAATGTAGGCCACCAGTAGAATCGTCGTATGTATTCCCCTGTACGCTGGGCGCCCATGTGCCCCAATATCGTGTGAGCGGTGGTCAGGATGACCTCGGTCATACGCCTTCCGTTCTTGACCGCCCGTGGTATACATAGGACGTCATCTCCTGCTCGGTTCCGAGTGTATAAGAACCCATCAGTCTTGGAGAACGCCTTGTGGCGTTCAGGTTCGTCGACGATCTTCTGGAACAAGGTATCCTCGGTGTACCCGTCCTTCACGTCGTTCAGGAAGGACTCTGCACCCTCAATGTACTTGTGAATATCGGGCCCCTCGGCCACCGAATCTATGAATCTAGGGTTCTCCTCATCCTCAATTCGCTCCAATTCTGCACGTCTTATAGCGCGCTCCTCGGCACGCTGTTTCTTCACTTCATACTTGTGCAGTTCTTCCGCCTCAATGTCGCGCGGGTCTTTATGTTCGGTCAGTTTATCGGCATACCGGCGCGGCTCATCGTCGCGACGAGGCGCCTTCCGGATGCGTTTCCCAACAGCTTCCATTACGCGCATCTCTTCGATGCGATCCCAAGGCAGGTCTTCTTTGTATGGGTCGAGACGCGCGTCAGCATCCGCGTATTCACGCGCTTCGTGCTCTTCATCCCATCGGTCACTATGGTAGTACCGAGACAGCGCATCCGCGACCAGGTTGTCTACGCCCTGCACGTATTCAATCTCGTAGTCGAATCGGGAAAGGTATTCCATCCACCGTGCTTGACGGCTAGACAGGCGCTTCACATCCTTGAAGAACTCCAAAGCCTTATGGTCTGATGCGATGCGGATCTTGAAGCCAAGGAGCTTGTCTTCCCACTTCATTAACGCTTCCAAGATAGCCAGCATCTCGTATTCCCATACTCGGTAGTTGCGCTGTGCAGCGGTAAGCTTTCGGGACATGAATCCCGCCGGTCTACATGTCTTCCACTCGGGCCCTTGCCCGTACATAGCACCCACACCCGATGTAGATGCATCGCACACGACCCAGATGGTTTCGCCGTTACGTGGGTCGATCGGCTTGAGGATCGGTGTCTTACAAGCGAGGACCTTAATCATCTCGAAGCACTTGTCATGGATCGGGTGCCACTTGAATGACTCTTGATTGCGCATGATGGCGCTCAATGGTCCCGTGTACGCCGAAAGGTCTGGCATAAAGTGTGATATGTACTGTACAAGGCCGAGGAATCGTTGGATGTCTAGGTAGTTCCTTGGTGTCCTCCATTCCCTTATCTTTGTCATCTTATCGCCATCCGCGTGCAATCCCTTATCGTCGATCAGATGGCCTAGGCAGTCGAGCTTCTCGGCGTATAGCTGGCATTTCTCCGCTTCGAGATAGAGTTCTGCGCCACGCAGGCAGTCAAACACAATTCCTAAGTAGTGTTCATGTTCTTCGATGGTATCCGAGTAGACAAATATGTCATCCAGGTATACGTGCATGAAGATCCCAATGTGCTTTCTGAATATATGGGTCATTAGTCTTTGGAATGTAGCGGGAGCGTTGCAGTCTCCCTGCTGCATGACATTACTCAGGTACGTGCCGTAGATTGTGGCGAACGCAGTCTTGATAACGTCTCCAGGCTCTACCCTGATCTGCTCGTAGGCGTTCGATAGATCTATCTTAGATCTGAACCTTCCTCGAGCGACGTCATGCCTGATTTGATCTTGGTCTGGGAGTGGCGTCACGTCCCTGACCGTATTTTCGTTTCGCTTCCGACAATCAACCACGGTGCGTATCTTTCCTGACTTTTTCGGGATACACAACATCGGTGCAGCTTGCGTGGCGGTCTTCGGAATCCACCACTCTGCTTCGACATACTTGTTGATCTTTTCCATGAGCTGGGGCTTCAAAGCATCCGGGCACCGCGGCATATGATAATTGTATTGCCGTGTTTCGTCCACAAGTGGTATGGCGTGGTTGATCTCGCGCATCGGCGGCGGTTTCGGCGGTGCTCCGCTCATTATATCTTTATTCTTTTCTATCCACGCCTGTCTGAGGCGTTCTAAGTCTGATTCTGCTGGTTTTTCATCTGATTTATTTTCTACTTCTCGTCTAGCGTACAGTTCTTCTCTTTCCTCGGTTCTGGACTCCGGAGGCTGTACCCTCACGGAGTCCGAGGTCCGCTGCTCCGAGCGTAGTCAGGGCGCGGCTCGCGCGTTGCGAGCCTCGTGGTTATCATCATTTGATGGTCCACCGCGCCTTTGCGTCTGTTTCGCTCGAGCAGCCACTTTACGCTGGCGTCGTTGCGCGAGGAGATCCGCCTCCTCCCCCACCTCAAGAGTAGGCACCCAGGTGCTACCCATACGAATGCCACCATCTTTGAAGTCGAGCACCATGCCGTACTTGCGCATGGTGTCTGCGCCAATGACGCAGTCGTAGCGGTCCGTATTGACTACGTGGATTGCCATCGCGCCATCACGGACCGTTCCGAAGGACATCTGTCCTATCGCGCCGAAGTTTATCTTGCTTCGGCTGCCCACGCACCCCAGGTAAAGGGTGACTGGGCGTTCTAATTCAAACGTACGCAGGTTGGCTACGCGCGCAAAGTCCGGGGTCACCGATGTGGTAGTACTCCCGCTGTCGAAAAGTGCGTATGCGCGCACTCCGTTGAATTCAACGTACTGAGCGAGGCACCGCGTAGCCTCGAGTTGTGGGTCCGGGATGACGCCAAGTTCGAGGTCGCGTCGCCCCGCAGTTCTGTACGCGGCGGGTTCCGCGGTTGTTACACCGCGGGCCTGCGCCATGTACATATAGGCAATATCATCGGGGTAGCGCGCTACAATCCGCGCACGCGGTGCGCTGCCTACATCGTTGTCCCGCAGTCGGCGTGCGGACGCGCGCTCATGGCGCATCATGGTACGTATCCCGCCCGTCAAGATGTTAGGCCGCGTCGTACCGTCATTAACGAAGATTCGTCGGTCCGAGCGGTTAAACAGCGGCAGGCTGTCCGCGCGCACTGTGGTAGGCGCTAGGATCTGCGCGTATGTGACCGTAGGTGCGTCGCCCAAGTCCGATTCGTCTGAGCTCTCCGAATCTGATGTGTCATCCACGGTCTCCAGCGCAGGCAAGGAATCCGAGTCTGATCCAACCACGGATGCCCTAGATCGAGCCTCTAAGTACGCAGAGGAGTCGCCTGATGAGCTGCCCTCGGACGATGACGAGTCGGACTGCATCATCGCGCGTAGAGTGTCGCGCTCGACAATTGTAGTTGCGATATTGCGCACCAGGTCTTGGTCCTGATACGGTACGTCCTCGCGCATACGCCTGCTCAAACCGTCAACTGATATGTTCCCAGGTCCTTCTTCAGCTTGCCCGCGCGCGTAGTGCATACGTCCGATGAGCTGTACGTAGTATGCACGCTGCGATTGTAGTGCGCGCTCATGCTCATGCATCAATGCACCGAGTTCGTTCTCCCGCCGCTGCCGCATGGCGTCAGCATTTTCCCTTTCGGTCCGTGCGATCTCGAGCATGGAGTGCTCTCGGCGCTGGGCGGTGAGCAGCCTGTCCCGCAGCACCTCGCGCGTGTTAATGTGCTCATTGATTCTTTCCGCGCGTGCGTGATCGCGGTTTTCCGCCTGCTGCAGGTCGCGATGCAGGCACGCATTCTCCCGCCGGAGACTCTCGTTGGCTCGGGTACCAGCAACAAACCTCTCGTAGATGTTGCTGTATATACCCCGGAGCTCAGGATCTCGAGTCCGGTCGTAAAACGTGTTACGGTTATTGGCCGCGCCCGTCATATGGCGATTGAAATCGCGCATTCCTTCATTCCTAGCGGTACGGAATTGTTCTTCCGCGACGGTGCTGTGCGCAACATTGAAGTTGAAGCGGTCGCGCTCGTCGTCGTCATCACTATCCTGATCCCTTTCGGGTATAGGTAAGTCTTCATGAAGAGGATCGCCTTCATTCCGTGGTGGTAAGCCCGGTACGGCCGCCATTAACCGGTCGTACGTCTCGCGCACTTCAGCTAACCGCCACTCGAGGTCTCCCGAGTAGGTGACCTGAACGGATAAGGGCAACGCGTTGACGCCGGTTGTACGAGCAGTACGAGTGGTGCTCGGTCCGGCCTCGCCGAGGTCCGGTACACGCGCTTGCCCGCGTTCGGCGGTGGCCACGGATGCTCTCAAGTCGTCCAACACGCACTGAAGGTCGTGCATGCGTGCACGTAGGTTCGTTACTTCCATAAGGTGAACCTCCTGCAGTTCCTGCCGTTGTGCATTCAGTCGCTGTCGCATGCGGATCAGCTCATCATTTTTCTCTTCTAGGATCTTGTCCGATCCGGTGTTGTGCGCCTGTGCGTCATTCAACTGTTGCACCAACCGCTCGTGCTCACGTTCCATCGCCGACGCGCGTTGTTCAGTATCGCCTATGCGCATTTCGAGATCATTGTTACGGCCTAACACGATATCCAACCGTACCATGAGGTCCGCTGCTTCCACGCGTAGTGCTTCTAGGTTGTTCGAATTCACTACGCGTCCTATACGCGCGAACGCGCTCTGAGACAGGGCGACGTCTGGACGGCCTTCCCGTACAGGTATAAATCCATGCGAGTCATCACTCTGTGCGGCCTCATCATCAGACTCGCGCGTATCCATAGGCTCCCCCGTGTCTAACTCCTGCTCGTCTTCGGTGACGATGCGCATGCTATACATGTGCGTCCTCTCGTCGTCCGAATCCGGCGCATCTTCGTGTCTGGCGTGGGTATCTTCCTCTGCTTCAGAATCATACTGAGAGCCAGGTATGTAGTCTTCTTCTTCGTCAACTGTTTCGAGTTGACCGACTTCAAGTTCCTCCTCGTCAGGTTCATCATCCGTGTCTCCCTCGCCGTCGTGTTCATCTAGGATCTCATCTCCGAGGTGCCGCGAGTACATGCGCTCCTTGCTCTTGCCCTTTTCCGGGCAGGCGTTCGCGTAATGGCCGGGCTTGTGGCAGATGAAACATTCATCTTTCTTTGGCCGATCTGATTGGGTATGGTTCGGTCCAGACGCGGTCGCGCCGGTGCTCTTGGTTGGCTGTGATCCACTCGGTATACCCCCGTTAGGTGCTGCCGCCGGTGTATTCGGCTTCCTTTCGCCATCATAGGTGCGCGCGAATCCAGTTCTACGGAATGGGCGTCCACTTCCTGTTCCACCGCGACCGTTCCGGCCGAAGTTACCGCCGAAGGTGTTGCCGCGGTCATTTGAACGGTGGGTTGTGCCGCTCCCGCTGGCACCAGCATCATCGTGCTTGATACGATTGTCAGCAGCGTTGCCGCCTACAGCCGATTCGGTACGCTTGTCGCCATGCTTCCTCCGTTGTTTGAGGAGGCGCTCACTAGTATCGTAGTTCAGAGCTCCCTGAACCAACTGTGTCGGAGACGAGAACTCTTCGTTCAGCTTCTCGGTGAGGTACATGTACTTCACCATTTCCTCGGGTAGTTCCTCCATGAACCGTTTCTTCATGGTACGTTCATCGGGTTTATTGATCATACGCTTCTTAATACGCGCGAGATCGTTCCACAGTGCCTGTGGGCCTCTCGAGGCGTTATAGCGAACTCGCTCGAACGCAATGGATGCTTCCTGCACATATGCGATGTTGATGAATCGTAAGCACATCGCGCATAGTACGTCGAGATAAGTCCAGTCTTCAATTTCCCTGTCCGGGTCGGCGACTTCCTGCTGATACCACTCTAGGGCTTCGCCTTCCAAGGCTTCTCCTAGGATGAGTACCCGCATTGCGTCATGTTCATCGCCTACTAACTGGCTAATCTGGAAGTATCGTCCTACTTGTTCCACGAATCCTTCGTACTCATGCATATTGTCTTTGCCTGTGTAGGCCTTAGGTAACTTAGGCTTAACGCCCTTCGGTGTGTCACCCGGGGTACCATATATCACGGCCTCATTCATGCGTACAATTCGATTCAATACCACATCGCGGTGCGCTCCCACCGCGTCGTACATTGCTCCCGCAGCTTGTGGGCTTGGGCGCTGCAAGCTGGCATACGGTACTCCGTCCATCCGCGCCCATGCGGGTTCAGTACCAGTGGTCCTTTCACGGGGTAGTGACGAGCCCCGTCCCCCGTTTGGTCCCCTTCCAACGCCGTTGGCATTGGCACGACCACGGCCTCTTCCTCTGCCGCGTCCGTGAACCAAGGGGTCTCGTCCGTTTTCACCGTATCCTCGCGGCGGCACTGATGCGGACCGGCGCGGGTTCCTAACCGGTGCGTGATTCTCCTCTTCGTTCTCCTCGTCGTTACCTCTGTTCTCTTCCTCATCGTCGTCTTCAGGTTCATCATCACCATCCCCACCACCACCTCCGGGTGGTCCATCACCTCCACCACCATCACCACCGCCAGCGGCGTAGTTCGGTGCGTCCTCTTCCTCCTCGAGGTACTCATAGTCCCTTTCGTTATCTTCGCCATTCCGGCGCACTCGGCCCTCGGCCTGCCATCCGTTGCGACGGTATTCGTTCCGGTATCGTTCTTGGCTCTGTCCCCGAGCTGCGTTGTACCTGCGCAGTATCTCGGATCCCGAGTTGCCGGTAAGTTCGGACCGTCTCCTCCTTTCCTGTCTTTCCAATTCTCGTTCGTTGATCTCGTCCTGCAGGTCTTGACGCCTACGGAAGTGGCTCGATGTTTCGCTACTATTCCGGCTTCGAAAAATCACGTCGTAGGCTTCATCGCTGACGATGTTTTCTTCATCTTCAGCTTTGACACCTGCTACACTCTCTTCTAAGGTTCGAACCGGCATGGTCCTCATCGCCTCCTCTACGTACTCATCAAGGGGCATCGGGATTCCGTGATCCTCAATCGCTCCCGTGCGTACGGATCTTATCAAATGAAGCGCGAGGTTCATCCTTTCACGTCGAGCAGCTTCCTGCTCCTGCATGGCCTCTATCATGGCCTGGGTAGCTTCGACGTCTCGTGTACGACCCGAACTGCTACGGCGTTCTGGAGTACCAGGTGTGCTCCTATGGCTCGTAGACAAAGGTGGTAGCGGACTGGACCGCTGCCTTCTTCCACTCAGGTACGCCTGTACCTCTTCTTCAGGTACAATCTCATTCTCAGGGGTCTGGTTGACAGGTTCGCTCCGCCGACTCATGCGGGTTGTCGAAGCTGCGGATGGGCTGCGACGCCCGTTGCGCGGCGTCGTCGCCCTGCTCGAGGGTCGTGAGTTCGCGGTCGCCTGTGTACCAGCGGCCGTGTTCTCTTGCTGGGTAGCCAGCGTCTCGTTCGAGGCAGTGGCGCCCATCTCTTCCTGCTGCCGCCTAGCGGCTTGTCTAGTTTTACGCGTCGTTGACGCCACTGTTCGTGTCGCCATCTTCGCGTGGGTAGTGTTTGGTTTGGTAGGTTTGGTTCTTCAGTACGTTCGACGCCGGTGAGGCTGTTGGAACGCAAAAAAGTATAAGTTTACCGCTTAGGGCACCGCCTATAGTCACACAATGCAATGCGTTGGACCCAGTTTTATTAGAACTAGATACAGCACGAGTATGTATGAACGTCAAGGTGGTTGTTAAAGCGTGAGTCTCGGTCGGCGCGCCCTGCGCGCCTTATATATCTCCCATCATCCCGAAACCCTAACCTAAACCTGATCGGAACGCGCGCATCCCGCGCGCGTCTCTTTCACAGTTCCGCGAACGAACGTCGGGGACTTACAAGGATAAACCTGACGCACGATAGTAGAAGGTGATGGACATCAAGGGAGGTAACACATTCCATGATTCGAGGAGCAGGAAGCCGAGTACTGAACCATCGGGGGCGCTAGAGCAGCCAGAACCCTCATTGACCAAAAATCGAACATCCTGGACAACGTAGTCTGCAGCTGGATAAGCGCACGCTGTGACACCAGAGCCGTGGCCGTACTCACAGAGAGGTCCGGCAGCTAGAAGAGGAATACCCAAACCGAGTGCCCACTCTATCGCAAAATTTCTGTGCCTCTGATACTGAAATCAGAAGGAAGAGGATCGATCGTGCACTGCAACTCACTGCAGCTCTCGCAGGAGGCTCTACGGAACGTAGGTTGGTGATCAAGTATAGTCTTCGAGTGATGACGAGAGTAGCCATAGGTTTGACGATCGAAGTGATTATTTGCATGCGAGTTACTGCTCAATGTGATGTCAGGAGTGGAGAGTCCCTTTGTTGGTATACTGACTGATGTCACAATACACATATAGCTTGATGTCGGCATTATCGGACCATATGATAGCATTGATACCTCCAGTCAAGTTTTCAAAGAAGAGCCAGAAACAAAGGAAGGCAACGCCGAGATTCCAGCTCTGGCGGACAAAGCTGGTCAGCATTACGAGGAGCAGCATTGCTACAGCCAATAAGCAGGCGATGGGGTAGAGAGGATATGTCGGGTCAGCTGCCATGACGCTTGAAAGAGATGTTGACGACCCAGTCTATAAGCTGGATGCCTGTCATATATACTCGTGTTTAAAGCAAATTAGCTCTATTATCAATCCAGGGTACAAAACGTACAAGATGAGACGTCTACACAGTATACACAGTCTTCGTGCGACGATATCAAGTACGTTATTGGTCGAGGCAACCATTGCACGCGTGTGAGCGCAGACTTCATTTTGTCAGGCCGACAAAGCTCGAGACGTGTACAGGAAAACAGTCAACGCGTACCGCGATGGATGCACTGCGTTCTTGATGCGTTGACAAGGACTCGCACTGTTGTCACTGCAGAAACCTGCTCTAGCAGGGCGTCGACGACCCAAAGAGCAGAATGGTCTATTCGCTCTGGTATAATTCCATATATCAGGTTGGAAGCTGAATACGACAAGTAAGTATGCACGTACCTGTATATCCGTAGGCTGTTCTCACGTTATTCTTGGTGAAAGGCGGGCTACAACTGGCGGAACGTGATCCTATCCCTATATACGAACGTACAACGCTGCTAAGCACAAGTGAGATGGTAGTCTTGTAAGCCCGTGGATCAAATTGCGTACCAAGTTGGTCCGCGCGCGAGGAGTGGGTGTCCTATGATGAAGGAAAGGAACAACAAGGCGACACCTGTACGAGATGAGGGCTGAGTTCTGCCTCGCCGCCGCTAGGTGTCGTAGCAGTCGTTCAGATCAACTCGAAGCGGTGTACCAGAGTCGCGACTGGGTTGGGGGCCTATCCGCCAGGATATTCGTACAGAGCCGAGGCAGGAATCGCAAGCCGAGCAAAAGGGCACGGTATGCATATGCCTCTCAAGAGCCATTTGAGCTTCGCGCAGTGCGCCACTTAAGATATTCAAAAAATGTCATCATTGCTACAAGTTGTGTTGGTGGCAAGGTGGTGGTAGAGGTGAAAGAAGCTTGGCCCACGGCTGCGCGGCATCAAGCGGCAACGCGAGAATCGCGGGACTAGTGCTCTTGGACTTGACGCTCACTGGCACGGTCACCAGCATAGCGCCATCTCTCCTCAATGCCATTCCAATTCCACGTGGCGCTTCGCTACAATCCATTGTTCCAGTGTACTGTCTTCGACATATCCTGAGGCGGTGGGCAGCCTCCTCGCGAGTGCGAGCGGGACCAGCGCATGGGCACCCGGCGGGACCCGGAAGCCTATCCCCGTAACACCTCATCTTCCTACGCTAGCGGAAGTCGGGTCTTGAGTGCGCCTGTGTATGATGGTTAGACTCAGGCGCGCCTTCGCGCGCCAAGTGCTGTGCGTCAGGTACACCACGCATCTATAGGACGAGAGCGCAGGTGGGCTCGATCATATATCTTCCATACCTGGCTTTTCCGCTCATTGATGTTGTAGAACGTCGCCGGGCTTATTTGCTTCAACCGAGCGAGGGATACTTGCGCCATCAATGCGCACATCCCTTCCATTAGCAGCTTTCAGGGCATATCACGGACCACGCTCGATGTCTAGTATGAATGCTAGTCGTGCAACCAACTAGCTATAGGTGCGCGAACGGTAGTCCTCGCCGATTCGTTCATATGCTGACGAATGCTCTCGCAGATAGTTATTGGAGCGCCTTTCCGCGCTGATTACATACGAGCACAACCCATCCGTATATCACAACATCGGATGATCGCAAATGCTTTCTGTACATACTAGCTGTGGCCCGTGCGTTGCACGGGGCCCGATCCGATCCTACTCGTGACTATGAGCTTTTCCAAGCCCATGCAAGGTGGATATTAGGAACACACCTGTTAAGTCTGTCCTGTTCGAGATACGGATACTGTTATCGCGCGTGAGCCGAGGGCTCGCTGCGCTCACCCTCGGCTCACGCGCGGGGGATTCTGGTTCAGGTCAATGAGCCCAGAGCTATATCCAGACTGTACACCGTCACTGACCTCTCCGTGGCGGGCGTCCGTGAAGCCTCGTGTAAAGC
>UWZB01000151.1:16658-34792 GCA_900536885.1 Peniophora sp. CBMAI 1063
CTTCCTGCCAACATCAACGTGTCATACTTGACAGTCAACGATATGTTACTCAAACATGTGCATGAACCTCGAGCGATCAGCGCACCGAAAATCACCTGAGTGGCCGTTCTCCCAAACGGGACTCGAGATACTTGGTCGCATCCTGGACGATGGGCCGGTCCTTAGGCTATCATGCGTGCGTGGCAAGACATGCAGCAGACGGAACAACACCCCGTGCACAAGGCAACCTTGGACGCAGTACGTATGGTTCTGACTTAAGCGTTGCCGCAACTGCCCGATGGCTGCCGAACTACAGTAATGCAAACATCATATCATTGAACGTCGTCCCCCGGGCCATTCCTTTCGGCATCCTACGCCCACCACAGTCTCCAGCACACTGTCCCGCTTCTGCCTATATTCAAACTCTACCTCTCCTTGGAGTATCCGGTCTTGAATTCGATCGCCACTACACATTTCTCCTCGATCAGCACTACACACTTTCCATCCACCGGACAACATTATGTCGGATCCTGTCACGCTTACGACTCCCAACCTGCCCGCCGGGCCCACCCCGCCACTACCACCTACGCCACAGGCTACGGCTGACAACGATGGAGTACTCGCACTCTTCCTGCTAACTCGTTTCCACGCGGCTCTCAACGAGGTTCTAAGAGATCGCTGGATGTCAAGGGCCGAAGTCGTCTCTGAGGTTCAAGAGCGACTTGCGCGCTATGGTATACCTGCCTCAGAGTCTATCCAGTGGTTTAACCGTACGTCCATTCCTCTTTGCCATGTGTTCACACAGTACGGGGCTGATGCTATACAGATCCCTCTATACAAACTACGTTGGACGAACGCGACGAACTCAACGAAGCCTTGTACGAACGTGATATGGCCGTCCTCGCTAGGGACGTGGAATTCGCCATCAGAGACGCCATAACTGCCAAACGAGACCAGACAGTCGAAGAATACCGTGAGAAGACCCGGCAGTTACTTGACACGTACCGGATTGCCTGCGAAGACGGGAGCCTCGAGCACTGGAGCGAGGACGAGCGGACCAAGTTCGAAGCGATTGTCGCTGAGGCGCTAGAGATCCTGGGCGACGCGGCCTGAATGGTACTCCTGCGCGTGTACGCAACCTATACGATACCTGTTGTACTCTTGCCTGGATCATCTGTATTATTTCTGGTACTAGCTGTGACCCGTGCGTTGCACGGGGCCCGATCCGATCCTACTCGTTACTATGAGCTTTTCCAAGCCCATGCAAGGTGGATATCAGGAACACACCTGTTAAGTCTGTCCTGTTCGAGATACGGATGCTGTTATCGCGCGTTCGCCTCGGGCTCGCTGCGCTCACCCTCGGCTCACGCGCGAGGGATCCTGATTCAGGTCAATGGGCCCAGAGCTATATCCAGACTGTACACCGTCACTGACCTCTCCGTGGCGGGCGTCCGTGAAGCCTCGTGTAAAGCTTTGAAGCCCGATGAATATTTGAGACCGAGCAGTCTTGAAAGCATCAAACAACTTTCTACCGTCACTCTCGTGCGTTCGCCTCGGGCTCGCTGCGCTCGCCCTCGGTTCACGTGCGGGGGATCCTGACTCAGGTCAATGAACCGAGGTCATATTTCAACTGTACACTATCGCTGACCTCTCCGTGGTGGGAGTGCGTGACGCTCGAAGCTTTATAACACCGAGCATTCTCGATAATATGACTTTCTGACGTTTGAGATAGAGGACTCTGTAGATGTATTACCGTGTACCGTTCCAAACCTGAATCTGTTTACTCTCCTCACTGCTGCCACCGTGAGGAGACGATGAACGCCCAGCACAGGGCGCATTAGGGCGTTATCCCGCTGACTTCGGATGGCCTTCGGCCGCGTAGATTTACACATTCGCGTCGCGTTTTAGGCAGCCGACAAATCTCCGCCTTTGTGGACTGCCTAGGACGCGATGCAAATGTGTTACTTTGGCCTGATTTGAGGCATCTGGAGCCTGGGATATTACGGCCTAATGCGCCCTGTGCAGGTCGACGACGCGGGGGCGGTTCGAACCCGCGCCATGCTCAGCCACGTGGCGCGGCGCCGTCTGTCGTCTCAGCCAATCAGAAGGCCGCTTGTGGTCGGACACCCAGCTTCTTTATTATATAGGATAACAAATACAACGATGGGGAGAGAGAACCTGAGGCAAGGGGATTGAAACCGCAAAGACAAGGAGCCATAAGGAATGAACTGCAAGTGTCCTCGCACAGCGAGTGGCCGCAGTGTGACTGAACGACAACGTTGATAATCAGAGTACCACTCTATACCAAGTTCGAAACTTCCGAGTCGCCGAAGTTAGGCTGGTAAGACCCGGAAGGTTGCGTTGCGCGTTCTGCATGTCTGCACGATGCGTTAGCCGGATACTCAACTCGAACCGTGGCAAAGGTCACGTACGCCGCACGGCTGAGATCCCGGTCCTCCTCTTCTATCGCGTCCTTCTCCGAAGCACTCTTCGTCTCGCTCGCGGAACCTCCGTCCTCCACGACCTGATCTGGCGCGCGCGCGTTGCGGTCGACGTAGCTTGGGTTTGACCTAGCTCATTATCGTTAGTCAATCGCTTGTGAATGCATGGGAGGGCGTACTCAAGACCCAGCGACATAGAGTTCTGAGCAGGACGCTCGCCGAACTCGATATCTCCTAGAGGCGAACGCGACCTGCGCGTGCGAAGCGTGGGTTTCCAGCCGCACCAGCTGCCGACGGTGCATATGATGCGCCAGTACGATGCGCGAGCTTCCGATGTTATGCCGAAGAGGCCGAAGATGACGAAGGCGAGGGCGGGCGATGTCCAATAAGTGAAGTAGAGGGCTGCCACATTGAAAGGCCCTTCGGACACTATGTCTGCAAAAGAGAAGCTCACCGGCTGCCAGTCCGTGTGGTCGTAGGTCCAGCCATAGTAGAATGGGAAGCGATCGAAAGACGACAACTGGTCTTTCACGTTCAAGACGATGATCGCAACGCCGATAGGCAAAGTGAGCAGAATATCGATGCTGGCAAGGGCAAGAATTCGAAAGTAGTTGGTGCGGGACACCGAGTTGTTGCTTTGTAAGAACTGGTTCATCTCCCGATTATGGCGATAAAAGATCCGAACCACATGAGCTGGGGTATTAGGGATGAGCATTGCAAGATCAAGGAGGAACCGTACGAGATGAATCTGGCGCACGATAGTACATGGTGATGGACACCAGGGGAGGTACCACACTCCATGAATATAGAAGCAAGATGCTGAGTATTGAATTGTCGGGGACGTTGGTGCAGCCAAAACCATCGCTGACCTTGAATCGAGCACCCTGGACGACGTAGTCTCCGGGCGGGTTGAGCGCACTTGGTGACATTCAAGTCAAGGACGTACTCACAAAGAGGTCCTGCGACCAGAAGAGGGATGGCCAGGCCGAGTGCCCACTCGATTACAAGGTTTCTGTGTCTCTAATGCGAGTTCAGAATGAGGAGAATCGGTCGTGCACTAGAACTCACTGCTGCTTTTGTAGGAGGCTCTAGGGAGCGTAGACTGGTGATCAGGTATAGTCGGCGAGTGATGATAAGTGTGGCCATAGGTTTGACAACCGAAGTGATGATTTGCATGTGTGTCACTGTTCAATGCAATGTTAGATGGAGAGTATGGGAGGAATGAGTAGCCCCATCAGAATTCACTGACCGATGTCGCAATACACATATAGCCTGATGTCGACATTATCGGTCCATATGATAGCATTGATACCAGCTGTTAAAACCTCAAAGAAGAGCCAGAAACAGAGAAAAGCAACGCCGAGATTCCAGCTCTGGCGGACAAAGCTGGTCAGCATCACGAGGAGCAGCATTGCTGAAGCCAAGAGGCAGGCGATGGGGTAGAGAGGATAAGTTGGGTCTACGGCTGGCATGGCGCTCGGATGAGATGTTGTCGACTCATCGGTGGGTCGGCCGCCTGCCATATATACCTCCACGTAGAGTAGACAATCTCTCCGTGACGATATCAAGTGCGTCTCCATGCCCAGGCAACCATTGCACGCGCGGCAGTTTTGAGACGGGATGGGGCACGAATGAGCGTGCACATCGCTTCGTAGTGGCAACGCTTGAGAAGACGTGCACGCAACTAGGTTCACGCGAGGTACGCGATACATCCTCAGTACCGAGAAGCACCGGTGATGAACATGGGCACGATCCGTTCGACGCATACGTAGCGCTGGACAAAGATATGCATTGCACTTGCTGTGCCAACTCTCTTAAGTAACGGCTCTAGCGGAGCAATGTTGATCTGAGAAGAAGGAAGAAAGGTCGTCGTCTGTAATGAGCATGTATCTGAAATGAAGATGACAGCACACCTTGAATACCGCCGCGCTGTTCTCGCGCTATCCCCGAAACTTGATGAAATCGTCTTAGCAGGTGCTCTCAATACGAGTGGCCAGAGCTACAAGGCGCAAGTCAGATGGTAGCATTAAGATAATTCGATTCAAGATACGTACCGAGTCAACCCGTACTAGCGCTGAGCGCTGAGTGGTGGGTTCTGTGGCTAGGTGTACTACGATGACAACGAGACACCACTCGAACGAGATGAAGGATGAGCTTCGCTATGACGCCGCCAGAGGCCGTGCCAGTCAGTCTACTGGTTGCGACCATCCTGATCGCAGAAGGCTCGGCGACACAAGAGAGTTGAAACGTTGAACTTAGAACCCGATGGGGGGCCGCTCGTCAGGTTTCTATTCGTTCAGAGTCTCTGGGCACCGCTGGGTCCAGACTGTTCCGTCACCCTCACATCTGAACAGGTAACGGGTAGATAGAACCGACAGCGACGCAGGTTGACGATGGGCGCGCACTGGACGAGACGATAGCGCGTCTACGTATTACTTGCAATTGATCGCGAGTACAAAGCGGGCGAAGTGCCACAGATTTAGTCGTCAGAAGGGCACAGTATTCACGGCTCCAGGTTCGCGCATAGTGCTGCTTCAGGGACTAGAAGGTCATCGTTGTTGCCACAAGTCGTGGTGGTGGTAGGCGTAAGGGTCGGAGATTGGCCCGCGGCCGTGGAAGCCGAGTGTCAGGCGGCGCGGCAAGCACGGCCCGCCCTCGCGGGGGACCGTACGCTCTTTCCTCACGACCACGACGCGCCATCTTCAGCGTACTCGCCTGCCTTAGAATGCGAATGCATTGATTACACCACTGCACGACGACTTGGATTCCCTACCTGGGACCATCAAGCTTGTTCAAACACGGCGGCCGAGGCCAACGCGGATTACTTGGAGGATACAGAGAGGATGGGGTCGCCGCTACCTCCGCCCCCGCGCTGGGGGAGGAGCCAATTTGTCAATAGCGTTACTCGCGCAACACCATGGCTCGACTTAAGCACGAACGAACTCGCTGTCTAGGAGGGGATGGCGGCAAAGAGCGCGCCGGTCTCGCCCACTCGAGAGCAATGGGCATGTCAAGAGCCACCCGGCTGAGGGCGCCACGATACAGTCCTACAATGTGCATTCGTGCACTGTCATCACACGTCGGTGTTATAATCTCGACGTTGCGGCTTGAGAACGCTACTCGTCCAACGCATCTTGCCGACCTACAGACGCACCCGACGAGTTTCGGCATCGCCAAGGCGAGGGATGCAATGGGCGGTGCACGGACCTTCGTAGACGAAGTGCAACTGGATGAACTGGAGCTGTGGACTCTGCGACTATGAGGGATTTGAGGAGGAACGTCCAGAGGCCGCACGACACTGAAAAACATACTGTGCGAGCGCGTTCAAGACGATAACGTGGGTACGATTATCTCTGCTTGCTTTATCTGAAACCTTGCTGACAATGTCCATCACAGCAGATATAACCAGGGCAACCTAGGCGACACCGTCACCATCGGCAGCCTTATCACGCCCAGTAACCGTGCATACGCTGAGGGTACTCTGGTCAACCTCGCTCGCGACAGTTACTCCGCAGGCGATATTCGCGCCCGGGTGTATCCGGGGATGCGGCGCATTCGTTCAGAGTACATGCGCTGCTTGGAGATCGAGCAAGGAACGGCGAGTCTCCACGACAAGCTCGATGTGAGCGAGCCGGGCACGGAAACACCCACAACGTGCGGTTGATTTGCGAACCCGGACCTGAGGAACCCGTGAGAGCCGCATCGGACGATACGCGAAGATGTGGACGCGCGAGGATGCCTAGGCGTATGGACTTAGCATGCCCCGCGAGGGATCTATGCGGAGCGTCGCCGAACGCGCTCAACTCGGACGCGCGGGGAATAGTTTGCTAGCGACTATGGCATGCTCTCGTATACGCACGGTCCCGGTCGTTCGTCTCTCAACACCGTGGAAGCAGTTGATCATACTGTAAGCCTATCGGTCACAACATGTTCCTTTCGCTGGCAGGTGGCTGCTACCAGTCCCGATCCAACCGTAATTGGGGGATCGGCTGCAACGCTGGTCTGCAGCATCGTGCATCGGAGTAACAGGAAGGAACGCTACTGTACCCCGCTATCCGCCCTTCCCTCTCCCTGAGCCCTTCGTACACCACGGCGTTGATGTCCGCGTACATATACACAAACGATGTCATATACCAATCTCGGAACTCTACAATTGAAACGCGCATACATAATGAGCCAATGAAACCCGCGAACGCTCGAACCGGCACAAGAACACACCGAAACCTAACCTGAGGCACGCATGCATAGCAAGAAGGCACGCTCAGCGTACGACCTGGAAGATACCCAAAACCTCATACAGTACGAAGCCGCAATAGCGCTGAACAGCGACATCGACGAGTATCGAACCCGTTTACACCACGACCGAAGCGTCGCCGAAGCCGCCTTCGTGGGAGCCGGCCCGGGGCGGCTGTACCGCGCGCTCTGCGTCCGAGCTCCTACTCGACGCTTTAGCTCACACTCGACGTATCCAGCAGAGAGGCTACGTACGACGCAGAACGGCGTGTTTCCTCAATCTCGTCCTTCTCCGACTCACGCCCCATGGCGTCACCGCTTCCTGCTCCGCTCTCGATGACCTGACCTTGCGTGCGAGCGTTGCGGTCGATGTAGCTTGGGTTCGACCTGGCTCATCCTCGTCAGCTTAGTCGCTCGTGAATGCGCGGGTCGGCATACTCTAGACCCAGCGATATCGAGTTCTGAGCGGGACGCTCCCCGAACTCGATATCGCCCAGCGGCGAACGCGACCTGCGCACGCGAGGTGTGGGGTGCCAGCCGAACCAGCCGCCGACGGTGCATATGATGCGCCAGTACGAGGCCGGGGCTTCCGAAGTTACGCCGAAGAAGCCGAAGATGGCGAACGCGAGGACGGGTGATGTCCAAAGAGCGAAGTAGAAGGTTGCTACGTTGAAAGGCCCGGCGGACACTATCTTCGCAAAGGTAGCGCTCTCCGGCTGCCAGACCGTGTGGTCGTAGGTCCAGCCAAAGTAAAATGGGAAGCGACCAAAAGACAGATCGTCTCTCACGATCAAGACGATGTTCGCAACACCCAGAGGCAAGGTGACCAGAATGTCGATGCTTGCAAGGGTAAGAATGCGAAAGTAGTTAGTGCGGGATACCGAATTGTTGCTTTGTAAAAACTAGTTGATCTCCCGATTGTGGCGATAGAAGATTCGAGCGACATGTGCTGGAGTAGCGAGGATGAGCATTGCAAGACCAATAGGCGATCGCACAAGATGAGCCAAACGCACGATAGTACGTGGTGATGGACACCAGGGGAGGTAGCACGTTCCATGTATATAGAAGCAAGATGCTGAGTATTGAATTATCGGAGGGGGCACTGCAGCCCCAACCCTCGTCGACTTCAAATCGAGCGGCCTGGACAACGTAGTCTTCGGGTGGGCTGAGCGCGCGCAGTGGCGTTCAAGCCCTCGATGTACTCACAAAAAGGTCCTGCAACCAGGAGAGGAATGCCCAAGCCGAGCGCCCATTCAAACACAACATTTCTGCGCCTCTGACACTGAAGTTAGAGTGAGGAGGATTAGGCGTGCACTACAACTCACTGCCGCTTTTGTAGGAGACTCTACAGAACGTAGGCTGGTGATAATATATAGTCGACGAGTGATGATGAGAGTAGCCATAGGTTTGACTACCGAAGTGATGACTTGCACGTGCGATACTGCTCGATGTGATGTCAGATGGTGTCTGAGCGGATAAGCAGCCCAACTAGACATGTACTGACCGATGTCGCAATACACATACAGCTTGACGTCGGCATTATCGGCCCAGATGATGGAACCGATGCCACCCGTCAGGTTCTCCCAGAAAAGCCAGAAACAAAGGAAGGCAACGCCGAGATTCCAGTTTTGGCGGATGAAGCTGGTCAAGAGCACGAGAAGCAGCATTGTTGAAGCCAGGATGCAAGCGATGGGGTAGAGGGGGTATGTCGGGTCGGCGGCGGCCATCGCGATATCGCTCCTGTATGTCTTTAGCAATGGCAGAGCTGGCGCCTCTTTATACCCTACCCATACACCATGCATGAAGCTCTAGTATCCGTTGAGACGTGGTTGCAAACGCTGAACGTATCTGCAGAGAGACGAACACCGAAATGAGGTTGAACAGCTGCACGGACCGTGAGTGAGATGCGGGCAAGAGACCATCCGCGAATGCTCGAGAGGAGCACAGAGTACACTCGAAATAAGAGTAAGACTGCCATTTGAGACGCTAGTACGTGCCAGATAGGTACGCGCATCATTGCGGGTAAGCAAACCGCGGCGCGTTTCTATGGGCTTCCACGGCATCATCATTCTTGTCAATGGAGCGGCGGGCAAGGCCGATGTGCACCGCCGAGTGTACTTGCATAGGCAATGCTGACTCCCGAACGTGAAAGTGCGTTCCGCTTCGATGATCCTAGATGGGCGTAATATAGCCAAGTCTAGCCGAAACCACGCGGGCGTGAACGTACAACGGTGTTGCGATATCGCCAGTCTCCTCGGCTTCCCGTTACGATGCAGGTGCATCACCTGTACTTGATCGAGGCTGTGGATATGGTCAGCTTGCATCGTCAATTGCGTGGTTCAACGCCCACCATTGCCATGTCTGATTGTAGCATTCGCTATTCGTATCCAGAGGTTGTACTCGAATACTTCCTTGCTATTCTGCAAGGAGGGCTATCCTGCAAGGTCGAGATGGAAGTGGGGCGGCAGTCGAACAATCAAACGTCCTGTGACGTTGTACGCCTAGACCTAACACCTGCTGTTGAAAAGTAGATATGTATGGATGTAAAGAGGTTTCAAGCAACTCACTCGGTGCGTCGCGCATGAAGCACTTCGTATCATCCAATCGAGTGGTCTATGCGAGCGGTCAAAGATGGCCGAGGTGGTGGACTGGCTCTTGATAGAACAAGACCTGAGCAGTGTCGTTCGCACATGGGAAAAGCGCTGGAGCGCCTGGCTTAGCTATAGGAGAAGAATGACATTTTACAGAACTCGCGCGAGTCCGTTGATTAGATATTGAGACCAAGTACAGCTTATCTGGGGCCATTTCAAAGAAGGTAACTCATTCACATTCAGTGATAGTGGCTGGCAGAGAAAGAGTTGTGAGGACGAATTAACCGCGGGCGCCGGGCCCGGCACTCGGGCCGCAATAAATGTGCGCGACGGGCTTCCAACTTGCGGCCACGACAACTTCAAGGGCGAACAACCGGTCTTTGTCCCGCATCTCCTGGCTATCTCACCTGCTGCTACTTCTCCAACTTGTTATGCCCCGATAACTTGGCACTTCAGGTCGCAAGTCGGCTGTGAACCGAATGCTCGACCTCCCTGCTCACCCGCACGGCATCTAGTCCTCCCACGCCGTATTGGCGTCGGACTCTCGACGTGAATTGTCGGACGCGCATCTCCGCACGTTCACGAACGCGAAGACTCGCCGTCCCAGCTGCGCTTGCGGATGATATCTCGGCGCAAACAAACTTGATTATGCCACGAGAGGTGCTGGGTGGAAGTTGGTGCGATCACGGAGCGAGGGCGCAGGTACGTTCGTTGCTCTCAACATCTCTCATCTTTGCTCATCATCTTATAGCACGATATACGTAGCAGGACTCCAAGGCCGCCAATGGTCTTCGCTTATTGGGCGTCTACACCGCTCGTTGTTCGCCGCCACTTCAATGGATTCCTCGTTCAGTGCGAGGCCTGCGGTCTTACCATGGCCCTCATAGTGTCGCGCACCCAAATCCTTCTTATCCGCAGGCGGGAAAGCGGCCCCAACGACCGGTGCGTGGCAAGATATTGAACTTACCTAGACTCTTGTTGACGAGAGTTCACTTGCAGGTTGGCTCGCCTCGTTCGGCCACATCGACGATCAATTCAGGGACATCCGCTGCAGCTACAGTATCACTCTTAGCGCTTTCGGGCGATCCCGCCGTTGGCTTCATTTAGCCCTTGCTCTGGCTTCGTAGCACCATATCATTATCCCTGTGTACATACAGCATAGCCACAATATATGGATTTTACGAAGTCAGAGCGCGTGTACATACGGACTTGAGAACCGACGCCCAAACTATAAGTGACCTCGCACAGCGAGAAGCCGCAGCGCTGCTGCTCAAAAACGTCCTAATACTAATAGTACCGCCCTACACCTCGGCCGAAGCAAGGCCGAAGTCAGCCTGAGAAGACGCCGAAGGCTGTATCGGGCGCTCGTCGTACCTACTCGACACGTCAGCGGTACTCCCAGTACACATGAACGATCTCAATTGGCCACGTACGTCTCCTCGGCAGTACTCCGGCGTACCTCTTCGATAGCATCCTTCTCCAAGCCGTTCTCTGCGTCGTACACGACGCCCCCGACTTCAACTCCGCCCTCGGGTTGATCTTGCGCGCCGGCGTTGGGGCTGATGTAGCTTGGGTTTGACCTGGCTCGTTGTCGTCAGCCATATGCGTGTGCGAAGGGACGAGCTGCGTACTCGAGACCTAGCGACATAGAGTTCTGAGCAGGACGCTCGCCGAACTCGATATCTCCCAGTGGCGAACGCGACCTGTGCGCGCGAGGTGTGGGTTGCCAGCCGAGCCAGCCGCCGACGGTGCATATGACGCGCCAGTACGATGCGCGGGCTTCCGATGCAACGCCGAAGAGGCCGAAGATGACAAATGCGAGGACGGGCGATGTCCAATGAGTGAAGTAGAATTGTCCCACGAGCAAAGGCCCCTCGGACACTATGTCTGCATAGGAGAAGCTCGCCGGCTGCCAGTCCGCGTGGTCGAAGGTCCAACCAGAGTAGAATAATAATGGACCGGAAAAAGACAAATCGTCTTTCGCAGCCAAGACGATGGTCGCAATGCCCATAGGTAAGGTGAGCAGAACATCGATGCTTGCAAGGGCAAGAATGCGAAAGTAGTTAGTGCGGGTCACCGAATTGTGGCTGTGTAAGAACTGGTTGATCTCGCGGTTATGGCGATAGAAGCTCCAGGCCACATGAGCTGGAGTATTAGTATGAGCATTGCAAGGTCGATGAGGGATTGGACAAGACGATCCTAACGCACGATAGTACACGGTGATGGAAACCAAGGGAGGTAACACGTTCCATGAATAAAGAAGCAAGAGGGTGAGTATCGATCCATCAGGGGTGTTGGTGCAGCCGAAACCCTCTAAGACCTTGAATCGAGCACCCTGAACGACGTAGTCTCCGGGCGGGCTGAGCACAAGCCTACATTTGAGCCGTAGACGTACTCACAGATAGGTCCTGAAACCAGAACAGGAATGCCCAAACCGAGCCCCCACTCTATCGCCAGATCTCTGCGTCTCTGATACTAAAGTCAAAACGAGGAGGATCGGTCGTGCACTGAGACTCACCGCCGCTTTTGTAGGAGGCTCTACGGAACGTAGGTTGGTGATCAGATATAGTCGGCGAGTAATGATCAGGGTGGCCATAGGTTTGACAACCGAAGTGATCTCTTGTAGGTGCGATACTGCTCAACATGATGTCAGATGAAGAACCCGAGAGGATTGCACAGACCCATTGCGGGTTTACTAACCGATGTCACAATACACGTACAGCTTGATGAGTGCATTATCAGACCATAGAATAGGACTGATGCCGTTAGTGAGATTTTCGAAGAAGAGCCAGAAACAAAGGAAGGCGACGCCAAGGTTCCAGCTTTGACGAATGAAGCTGTTAAGCAATACGAGGAGTAGCGTTACTGAAGCCAGAAGGCAAGCAATGGGGTAGAGGGGGTACGTCGGATCCACGGCTGCCATGAAGCTTGAACTTCGAGGTGTTGACGACTCAGTCTGTGAGTCGGATGCCTGCCATATATACCTGACAAACACAATGTGAGGCAGCATTGGAAGACGTAGACATGATTGTGTCCATGTAGAGTAGGCGATCTTTTCATGACGACATCAAGTGCGTCTCCGCGTCCAGGCAACCATTGCAAGCGGCGTCGGTGCGCGAACGAGCGAGCACATCGCTTCGTGGCGGCAACGCTTGAGGAGATGTGCTCGGGAAGAGGTTCACGCGAAGCGCTCGTTGCAATGTTTGGTATCGAGAAGCACCGGTGATGAACACGGGTTCGATCCTATCGATATATTCGTGGTGCTCGACAAGGTCATGGATTGCATCCGCCGCGCTAACTCGCACAATAGACGGCGCTGGCAGAACGACGACGTCCTGGAAAGAAGGAGTATCGGTCGACATCTGTGATGAGCCTGTATCTTAGCTCGAGAAACGAAAATAACAGTACGTCTATGCGCACCTTGTATTCCGCGACACCGTTCTCGCGCTATCCCCGAATCGTGATGCAGTCGGCTGGAAAGATGTCGCCCAGACGTATGGTCAGCGCTACGAGGGGCAAGTCAGATGGTAGCCATAAGAAGTTGGAGGCAAGATGCGTACTGGATCGATATCCGCGTGTGCGGAACGGTTTGCTACGATGGAGCGGAAGAACAGGACAACGCACGTACCAGATGAGGGCCGAGCCTTGCCCTGCGGCAGCTAGATGTCGTATCAACCGTCTAGATCAGATCGAAGCGGCGCACGAAAGCCGAAACTGGGTCGGCCCCGTGGACGAGACGGCACTTGTACATGTCGGGCGCGGTGACCGCGAGCCCAGCAAGACGGGCGTACACTCATATGCATATCAAGATCCATTTGACTTTCGCGCGGTGCGCTACTGAAGGTATTCAAACAATGTTGTCATTGTTGCAGTTCGTAGTGGTGGTAGAGACCAAGAGAAGATTGGCACGCGGCTACGAAAGCGGCGCGTCAAGCGGCAACGGGCGACACCGCTACAAGCCTCGGCGGCGGCGCGTGTTCTTTCACCTCCCACTCATGATGGCCCAGCCAAGCGCCACGTCTCCGTACTCAATCCTCTTTGCTGAAGCCTATGCACATGCACGCACTCGATCTAAGAGCAAGACCCGCGTAGTGCCTGTCATAATTTATCGGTCCTAGTCCTCCGATATCGGCGTCTCTCAAGGCAGTGAGAAGCCTACGACGCTCGAAACAGCTCTACACACCCATTCGCAAGCCAGCAGCGATAGTGCCGCGAGCGTGCATCCGATTGTAGTGCACCCATAATACTCTACGCCGCAACAGCAGCGAATCCCCAGGATATATCGCTGGATGCGCATCCACGAGACGTCAGCAGACGCGACGAACTGCCTACACTGCCACCAATAGTGTTGGGAAATTGTACGACCTATGGTGCACGCGCGGATACAGGAGAAGATGCGGCCAATCGAGGTTCAGGAGGACGAGAGACGACGAGGAAAATGGCGTTCCAGTCGCGCTGGCGAACAATACTCTAGCGTGGACCTACTAGTCACGTCGTGCAAAATACTCTACGCCCCACACACTCTGTGCATGCTTTCTCTACGAACGGCGCGCGAGGCGTATAGCGGCACACGTTCGACTACTCATCTCGCCGCTCCCAAGATGCGCGCGGGCCCCAGCGCAACAGTGACGTCTGTTCGAGCGGGTGGCGACCAGCTACAACATTATTTCTACGCCGCTCGCTCATTGACGCGGTCTTCTTTCCTTGTTGCACTGGCGGCGGCCCTCTGATCGCCGGAGTGCGTGCAAAGCCTCGAACCCCCCGGGTCGTCAGGACACTCCCAAGGTCTACGACGTCAACCCTGCGCCAAAACGCGCCGAGCTTGTACAAGTTGGACAGCACGACCTTACCCAGGGACGTATCGAGGGCTCTGGACGCGTGATCGCGTCGCTGGGCTGGAAGAAGCTGTACAAGATTCTCCGGAGGCCATCGCGGATACGGAGGATGATGGGAAGATAGGGCCGCGTACATGCATATCTCGCCACCAGCGCCTCCCCTTGCCCCATCGGCCTCCCCCTTCCGCTTCCTACGAAGCTGGAGAATACCCGCTGCTCGCACACGGTCTCAGTGGGAAGGAGCGCGCTAACAGCATTTGCCTGGGGACGCTTGAATGCAGTCCTTCGGCATATGTTCGCGCAGCTCCATCGACCTAGCGCTGTGACCTGCACGAACCTGAGTCTCCGCTCGTTCAACGCGAGCACGCGTCATATGGATGGGCCGTCCTTTCGACACATCCGAGGCGAGGTTGTTGCGGTGCGACGGGCGGTGCACTCGCCCATATCGGAGATGGAGCGGGTGAAGTCGGTGGTGTCGACACCGTTTGAGATGCGCAGGACAGGCTTGGAGTGACGAAGAACGGCGGGTGGGGCGCGCCGATGTCCTGTTGAGACAGGACCTCTAAGGCGCTCACGAGGGTTCTGACGGATGTGCGTACTCCTTGATCTTGTGAACTTGTACGTTCGTGCTCACGATGTTTGTTTGCAGATCAACGTAGTCGCTACCCCGTTACATTCCCTGTACTTAGGACTGGCCTTTCCTCCCCCCTGCGATGCCTGTCAAAGCCAATAAGCGTCTACACTACGATTTTGTCATTCGTGTACGCATATACTAGCAGCACCGCAAACCAATCTCAGTACTATACAACTGAGGCGCACATACTTTACGAAGAGAGAATACCTGAAGAGACCTCTCCCGTTTGCTCCGGAAAGCTTCGATCTGTTCGTGACGCGATCGCGTCTCGCGCCTTCGGCGCGCTCGTATCTGCTTGTGTAGACACCTAGATACTCTTGGGCGTGTATCTACCATGCTTGAACATGCTCATGCACGCTAGCGTGTCGCCGGTCTGGTCTACAAAGTACGTGCATCAGTACCAGCTGCTCGTTCTCGTGGGTTGGGGTTTTTGATTTGAGCCGGCGGAGTCCGAAACGCGGTCACATGACCTGTCTGCTCTCGACGCGCCGCACGAATCTTCCCCGCATCTAGCGTGTTGTACGCGCGCGTTTGGCCCGCCGACTCGGACTGCCGTGCGATGAAGCTCGTGCCCCGCTTCTACGCGCGTAAAACAAAGAGGACCGCAAACGTTGAAGCTGGGCATGCGAAATATATCAAGATCTTACTTGAGGCGCACATATATACGTAGCAACAAGCTACGCTCGGACTATAGGTTACGAAGGCGCTTGGGATCTCGTACAGCAAAGAGTCACAACAGTGCCGTAAAGAGGCATAGATAAGTATGACCGGACTGATTACACCATAGCCGAAGCAGCGCCGAAACTGGCTACATGCGAGCCGCCGGGAGGCTGTGTCGGGCGCTCTGCGTCTAGGTACCTATCCGACACGGCGCATCAGTCTACACTCGGAATAATCAGTAATCAGATGCCGCGTACGTCGCCTGGGATAAGGGCGCTTCCTCATTCCCGTCCTTCTCCGACTCGTCCTCTGCGCCGCCTCTTGCACCTGCGCTCTCGACGATCCGACCTTGCGCGCGGGCGTTGCGGTCGACGTAGCTTGGATTCGACCTGATTCATTATCGTTAGTCAATCCCTTGTGAATGCGCGGGTGGGCGTACTCGAGACCAAGCGACATAGAGTTCTGAGCAGGACGCTCGCCGAACTCGATATCACCCAGCGGCGAACGCGTCCTGCGCGTCCGAGGTGTGGGTTTCCAGCCGAACCAGCCGCCGACGGTGCATATAATGCGCCAGTACGAGGCTCGGGCTTCCGAAGTTACGCCGAATAGACCGAAGATGACGAACGCGAGGACAGGCGCTGTCCAGTTAATGAAGTAGAAGTCCGCTACATCAAAAGGCCCCGATGATACTATGTCTGCGTAGGAGAAGCTCGCCGGCTGCCAGTCCGTGTGGTCAATGGTCCAACCAGGGTAGAATGGGATGCGACCGAAAGACAGATCGCCTTTCACGAGCAAGACGATGGTCACAATGCCCATAGGCAAGGTCAGGAGAATATCGATGCTTGCAAGGGCAAGGATGCGAAAGTAGTTCGTCCGGGATACCGAGTTGTTGCTTTGTAAGAACTGGTTGATCTCCCGATTGTGGCGATAGAAGACTCGGGCCACATGAGCTGGGGTATTAAGGATGAGCCTTGCAAGATTACGGAGAGATCGCACAAGATAAGCCTGACGCACGATAGTACACGGTGATGGACACCAGGGGAGGAAGTACAGTCCATGATTGGAGAAGCAAGACACCGAGTATAGATCCATCGGGGGGATTGAAGCAGCCAAAACCTTCGTCGACCTTGAATCGAGCACCCTGAGCGACGTAGTCTCCGAGCGGAATGAGCGCACACGGTGAAGTTCAAGCCATAGGTGTACTCACAGAGAGGTCCTGCAACCAGAAGAGGAATGCCCAAACCGAGTCCCCACTCTATCGCAAGATTTCTGTGTCTCTATTACAAAAGTCGGGATGAGCAGAATCGGTCGTGCACTGAGACTCACCGCCGCTTTTGCAGGAGGCTCTATGGAACGCAGGCTGGTAATCAGGTATAGTCGGCGAGTGATGATGAGAGTGGCCATAGGTTTGACAACCGAAGTGATTGCTTGCAAGTGCGATACTGTTAGATAAGATGTTAGATATAAAGAGGCCCAGAGGAATGCACATTGCGATATGATTCACTGACCGATGTCGCAATACACATACAGCTTGATGTCTGCATTATCCGACCATATGATAGCATCGATACCGGCGGTCAGAACCTCGATGAAGAGCCAGAAACAAAGAAAGGCGACGCCGAGGTTCCAGCTTTGACGGATGAAGCCGGTCAACAGGACGAGGAGTAGCATTGCTGCAGCCAAAAAGCAATCAATGGGATACAGCGGGTATGTTGGATCCACGCCGGCCATGGCGCTTGAACGAGATGTCGACGACTCAGTCTGTGGGCAATATACCTGCCATATATACTCGCATGCGAAGAAAAATAACATCATTATCAATTCAGGGCTCGAAACGTACGTGATGAGACGTCTACAGTGTACACAGTTTTGTCGCGCTAAGATCAAGATACATTGTCGGTCAAGGCAACTATTGCATGCGTATGAGCACGGATGTCACTTCATCAAGCCGACAAGGCTCTAGATGTGTACAGGAGAACAGTTGACGCGTGACGCAACGAATGGACTAACTTTCAAGGTCGCAGCACACCCGGGATAGACACAGGCCCGATCCTGAAAGCGATGCATTGGAAAGAACTTACTACGCGAACCTACTCTAGCAGAGCGGCGACGACCCAAAGAGCAGGATGATCGATGTACTATGGTATGAGTTAGTATACCAGGTCGGAAGCTGAAGATTACAAAGTACATACCTGCATGCCACCTGTACGCTATTCTCGCGTTATTCTTAGGCAGGGACGGGATCCAACTGGCGGAACATGATCATATCCCTATATACGTACATACAACGCTACTGAGTGCAAGTCAGATGGTAGTGTTTTCAGAATTTCGATCAAAATACGCACCAAGTCGATCCGCGTATGTGGAGTGGACATGCCGCCGCAGCTACAATGAAGCAGAGGAACAACAAGATACCACTCGTACGAGATAGGGGCTAAGCTCTGCCCCACTGTAGCTCAATGCCGTACAAGCAAGTAAAGCCGGCTTGACTGGAAGCGGTGCACTAGAGTCGAAACTGGGTTGAGAAACCCTGGACGAGAGGATGTTGGTACAAAGCGGGGCAGGTAGCACGAGCCCAAC
The DNA here is from genome assembly GCA_900536885.1 of Peniophora sp. CBMAI 1063. NCBI lineage: Eukaryota > Fungi > Basidiomycota > Agaricomycetes > Russulales > Peniophoraceae > Peniophora > Peniophora sp. CBMAI 1063. The sequence goes on from UWZB01000151.1 coordinate 34,612, forward strand.
AAGAACCGCACAGAGTTTGTATGCAAACCAAGAGTCGCTCGGGATCCGTTACTTTCGAATTTGAAAGACCATCATCATTGCTACGAGTGGTGGCGGTGACGGTGGTGGTGGTAGAGGCCAAGGCCCGCGGCGGTGAAAGTTGCGCGGCAACTGGCGGCAACGCGCGAACAGGCGCGAACCG
>UWZB01000151.1:40048-53597 GCA_900536885.1 Peniophora sp. CBMAI 1063
AATCTGCCCTTCCCCCTCCCCTTTATACACCACGATGTCCATGTCCATATACATATACATAGATGATACAATACGCCGATTTCGAAACTCTATATGATTGAGACGCGTGTACATAACGATCTAATGAAACCCGCAAACGCTCAAACCGGGACATGCAGAACACATCGCAACCTAACCTGTGGCGCGCATACATAGCCTCAAGAAGGTACGCTCAGCATACGACCTGGAAGATACGTGAAACCTCATATAGTACGAAGCCACAATATCGCTGGACGGAGGCATCGACGAGTACCAAAACCGTTCACACCACGACCGAAACGTCGCCGAAGCTGCTCTCGTGGAAGCCGTCCCGGAGTGGCTGTGCCGCGCACTCTGCATCCGAGCACCTACTCGATGCGTGAGTTACAGTAACACTCGACGTATCCAGTAGTAGAAGACTACGTACGTCACAAGACGTGGTACTTCCTCGATCTCATCCTTCCCAGACTTACTTCTCATAGTATCACCGCTTCTTGAGCCTCTGCTCTCAAGGACCTAACCTTGCGCGCGGGCGTTGGGGTCGTTGTAGCTTGGGTTCGATCTAGAGTATACTCGTCAGTTTAGTTCTTGTGGATGCACGGGTGGGCGTATTCGAGACCAAGCGACATAGAGTTTTGAGCAGGACGCTCGCCGAACTCTATATCTCCCAGCGGCGAACACAACCTATGCGCCACGCGAAGCTTAATAGGTTGCCAGCCGAACCAGCCGCCGACGGTGCATATGATGCGCCAGTACGATGCGCGGGCTTCCGATGTAAGTCCGAAGAGTCCGAAGATGACAAGTGCAAGGACGGACGATGTCCATTGAACGAAGTAGATTTGTGCTACGCTGAAAGGCCCTTCGGACACTATTGATGCGTAGGAGAAGCTCTCCGGCTGCCAGCCCGTGTGGTCGAATGTCCAGCCAAAGTAAAATGGGAAGTTGCCGGAAGATACGGCGGCTTTCACGACCAAAAAGATGGTCGCAACGCCCATAGGCAAGGTCAGCAGGATATCGATGCTGGCAAGGACAAGGATCCGAAAATAGTTAGCGCGGGATACCGAGTTATTGCTTCGTAAGAACTGGTTGATTTCTCGACTGTGGCGATAGAAGATCCGAGCGACATGGGCTGGAGTAACAGGTATGAGCGTTGCAAGATGAAAGAGCGAATGCACGAGATAAACCTGACACACGATAGTACACGGTGATGGACACCAGAGGAGGTAACACGGTCCATGAATATATAAGCAAGATACTGAGTATTGAACTATCGGCAGCGTCGGTGCAGCCAAAGCCCTCCAAGACCTCAAATCGAGTACCCTGGACGACGTAGTCTCCGAGCGGGCTGAGTGCACATAGTGACATCCGAGTTATAAACGTACTCACAGATAGGTCCTGCTACCAGAAGAGGAATACCCAACCCAAGTGTCCACTCTATCGCAAGATCTCTGCGTCTCTGATACTGTCAGAGCGAGGGAAATCGGACGGGCACTGCAACTCACTGCCACTTTTGTGTGAGGCTCTATGGAAAGTAGGGTGGTGATCAGATATAGCCGGCGAGTGATGACAAGGGTGGCCATAGGTTTGACAATCGAAGTGATTAGTTGCATGTGTGATACTGCTCGATGTGATATCAGATGAGTATAGAAGATTGAACTGCCCAATCAAAGATCTACTGACCGATGTCGCAATACACATACAGCTCGACGTCGGCGTTATCGGACCATATGATAGAGTCGATGCCGTCGGTAAGGGTCTCGAAGAAGAGCCAAAAACAGAGCAGGGCGACGCCGAGGTTCCAACTCTGGCGAACAAAGCTGGTCAGCAGCAAGAGGAGTAGCATCGCTGCTGCCAGAAGGCAAGCAATGGGGTAGAGGGGGTACGTTGGATCCACGGCCGCCATGGCACAGTATGGTTGGTTCGAGCTCTGTGATCCTCCTTATATGTAATTCCAGCAGAAGCATGAGAGCGCTCCTACGTTCTGACAGGAAGGGCGTAAGTTGAGAGCTACAGTTCATTCGGTGTCTGTATAGATTATAAGGGGAGCGATTGCTCGTAGCACATACAGCTGAAGACGTATCTGGCTGAAACGCGCTACAAAAGAGTTATGATGCAGAGATTAGATCTGTGCAGCCGGGCAAGAATCTTGCGCGTTGCGCGTGCCGTGAACGGTCGGATTCGTTAACCCTGATGGGAGCAGAGGCCTAAGGATCTACCTCCAAAGTCGTGGGCCGAGAGCTGGTTTTATTGTAGATCTCGCATTAGGGCCCGGTTCCCAACCGCCTTGTGACGATCATAGCTTCGACCATGACAATTCAAGGTCAGGCGCTGCCGCGCATGATAGCGGCGCACAGATATCGACTAAGCACCCGGTTCTGTATAGAGTGCAGTGCACCACAATAGCCCAACCGTTGTCAATGAACGACGACGCCACCTGTATTGGTTCAATACGTTGCTGACGACGTGAGAACAGGGCTTGCAATGGGTCGTCGGTCAGTGCGCGATGGCTCCATGATGGGAAGATGCGCTCGAGAGAGCCCAGAGATGCCATCGTAAGCCGTCATGGTGATCCACGTACGTGCTTTGAGACACGACGGAACGCGGCTGGCGCGGCAGGTTCATGGTGGCCGGTCTGTGCGCCCAGTACATGATTCGTGCCACTTGCGATACAGGCAGGGAGGATATCATAGCACTTGACTTGAGAACGGTCATGGTGGTTGATACCCACCTCAGAGCGCAAGGCGGGTACCAAACCCGACCGTCATCCGGACCGTCGGAGCGGCCGCGGGTTCACGTTCCCAGGGTCAGTTGTTCCCTACTGCAAGTACTCCACACTCTACATTGTCTCACCGCCCAATCACCACCACGACCGACGACGATGACTGATCAGTCCGGCGCTGGCGCTTGCTCTACTCTCTCGACAGCCACTCAACTCTCCAGCTCTGAACACACACTATACTGGCGAATTCACCGAGTCTCCAGCTGATGCGCAACCGTGGCACGGTGTCGATGATAGAAACGCGAGTACGGATGTTTATGATGCGAATCCGGTAGGGTCGAGGGAAGGGCGATTAGTCTGAGGGATCAAAAGGGCTTTCGGCGCAAGCAGTCCAGATCTGTTGCGAGAGGCACTCGGAGCGGCTCCCTGCCATGATATACTTAGGTACGTTCGCCGTTCTTGATATTCTTGTTGACTTCTCATCGGCCCCTAGCGCAGTGTAATTTCAATTCTCCACGATGCTAGTAGCTACCACCTACCAGCAAGCAAGGCGCGCAACCGCCGCCCAATGTATCCCCCTACCGTCACTCGTACCTTGGCCATATTTTTTCCATCAGCCGCGATGTGTGAAGCCTGTCGTCTGGTCATAGGCCCCATCAACCTCCAAAGTACAAATGTTGCGCATCTGGAATAGCCGAGCGCGCTCAGAAGCCACCGACTTGGCGATCTAGAAGGCTATCCCGCTGGGTGTACGAGTCTTGGGCAAGATATGGTGCGACTTTCAACAGCGGAACCCGGCGGAGCGAGGCCTGATCGGATGAAGCCTGAACTGACGAAGAAGACGATACGAGCGGAGGCCTGAGAAACGCAGACGACAGCGCTATGAATGTAGAACAGGTGCACGATAGGATCTTGGGCTCATTCGCGCTCATGCTAACAATCGCACTCGTAGGCCGGCTCGGCTTGTTCACCACGTCAACCACCTGTTCAACGTCAACACCGTCCGTCACATCCGCTCAACACTCTTGGGGCTTTCGAGCGGCGACCCTTCCGCCGCGTTCATTTCGCATTGGCTACAGACTTGGCAACATGGTACAACAACATACATGCCAATGTACATAGGACACACGCTATATGAGATTTACAACTCGAACGCGTGAATACATATAGGTTCGAAACCTGATAACTGAACTACAAGAGACCTCGCACAGCGAGAAGTTGCAGAGACCGAAATGTCCATGAGCACGGCGCCATTCTATGCGCAGGTCGAAGCATCGCGATCGCCGAAGCCAACCTGGGAAGACGCGCAAGGCTGCATCGGGCGCTCGTCAAACCTACCGCTCGCAACGTCAGCGACACTCTCAGTACGAACAATGTCGAACAACTGCTTACCTCTCCTCGGTAGTACTCCGGCGTGCTTCCTCTATGGTGTCCTTCTCCGACCCATTCTCTGCCTCGTCTGCGACATCGCCTTCTCCACCGTCCTGACCTTGCGCGCGGACGTTGGTGTTGATGTAGCTTGGGTTCGACCTAGCTCATCGTCATCGGTCATATACTTGCGTAGGTGTACAAGCTCTGCGTACTCGAGACCCAGTGACATCGAGTCCTGAGCAGGACGATTGCCGAACTCAATATCTCCCAGCAGCGCACGTGCACTGCGCGTGCGAGGTGTGGGTTGCCAGCCGAACCAGCCGCCGACGGTGTATATGACGCGCCAGTACGACGCGCGGGCTTCCGATGTAATCCCGAAGAGGCCGAACATGACGAACGCGAGAACGGGTGATATCCAATGATTGAAGTAGAAGCTTGCTATAGTGAAAGGCCCGTTAGACACAAGGTTTGCATAGGAGAAGCTCGCGTCCTGCCACGCGTGGTCATAGGTCCAGCCATAGTAGAATGGGAAGGAACCGGAAGACACAGCGCCTTTCACAGCCAAGACGATGATCGCAATGCCCATAGGTAAGGTGAGTAGTATATCGATGCTTGCAAGGGTAAGGATCCGGAAGTAGTTGGTGCGGGATACCGAATTGTTGCTTCGTAAGAACTGGTTGATCTCCCGATTATGGCGATAGAAGATCCGGACCACATGAGCTAGAGTATTAAGTATGAGCATTGCAAGATCAAGCAGGGATATTTCAGTATAAGCCTGACGCACGATAGTACACGGTGATGGACATAAGGGGAGGTAACACATTCCATGAATTCAGAAGCAAGAGGGCGAGCATAGATTTGTCGGAGGCGTTGCCGCAGCCAAGACCCTCGTCGACCTGAAAACGAGCCCATTGAACTACGTAGTCTCCGAGCGGGCTGAGTGCACGTGGTGACATTTGAGCTATAGACGTACTCACAGAGAGGACCTGCAACCAAAAGAGGAATGCCTAAACCGAGCCCCCACTCTATCGCAAGATTTCTGCGGCTCTGGCACTGAAGTCAGAATGAGGACTATCGGATGTGCACTGAAACTCACCGTCGCTATGGTAGTGGCTTCTATTGATCGCAGACTGGTAATTAGGTATAGTCGGCGGGTGATGATTAGAGTGGTCATAGGTTTGATAGTCGAAGTGATCATTTGCAGGTGCGATACTGTTCAGTATGATGTTAGATGGAGAGTTTGGACGAATGAACAAATCACTGAAGGTATACTAGCCGATGTCGCAATACACATATAGTTTGATGTCTGAATTTTCGGACCATATAATAGCGTCGATGCCTCCGGTAAGATTCTCCCAGAACAGCCAGAAACACAAGAAAGTGACACCCAGGTTCCAACTCTGGCGAACGAAGCCGGTCAGCAGTACGAGGATGAGCATTGCTGAAGCCAGGAAGCAAGCTATAGGGTACAGGGGGTATGTCGGGTCGGCGGCGGCCATTGCGATATCGCTCTTGTACGTCGCTAAGCATCGGCAGAGGTGGCGCCTCTTTATACCCTAGCCATACAGCAGGCATAGAGCTCTAGTGGCCATAAGAGGGTGGTGGTGAACGCTGAACGTATCCGCAGAGAGACGGACATCGTAGATGAAGTTGAACAGCCATTCGGGCATACCTAGTAGAGAGCGAAGTGGGTAAGAGTCCATCTGTCAATGTATGAGATGGGCGCAGGGTACATTCAACATAGCAGTAGGACTTCCATATGAGATACCAGTTCGTGTAAGAGGGGTACGCGCATCAATTGCGGGTAGGCAGACCGCGGCACGTTTCTATGGGCTTCCACGACATCACCATTCTTGTCAACGGAACGGTGGGAAGCAAGAGACGCGCCATTCACTACGTACAGATACATTGTGCACCGCCGAGTGTACTTGCATAGCCAAAGCTATCTCCCAAACCAGAAAGTACGTCCCGCTTCGATGATCGGACATAAGGGCAATATGGCCAAGACTAGTACAGAACACGCGGGCGTGAACGTTCGATGATGTTGCAACGGCGACAGTCTCTACAGCTTCCCGATGTAGGTGCGCCACATGGATTCGAACCAAGCTGGAGACATGGTCAGCACGTACTGTCGAGTGCGCTATTTGACACCCACCATTGGCAACTCCGATCGTAGCTTTGCTATACGTGTCCTCGGTTGGCACTTGAAAAGAACTGACCTGGAAGGTTGAGAGCGTGGCGGGGCGGCGGTCGGAAAAAGCTCCGTCCTGTAATATCATGCGCCCAGACCGTACGCCTGCTGTTGAGTCCAGTCAGCATCACCTCGAAGCAGATGTAGATGTAACGAGGCGACAGGCAACTCACTCGGTGCGTCGCACATAAAGCACTCGGAGTCACCCAGTCGAGTGATCTATGCAAGCGGTGGGAGACTGTCGAGGAGGCGGTGTGACTCTTGATAAGACGGAACCCGAGCTGCGCCGTCTGCACAACGGGAAAGCGCTGGAACACCAAGCACAGCTACAAGGAAAGTATGGCATCTATAGAGCTCGCGCGAGTCCGTTGGTCGAGTAGCGAGGCCAAGTACGGCTTATGTTACGCCATATTCATGAGGGCATCGTTCCTATGTAATATGCGGTGGTCGCTGAGAGAGAAAGAGTCGCGACGACGAGCAGGCGTTGGGTCCGGCACAGCCCGGCACTCGGGCCGCAATAAACGAACGCGACAGGCGATGGGGCGCTAACTTCGCTCTTGCGACCGCAACGACGGCGAACAGCCTGTCTTTGTTCCTCATGTCTGAGCTCTCCTCTTGGTTGTTGCCACTGCTTCAACTCGTCATACACCAATGGATCTCTATCTACCCTTCCACGAATTGTAGAACGGGGCCCTTCAGCCTGCAAGTTGGCCGCGAGCCGAACGTCCGACCACCCTACTCACCCGCATGGCATTTTGTCTTCCTACGCCATATCGGAGGCGGACCTCAAACATGATCCACTGTACGCGCATCTCGGCACGTTCACGGACGAGATGACTTGCCGTCCCAGTTGCGCTTACAGATAATACCTCGAAACTCAATATGCCGCGAGAGGCACTTGGTGGAAGTTGGTGCGGTCACGGAGCGAGGGCGCAGGTGCGTTCATTGTTCTCGACATCTCGCATACTCTTTACTTATCAGTTCATAGCACAATATATGTCGAACTCCAAGGCCACTTCCGCCGTTCGCTTCATTTAGCCTTCGCGCTGGCATCGTAGCACAATACCACTATCCTGTGTATATACGGCATAACCACGATATATGAAGTGTACGGAGTAAGGACGCGCGTACATACGGACTTGAGAACCGATGCTCGAACTACAAATGACCTCGCACAGCGAGAAACCGCAGCGCTGCTGCTCAGAAACGTCAATGAGCACCCAGTACCGCCCTACACCTCGGCCGAAGCAAAGCCGAAGCCAACCTGGGAAGACGCGGAAGGCTGTGTTGGGCGCTCGTCGTGCCTACCCAACGCGTTAGCGATACTCTCAGCACTCAGAACGACGTCGGATGGCCACGTACGTCTCTTCGGCAGTACTCCGGCGTACTTCCTCTATGGTATTCTCTTCCGGGCTGTTCTCTGCGTGCCTCACGACACCTCCTGCTCCACCGTCCTGATCGTGCGCGCGTGCGTTGGTGTTGATGTAGCTTGGGTTCGACCTAGCTCGTCATCGTCAGTTGGATGCCTTGCGTGAACGTACGAGCTGCGTACTCGAGACCCAGCGACATCGAGGTTCGAGCAGGACGCTCGCCGAACTCTATGTCTCCCAGCGGCGAACGTGCCCTGCGCGTGCGAGGTATGGGCCGCCAGCCGAACCAGCCGCCAACGGTGTATATGACACGCCAGTACAACGCACAGGCTTCCGATGTGACGCCGAAGAGGCCAAAGATGGCGAATGCGAGGACCGGTGATGTCCATGAAGCGAAGTAGATTTGCGCTACAGTGAAAGGCCCGAAGAGCACTAGCTCCGCATAGGTAACACCCTCCGGCTGCCAGTCCATGTGGTCGTAGGTCCAGCCAAAGTAGAATGGGAAGCGACCGAAGACGCAAAGTCTTTCACGCTCAAGACGATGGTCACAATTCCCATAGGTAAGGTGAGTAGGATATCGATGCTTGCAAGGGCAAGAATGCGAAAGTAGTTGTTCCGGGTCACCGAGTCGTTGCTTCGTAAGAACTGATTGATCTCCCGATTATGGCGATAGAAGATCCGGACCACATGAGCTGGAGTAGTAAGTATGAGCATTGCAAGATCAAGGGGTGATCGTACAAGATAAACCCGACGCACGATAGTACATGGTGATGGACACCAGGGGAGGTAACACAGTCCATGAATTAAGAAGCAAGATGGTGAGTATCGATCCGTCGGATCCGTCGCCACAACCAAAACCCTCGTCGACCTCAAATCGAAGAGCCTGGACGACGTAGTCTCCGGGCGGGCTGAACACACGTGGTGCAATTCGAGCCATGGACGTACTCACAGAGAGGTCCCGCAACCAGAAGAGGAATGCCCAAACCGAGTGCCCACTCTATCGCAAGATTTCTGCGTCTCTGATACTGAAGTTAGAACGAGGAGGATCAACCATACTCTACTCCTCACCGCCGCTTTCGTAGGGGGATCTACGGAACGTAGGTTGGTGATCAGATATAGTCGGCGAGTGATGATCAGCGTAGCCATAGGTTTGACAACAAAGGTGATCAGTTTCAAGTGTGTTACTATTCAATGTTATGTCAGATGGTGTCTGAGCGAGTAAACAGCCGCATTGAATATGTACTGACCGATGTCACAATATACATACAGCTTGATGTCGGCATTATCGGACCATATGATAGTGTTGATGGCGCCGGTAAGATTCTCGAAGAAGAGCCAGAAACACAAGAAGGCGACGCCGATGTTACAACTCTGGCGGACGAAGCTAGTCATTAGCACGAGGAGTAGCATTGCTGCAGCCAGAAGGCAGGCAATGGGGTAGAGCGGGTATGTCGGATCGGCGGCAGCCATGACATATTATGGTTGATCGAGTAATTTGGTCCTACTTATATGTAGTAAGAGCACGGGAGCGCACTCACGTTCTGACAGCCAGTAGCGCGAGATTTACTGATACTGCAGTTGCCATGAACGCCATGTGGTGACTGTATACAGCGTGGACTTGCTTACAGCCTGTTAGAGATGTACACGGGAGCCGTTAGACGTAGTGCATAAAGTTTGAGATGAATGTCGCTGAAACGCAATAAGCAAGAGCCGTGATATAGAGATGGAACATATGGGTCTGGGAAGGAACCCTGCGGGTTGCGCGTCTTGAACGGCCGAGTTCGCTGACGCCACTGCGAGAACACCGTTATCACGATCATGGCTTGCATCATCATAAGCGAGAGTCAAGCGCCATCTGCGCATGTAAGCGGAGTACACGTATGGATCACTTGTCCTGTTCTGTACTGAGTGCAGCGCACCACGACAGTCCATCCACTGTAAATGAAATCGGCATATGTAGAGTTCGATACGTTGCTGACAGCGTGCATACAAGGTGTGCAACGGGTCTTCCATCACTAAGCGATGGACAAACGATGGGAAATTGCTCCCGAGAGAGCTCAGGTATGCAATCGTGAGTCGTCCTGGTGGTCTACGTGCGGGCTCTCAGGCTTGATGGAACGCCCTGTTGACCGAGTGATCAGATCTTCGAAGCTCGGCCAGCGCAGGTTCACAGTGCTCATAAGGCGCGCCCTAGACAGGAGTCGTGGCTTTGCGATGCAGGCAGGATGAATAACATAGTGATTGAGAACGATCGTGGTGGTCAATAGCAGGAAGGCACACGCCAGATCCGACCACCATCCGGGCGCGGTCACGTTTCCGAGTGCATCTCTTGTTGCACTCTGCGCTCACGACCACCACCGACGACGACCGACGACACATCTAGCGTCCAAACCCACGGTGCACTAGCGAACTCAAGGCGTCGTTCTTTGGAAGGATGGAGATGGAAGAAGCGTAGATAGACGCTATTCTGGCATTGTTGCGGCGAGGAACGGGAGGAAGAGTAGCTCGAGAAAGCTGGAGCGTCATGGCACCTCATGGCACGTTACTCTGGTGGGCGGACCTATACAGGCGCGTGAAGGACTCCAGACTGCTCCTGCATATGCTGACGAGCGCCCTCGTAGGTTGGCTCATGTGACCTCACCTACTCTCGAAGACGGACAGATACAAGACGCAGGCGCGCGGCGTCGATCCATTTCGCTCGCTCACTTGCGCGACGAATGTAGGAAGCTCCCTGTGCTAATGTACTTCGATGGGCCGAAGCAAGATTGAAGGCTCCCTCTATATTCTTAGAATCCCAATGATCTTAACACTCCTCATGCTTTGGCTGCACCGCGAAAGCTGTATACCGTAAATCATACCCCCATTCAAACTTTGTGCCTTCACGCACTTCCGGCGCCACCCTAGTCGAGGACCATACCTGCTGTCGTTCATTCTTCTCAACTCATCGGAGCGTGTCCAGACACCGAAAGCGTGGGCAATACGTGCCCTTCACATCGCCGGAGAGACGCGATCCGGCTGCCATTACCCATAGGCTGCAGCTATGGCGCGTGATACATTGTTCTTCTCATGGGTCCTCTTCAAGCACGCTACTGTTCCCAGCTCGGACGGTATCTATGTGAACTCCGAGTGAAACTTCTATCTGAAGCAAGCGTGCTTAAATAAGAGTGCGAGGAGCATCCTCTGGGACCGTGTCATCTGCCCCGCTACTTGTGTCTTCCGCGTGCTTCTACATGCCTGCTCAGAGAGACTTCTCTGTGGCTATCGTCGGTGGCGGTATCGTTGGGCTTATATGTGCCATAGGCATAGCGCGGGCAGGGGTACAAGTGGATGTGTTCGAAACTGCGGTGAGTGGCACGCTAGATTTTCTGAAGACCGGAATGATCCTGACTCTGCTTTCCAGTCCAGGTACGGCGACATCGGTGCAGGGATCGGCGTCGGTCTGTACACTATGTTCTGGGTACCGCGAAGGAAGCATCGCTAACGCGCCTGGCAGGTCCTACGGCGGTCAAATGCCTCGAGCTCATGGGTATATTGGACGAAGTGGTGGCGCGTTCGCAAGGTCAAGGGCCATCCATGCGCCTCTTTCGTTTCACTCGCGGAGCAGACCCGCACGCCGTGATATACGAGGTGCGGTCTCTCTCACGAACATGCCGAAGTATAACGCTGACTGACATGCGTTGCCACAGTACCCACCAGGCCCATACACTGAGAACGAGACCATGGGTCTCGGGCTTCATCGGTGAGTGCCCATGGGACGTGTTCATCTTCGACGGCTGAACCTCGACGTACAGCGCTGCGTTCTTAGAGGCGCTTTCACGAGTGCTGCCGCCTCTCGTGAAGTCTCATTTCAACAAGCGCTGCGTGGGCATCGAATCAAGCGCCGCGGCGGCCGACTGTGTCCTCTTGCGCTTCTCGGATGATAGCACGCACGAAGCAGATGTCGTCTTTGGAGCAGATGGGATCAAGAGCACCGTACGCATGAAGGGTACGTGTTCACTTCTGAGCGACAGTCGGTGAATATACTGAATGTTTATAGTGTTTGGTGCGATGGGCGACCGACTCGTGGACACAGGAACGCGCGCGTACAGAGGTCTTATCCCTGCTCAACGTCTAAGAGATGCAGGTATCAAGGATGAGATGCTGAGACCGTGGCCGCGAGGTTGGTTGGGCAAAGATCAGGTGCGCTCTCTACAGATCATACCCTCACAAGTGCGCTGACATCGTTTCTTGCAAAGCACATCATCAGCTACCCCATCCAAGACGGATCCATACACAACGTCGTCGCCTTCTCAACCGACTTCGCCAATGCAATGGTCCCTCCGGGCCCCCAATCGTCATGGACGACATGGGTGACCCCCGTGACGCGGGAAGAGACGCTGGAAGAATTCAAGAACTTCGGCCGTGACGCGCGCACGATGCTTCAGTGCATCGAAGCTCCGAGCAAATGGGCCGTCCACGGCTTATACCCGCCGCTTGAAACATACGTTGCTGCTGTCGGAGAAGGGCAGAGGCTCAATGTTGCCCTTATCGGTGACGCGGCTCACGCAATGTTGCCCCATCTCGGCTCGGGCGCGGGTACCGGGATCGAGGACGCATACGTACTGTCGAGCTTGCTTGGGCACCCGCAAACGAGGCGGAGAAACCTATCTGTGCGTCATGACCCTCTGTATCGGAACATCCGTTACTGACCCGACCCTCTATCATCAGGACGTCTTGCGCGCGTACGATCAAGTACGTGTGCCAAGAGGGTCGTTCATCGCCAGCGCCAGTAAGCGCGCAGGCGACGTCTACGAGGGCCATGGCCCGAGCGGTCCGAGCGATGAAGGGCGCAGAAAGGACCTCGATCTGCAGTGGGAGCCGATTTGGCGGCACGATGTGCGCGCTGATGTTGCTGATGCGGTGGGAATGTTGGTGAAGAGCGGCGCGTTCAGACGAGAGGAAAGGGCGTTGTTATGAGATGGAAGTCATGTCATTATGCTAGATCGTGCGGTAGTATTCGTATCGTGTTGAACAAGGCCAGGCCCACGTCGTACAAAGGGTAACAGAGAGCTTTAGCCCTGCCTACTTGTTCGAAGCCGAGTCGCTATCGTACAACAAATCGGTGCTCGAGAGCTCTCCGTCCGAGTTGAGCAGCGCCCAGTCAGCCTCGATACCATGGGACAGGTTCGCCACTTTCGCCCCGTGTCCACGCAGGAATGCGACGACCTCCTTCGCGCTACGCCCATCCCGTCGGGCCAGGCGTCGGCGCGACCGCATCGGGTGCGTCTTCAACAGGAGCGTCGTCTACGGTGCCACCGTACGCACGGGCTAGATGTGCGGATGCGCGCACACGCACGGCCGGAGAGCGCTCGAGTGTACCGAAGAAAGCTGCGAGAGCGGATGCGGCCTCTGCGCGTGCGCGCAGAACGTGGCGCATCACACGTCCAGAGCGCGGGCGCCTACGGCGAGATTTCACCGGCGGCTCGTGGGGCACACCGCTATGCATCGTGCTCGGCGATACTGCGACCTTCCATGCTTCGGTTGGCGTCGAGGTCCCCTTGTTGACCCATGGGTTAGGCGGAGGCTTAGGGGTGGTGGTGTACTGTTGTAGTGCGGTGATGGAGTATTCCCAGCGCTTTGGGGCCCAGATGCCCAAGAGGACGCGCCAGGTGGCTTGAATGCGCCTCATGCGCATGTACGCGTCTGAGAGTTGGATCAGTGCTGAAGCGATACCGAGACAGCGAGGGACGTACCCTTCACGAGGATAGTGTGATAGTATGCTAGTAACGATACAAGGCCCAGTGAGATCAAGGCACCGATGGGAGAGTAGTAGAGGAATGCCCATAGAAGGACGAAAGCGGTGGGATAGGCCAGTAGAACGCAGAGCAAGCCGAAGATGAC
>UWZB01000152.1:0-53391 GCA_900536885.1 Peniophora sp. CBMAI 1063
AGGAGGCTGGTCAAGCACCCGCATTTCCATAACTTCAATTCGGCGCAGGCGGAGCAGTACCTTGCTAAGCAGCAGCGCGGGGATGTGGTCATTCGTCCGTCGTCGAAGGGCTTCAACCATTTGGCTGTTACTTGGAAGGTCGACGACAAGCTCTACCAGCACATCGGTATGTTCATTCTACCCCCGAACATTAATGGTCTCTGACATGTTCTATAGATGTCTACGAGCCCAATGCCGACCCCTCTGGCCAGAGTACAGGTGGCCCGCTGATCGTCGATGGAAAGTACGAGTTCTCCGACCTGGACGAGTTGATCGTCAACCACGTTTCCGCCCTCACGCGCCGCGTCGAAGAGCTTATGGCGTACGAGAAGTTCAAGCCTGGTCCCGAGGACGAACTTCGTAAGCACTGCCCTCGCCCTTTTTCCCTGCGCTTCGAATAAGCTAACGCCGTGCACTAGACTTGTTCCTCAAGAATTTCGTCGCCGCTCACCCCAACAAGAGCATGTACGGGTTCACCCTGAACCGGAAGCGACCCGGCCACTTCAACCTCTGCTTCTTAACGAACAAAAATTCGACCGTCCAGACCTGGGTACGTAGCTACGATCGCGTGTGGCACTGGAAGCTGACGTATTATTCTCGACCAACAGCCCGTGCGCGTCGCACTAGAAGCGTACTTCCTCTTTGATAACGCCGCGACTGGTGTTTACGAGCTCTGCGACGCGTTCAAGCTCCGGCAGATCCATGCCGAGTCCAACACGGCAGGAGCAAGCGCGGAGACGCCTTACGGCGGCCGTACGCCCGCGCGTACACCTGCAGTTGGTGGCGCCACGCCTGGTCCCATGTCAGTTAGGCAGGTCAACCGTACGCCGAATCCGTACGGCGCGGCCGGGGGCGCGAAGCCGCGGAATGTGCCCGCCAACCAGTTTGCGCCGTTCCCTCCGCCACTCGGTATGATGCCACCGCCTGCTATGATGCCGCCCCCGCCTATGTGCGGAAAGCCACCACAGCCAGGAGGGATGATGCGGCCGCCCGTCCCGCCCGGTATGAATCCACAGCGGGCAGCCCATATTCACCAATTCGGCGGTGCACCGAGTGGCTGGTGAGGCCCTCTCCAGTTGCTCATCAATCATTCCCGTCTCATAAACATATGTAGAGTCTGCCACTGATGCTTCGCGCAGGATGTTCCCGAACACACAGTCACACAACTTGATGATCCAAGTGTGTGGCTTCGCCCAGATCTTTCAAGCCGCCATGGACGGCGACTTCACGCGCTTCATCACTGTGCAAGCCGCCGGCGAGATGGACTCGCTCAAAACGCACATCAACCAGATGGTGTTCAACCTGCGGGAGGCGATTCAGCGGCACACCGCCGCGCGCGAGACGGCCGGCTCGCGAACAGGTCCAAGTCGGAGTTCTTGGCGAACATGTCGCACGAGATTTGGGCGTCGGCGAACGGTATCATCGAGGTGACGCTCGATTCAGTGTTGAAGAGGAGTCTTGAAGAGGAGTCAGCGGGAGAGCCTTTTGCTCGTGTATTCGCTTGGAGGTCGCTGTTGTTGATTATTGATGATATCTTGGATATCTCGAAGAGTACGTCGTTCTTTGTCAGGTTTTCGTTTGAGGGATGGTTGCTGATGGGCTGTTCGCAGTTGTGGCCGGTCGTATGACGATGGAGCAGGTGTCCTTCTCGTTCCGCCAGATAGTGTTCTTTATCCTCAAGACACTCGTCGTGTGCGCATCGCAGCACAATACTGATCTCACGTACGACGTCGACCCGGAGATGCCGGCCTCGCTCGTGGGCGACGCGCTCCAATTGCGCCAGGTTATCACGAATCTGGTCGGCAATGCGATCAAGTCGAAGCACCAGCGCGGGCACGTCACGCTTTCGCGCCGGTTCCTCGCGGGCGACGACGAGAACGTGACGCTCGAGTTCTGCGTTACAGATAAGGGTATCAGGATGAAGCAGGACAAGCTCAGTCTTATCTTCGATACGTTCGCGCAGGCCGATGGGAGCATGACGCGCGAATTCGGCGGAACGGGCTTGGGTCTGCCCTTCGCGAAGCACTTGGTGTTGCTCATGGAGGGCAATACGTGGCCGAGTCGCAAGTGGGCGTTGGCCCAAGTTCTTCTTCAGAGCCTCTCTGGGTAATAGTATGCATATGATGTAAGCTCGCACCAGACAAGCACTGCGTCGGCGCCGCGTAAGGCATGAATAACTGTTAGTTCACCATTGTAAGTAGGGCACATTCATATACAATCATGTTGTACATCTATGGTGCAGACAGCGTCCTTGCTAGCAGATTCTACAATAAGGTCTTAGAAGAGCTCGCCACTGCGTTCTTGGAAGGACCCGCTGCGGCGTTCTTGGAGGGACCCGCCGTGGCGTTCTTGCTGCCACCCGTAGCATTGTTTGTAGGTCGTCCTTTGGACTCATCGGATTCAGATGAAGCGAAGCGAAGGACTGCCTTCTTGCGCGAGTTGACTGGCGAAGTCTCAACCCTCCTAGCCGACGCAGAACGCGTCTCCGGCGTATGAATGACGGCCGGATCGGCGACGGTCGCGCTGGTACCCTTCCGCTGAGTGCGTCGCTCCTCGCGGTGTACTGATTCGGGCAGAACCCAGCTTGGCGTCTTGTCGAACGCTCTGATCTTGAGCACGTATGGATGTAACGAGGGATGGGGCGCCTTGTTGAAGATCGGTTCCCAGCATTGAGCGGAGTTGAGGATCCACATGCGATACGGGTCGTCGACGTCTTGAGACTCGCGTTTGGGGATGCAGAATAGACAGTGAAGGGGAGCATCCTCTAGCGCCGGGGGTGCGCCGTGCTCGTAGTCCTCGGGAGCGAGGATGAAGTACGTATTCGAAGTCCCGTTGGCGAAGGGACGCTGTTGGATGGCGAGTTTCCGCCCGATCCAGCTGGTGGCTATTGCGGGCGCTCTAGCGAAGACCCATGAGAGGACACATCAAGCGAGGGAGGGAAAGAAGACCTACGTAGCGGCATCATCATCCCCCGTGATCTCGACTTCGGTTTGACGTGTGCTCAGATTAGCCTCGACGTCCGCAATGCCTTTCTCGCAGTGCTCCAAGAGCGCAGAATTGATTTCTCGCCACTTTCTATCGCCAAACGTGAGAGTGCGGAGCGCAGCCAAGGCGTATTGTCGAGTAACCAAGTCACTCTCGGGTCTGAGCGCGGCGACTACAAGCTCGATCAACCAGTCAGTCGATCCAGGTCTCGTACTGTAGAAGACATGTAATCAGTACTCCAACAGGGAGGAAGGTAGACATGACCGCACGATGTAACGCCTGACGCTTGAGCGAATGCGCTGTAAATGAGGCACCACATCAGCGAACATTCACGCACGGGGGATCGGCAATGGTACACACGAGTAATCATTATCCTCTACAGGACCTTGCTCCGCGGAGTGCGCGCCCGCACCTATAGTTCCGCCGTTCAGGCTTCTCTTTCTCCAGCTGTGAGGCGTGCGACTAGGATTGTGCGAGATCGCTTTGAAATACTGCGCGGGTCATCAGAGATGTCGTCTTCAGAAGCCGAAGTACTGACAGGAATGTTAGGGGCAGCGTGACCTGTTCCACGGAGGTGGTGTACAAAGTGTGGTACGCGGTCAAGCGGCATAGCGAGGGGATGACTGGGGAGGCGAAGGGCGTTGTAAGTTGAGAGCTCTCAATCTTGGCCTGATAGAAATGATCTGATAAGTCGTCGTCATCGCCGACGAGGAACGGGAGCGTTACCAAATGCTTCAAAGAATCACGGCCGCTTACGCTGCCTGCAGCTAAGAGCTGTTGTTGTGAGATTACGGTGAAAGGACACGTTCCCGACAAGGCGGGGTAAAGGCGGATGGCGCAGCCGCTTCGGGCAGGGATTGAGTAGGTTGGCATAGGCTTCAAGTGGTGATTATCGATGGTCCTTCATGTGCTTGACGAGCGTGGAGAGATCGCTCCTTCGTGCCTGTATAGGTTGGGCGACGTGGGACTGCAGATCTAGAGTCACTTTGAAGACGTCGATTCTGGAGATCGGCTTAAGAAACGGTTACCCAAGTCTTTCTAGACCTCAAGGGCCGCCTATAGCTTGATGCATGATGCATCCCCAGGTAAATATGACAGGGTGACAGGACAAGCAAGAGTTGACCGTCACAAAGCAACCGGCGCGCGTCGTGCTACTATCTCGGGCACGTGGATATGGGAACATTCGCCGTTGGCTCTGACCCTCTTGCTCCTCATGTTGTCTGGTAACACTCACCACGGGTCGCTGTTCATCAAACCTCAGCACCCGTTACGGCGGATGAGGCTGACTGCTCGACTCAGTGCATGGATGACCAAGTCGAATTCCATTTTGGCGTCACTTCGCGGCCACGATGCACTGCGGCAGTATGGAACCGTCAGTACAGAGATCTTCTCATAGGGCACGCGTTACTCGTTCTCGGCTCACTATCGAGCCCTCAGCCCGCCCTCTGCAGCCCCTCTACGACCAACTTCGTGGCACAAAGCCCGTTCATACTTGGAGTCGCCCCGGAACGCTGAATGCTCTCGTCCCGTTCATCCGGACAAGCGGCATGCCTCGTGTTCCTCCAGAACTTCAGTCGATGCGGGCTCAATAACTTGTACAACACGGCATCGGCTCAGCTCCCCGAGAGCACTCTACGGTAGACGCGATCTTCTGTCAGCGCCCGCCTCGACAATGCCCTAGTCCGCAGACAACGCGGAAACTGTGATCTCGGTACCGCCACCCTGCTGTCAAACCTTTTAAAGCGTCGTATATGCAACAACACTCACATTTTACTGTCTTTTTATGATGCATTTGCGAAGCAGAGAAAATGGCGCCGACATGCGGCGCTCCGTGAAGGTCTGTCCTAGCATGCCACTACCAACAAACCTCTTCTCATGTGTTCACTAGCAACTATCATCTGTGCGTTCTTGGTGCTTGATGTGCGCCTCGAATAGATGACAATAGCGCTGATGTTGAATGCACAGGGCATGGTGGTCTGCAGCTCGCTGGATCGCGCGACGGAACTCGCCGAGTCTATGCGCCGTCGTCCCGACGTCGTACAACATGTCGATATGCTACTCCTCGACTTCACCTCCGTCCGTCGCGTCCTTCCCATAAGGCAGCTCATCGACCGCAGCCGTTGCGCCAGCTTGATTCGCTTATTCCTACCACCGTCGGCTCGTAGCCTTCAGGGAGTCCTTCCGCGCGTGCCATTCTCAAACCTGACGATCTTCGAGAGTGATATATCCCACGCCGCCGTAGCAGTGTTCCTCTCTCTACAACCCCATCTGCACACGATTCGACTTGGCGCTTGCCAGTCCCGCGGAGCTTGTCCACTTGCGTCCGTCTGCCTCTCGTTGAGGTCACTGAAGTCTATCACCTGCGACGACGTAGCATGCTCTCTACAGCTCGTCGATGGAGACAGCGTATTGAAACTTGAGGGTCGTTTCAACGCCAGGGCCTTCGCTACCGTTCCCACTACCCACGAGCATTTACGCGTTCTACGATGCCCCGTGCAATCAGGAGACATCCACGCCGTGCGACATGTGTCTCTAGTGGCGCCCAACGTTGAGATGCTTACGCTGTTGGCGTACTCGGAACTCTCCAAGGACGTCCGCGTACGTCATATGTCCTTTCATTGTGGCCCTACTGACTGTCTGCCCTAGGTATCGTCGGCGGCATCGCAATTCTTTGTAAGCAACGCATGGGCTCGAGACTTCCTGAGTCTCACGTGCTTGGTGAAAGCGCAAGTTGTGCTTGGGTGTGGTCTCGGGCATGCGGTGGGGTATGAGTCTGAAGGCGATCGTGCCATGAGATGGGCTGCCGCCTGCTTTCGGAATCCAACTTTACACAGCCTGAGGCTATGGACCCACTGCGATGGCTCCGGCGGCCATGTTTACGCGTGGAAACGGAACGGTTCGAACTCTTGGTATCAGACAGAGGATCAGGATGGCGGATGTCTTGAGGAGCACTCAGTAATTTGATACGTGATCCATTTCAGACTGTCATCCTGTACCACATCTATTATGTGTTCGATACACCGCATTATGCAGGTCCTCGGCCACGTTGTTGCCAACACACTATAAGAGAATAGGCGATTGATGCGAACCCGCCCATAACCACCCAGTCTTTGCTCCTTCCCTCCTGCTACTTCGACCATGTCTACGTCGGCTGAGCTTGATAGATGGCCAACGTATTCAAGATTTGAGATTCTGCCGGTTTCATCGGGTGCTGAGGGACAGGTCGCGCTCGTGACCGCCATCGCCTTCTGTCACCGCGGCGATTTCCTGGCCGTCGCTAGCGTTCGATATGATGGACAAACGGCTATCGGCCTCATCCAGGTCTATGCGATGAACGATTCCTTGTCAATCAAAAGGGCTGTCAACATTCCTGCTCATCCAACTGTTCTGGTCTGGTACAAGAACATTCTCATCATCGGTGATCGAACTGGGGATGTCACCCTTATCAATTGCGACTCTTTTGGTCGTGAAGTATGTGTCACTCGCTTTCAGAAGCTTCGTGACGTGAGCTTATACTACCAACAGTCTGACGACGAGCAGGAAAACTGGGCCGGCGGGGAGATTCGAGCTATAGCTATCTCGGGAAACTGCGTGGCGCTCGGTACCCCGCTTGGCGTCTATATAGCCAAGTTGCGAATGCGTCCGTGGTATAGGTCTGTCGCGTGGTACGACAGGAAGGTCGCTCGCTTTCCAGGACCGTCTACCCCATCTCAGAAGCACTGCCCTGTGTCTTTGAGTTTTACCTCCGAGCGCGATCTCCTCGTGGTCACATATGAACGGGATGGTATCGTGTATGTTCGAGTTCTTCCTTAACTTTATCTGTTGCTCATATGACTATGACTGAAGCTTGTTCGATCCCCGAACTGGGAGCGCCATACACCGCATACCTGCAGCATCCGATATGATGTGAGTTCATTCTCTAAAGGAGGGCATCGCTCTTTTACTGATGCAAGCGCCTAGCGGGTCATCTGCTCTGTCTCCAAGGAACGATCTACTTGCCGCAACCAATTTGGAGGGCGGTATCGATGTCTATGCGCTGGAGGGCGACATGTCAAGATACGACTACACGTTGCCCTTGCAGAGGAAAGGCTTGAACAGGGCCATACCTATATTGTTCATTCACGAAGGGAGCGGCATGCTTGTTGGTAGCACGCACGGCGTGGCCCGAGTGCTCTCATCACGGGGAAGTATCATGCAGCTCTTTACTGTTGACTCACAACAAGGTATGTCTGCACTCCTGGGTGTTTCGCATTCCCTCACGTCTTCAAACAGCGCTAGTTCAGGAAATCGCAAGTGTCAACCTTTAGAGCGATAAGAGCGAGCTTCGTGAACTAACCAGCTGGTTGATAGGGATACGTCATGCTCGGACGCAGGCACTATATGGCTTTTGGCACTGCGGATGCCAATGGGCAAAATGTCGTCGCGATCTACCGCTCGCAGGAACAAGCTACCTCATCTCGCATCACTCGACGCAAGATGAGAGAAGGCGCGGTGCGTCTTCAGCCAGAGCTCGGACGGGCATTAGCTGACGAACTGCAAGCAGATGGCGTGCATCTCTGTATCTACTGTGTTGCTTCTGGCTGTCATCGTAACTTTGGGATCTTTGGCGTTGTGGCGATCCATACCTCGGAGCAATGTTCTGCGCCAGTCGTTCCAGCCTGAGGAGATCGTGGCGGATGGCTATACAGATGTCTTCGGTCACATCTCCGACCAGCGTGCTGGCAAACAGTATAGTGCCGGTGTCGGTGGTATAGATATCGATGGGTACGAGGATGGGCAGGTAGAGGGTTGGCGCGGCAACGTGGATGGACTACTTTGGTGGTTAGGCATACGGTACTAAAGTAATACCGCAGCTACAATCGACTACGGCTGATCTATCTTACTGGATGAGCTGAGACATACGTGCATGCCTAGCGTGCCTCCAGAACATGTATCGAGTGCGAGCGAGCAAGAAGACATAAGAGGAAGAGCAGGGACCATCGACTCTGGACGTCAGGAAAGACCGTGTGGTCTTGTCACTGGTGCAGAAGCGAGCACTCTTCCTGATATCCGTTGATGGGTAGCGATCTTGTATGGACAGCGTATCAGCGCTCAGCACGGAGTTGCATCGCCGTCCGGTTAAGCCGATAATTGACCGGAGCCAATGGTGGGAGGTATTCCTGGCTAGCATATGCGTTCCGCGCGATGTACGACAGCTTCTGGTGGAGCCCCGGGCGCTTCAGGGTATACGTATCTCTTTAGAAGGCGTGCATGCTCTCGGTGCCGGGTACGTATGTGGGAGCTTGCCAGTAGCAGGCGTGAGAAGTCATCGCGACGCACCTTGTGTCGAAGCTTCAAGCTTCACGCTCCATCCTTCGGACCATCATTACGCCCTCTAACTGCTATGCGGTTGTAATCTATGACTGACAACTTTGTCGCTTCTCAGACTGCTGAGAAGAGGTGTTTCTGCTCTTCATGTGGGCCGGACGGGTTTCTTCTCCCTCTGTCCACGTACAAAAACCATCAGCGTGACGTTGAGCTCGGACGCCAACGTCTCCTCGCGCAGAAACTCTTCTCAACTACCAAGTCAAAAGCTACGTCAGATCCCCCGCCGGCTGCTCAGCCATTGTATGGGGAGTCTTCGCTCGATGATCTGGCATACGATTCAGAAGAGAACTCGCCACCTTCTGCATCTATCACCGCCCCTGTTTCCATGCGGGCCGAAGAAGCAGCTGGATTGCTAGAGGAGCTCCGTAGCAGCATGACACCCACATATCTTGACGGGCTGGAGTTTTCTGGATATCCCGCTACCGATGGACCCTACGTGCTGTACCACGCACTCGGAGATGGTGTACGATCAGATGGCCCTTACATGCTTGTGCCAAACTGTGCGCGCAATCGATTGCAGCTCTCTAGAGAGAACCGCGTCCGCATTCTTCAAGCGTACACGGCTGACTGGGAGCCAAGCTCTTCTCGAGACGAGGTGCTCCAGATGTTGAAGGTCGTCTCGGACTTTCTGGAGGTGCAGAAGGCTCTGGCATGGTCTCTGCAAAGGAATGCATATAATTCTGGCATCGTGTGCACTGGTTAGTCACCATCTGGACTTCAAGACCTGCATAATCGGCACTGACTATCTTCCTAGACGTCTATTACAATATACCTATTCCTCATCGAGACGAACCGTTCCTTTCTGCCTGTTTCATGACGGCCATGTTGCTATCGACGTTTGGCAGCCTATCTCAGAAGGATGCCAAAATCCTACTTGCCGGCTTTCGCGCGGTTGCGGCAAGATCTTCGACTACTCATCATCTCGTCCGTCGCATACCACGAGATGTTCGGGACGTTCTCAGCCAGTTCGATGCATGGGATCCCGTAGTCGAGCGCTACATCACTTGCCCATCTTGCTTTGAGCAATATCCTCTCACCGCGTACTCTGCGAGTACATTACCGGGGTGCATCTCCCAGGAAACTCCGTTGAGCAACGCTTGTGGCGCTAGTCTTTGGTCTTTGCGTGGTGAATCGCAGAAGCTATCGCCTGTGAGTAACAGGCCATTCAGTCAGATTACAGACTCTCAGCCTATGTCTAGATCGTGGTCACTGTCCTGCATCAATTCAAGCACTGGCTTGGCCGGCAACTAAGTCGCCTGGTCATCGAGAACGCTTGCGAGGAGGCATTCACCAGCCCCCCGGAGGACCCTATGCGCAGGGAGAAGGATGGCACACGCGTGTGGCTTATCAGAGACTCAGACGGCACTGCCTATCTACCCGGCCCGCCGTCCGAGCTCAGGACTGTCTTCTCGTGGTCGAACGACGGATGGAATCCGTACGGCAATAAGCTCAGCGGCGTATCTCGAACGTCTACCGGGTTTTGGCTCATCAACATGGGACTTCCGCTGGACATTCGTTATCTGGAGGAGAATATGTTCTATTTTGGTGCTGTACCTGGGAAGCCGAATGGGTCACGCTTGAACCCCACGTTGGATATACTCGTGAATGCGTTCTTAGAGTTCTGGTCGCCGGGTGTATGGTATAGTCGCACAGCCAAACGACCAGCAGGGCGCCTCATCAGATCCGCCCTTATCCCCCAGATCTCGGACGTCATAGCTTCCCGACAAGCAGCTGGGCGTGGAGCCGTCAACTTGAAGCGTCACTTCTGCCTCTTCTGTCTTTTGAATCGCGACCACATCGAGTGCTCCGACCGCGCAACATTCGAACCGCGTGACGACGAGCTCCAGAGAGCGCAAGCCCTTCTGTGGAAGGATGCGGCGTCCGAAGATGATCGCAAGACTCTCGAGAAAGAGAACGATATCCGGTATACCCCCATGTTTCGCCTACCATACCATCGAGCGACACTGGACAACATCCCGGAACCGTTACATCTGTTCTACGAGTACCTGTTACAGGTAGTCATTCGCCATTGCCTCCGAATTCACTACGTCGTAGACGGTCAAGAGCTATCCGAGGTCATTAAAGATCCGAAGCACCCGCGGCCACCTCCTCCGGCCATGAATGTCGCGCTGACGATCCTCCGCGAGGCACCTGATGGCGAGCTCTCTAAGACAGCCCTCAATAAGCTAGAGGCTTGCTCTGAAGATGTGCTTTGGAACCTATGCCAGGATTACGATCTACGTCATGCAGGCTTCAAGCGCCAACTTGTTCTGAATCTTGCGGCGTGGGTGAGTCTCCAACTAATTCGCGCGTATACCTGTATTGACTTGTTTCTAGAGACGAACAGTCACTGCCGACGATGTACGATTGGAAGCGTTACCCGGCGAGTCAATATCCGGCACACCCGGAGTACAACACGGTAGTGTATCCCAGAGCGAGCCCGGCCAGGCCATATCATCGTCGGTCCATGTACGTGCTTGTCGCTCTCAAGGAGCAGTAGCGTTGAACACGAATTGACCATACATCAGGCTACCCACACTAGCGAAAGCGAGGATTCTCAGAGTCACACGGAGGGTTCGCTGTCGACCGTCCCGGCCATGGATATAGACGATGAAGGCACCGATCATGCACATGGCAACGCAACCGTGTGTAGCATCCGTTTCCCATGACTCTTGTTCGGCAACTAAGATCGTCAATCCCAGGCTCTGCAATTCGACATGCCGCACGTCATGGCTACGGCCACACCTGAACGTCCAGCTTGGTTATGGTCCCTAACTTCAGGCGAGCTTCGGGCACTGTGCACGCCTGATGCGGAAAAGGTTCGCGTAGCGTTCAATCGCAGTCGGAAAGTCCGCACCATCGCAAACCACTGTAACGGGAACAAGGCAATTCTGGTGGCATTCGCGAAGGTACTGGGTTTAGCCAATGCTGCCGAAGCCGGCAATCCTCGGACAGCCATGTCAGCTATCGCTCTAACGATAAAGGAACACGTGAGGACGTTTTCTGAGTTCTCTCGCTTTGCAAGTTCTTGCTCATCGCCGGCTCCTTAGCTCATTGCGAATACGATAGCGATTCAAAACGTGCGCCCGACGGTCGAGGCATTCTTATCTACAACGGTGGGCATCTGCAATCTTCGTCTGTACTCATCCTGACGACCTTGAACAGCCAGGGGCAGGACAGACGCTCCCGGGCGAGTCTAGTAGTGCGTTGCACTCACCAGCCCTTGCCACTGTCTCTGACTCTGTATTAGATGTTCTCCAGAACGCGGCGAGCAGTACAGGCCAGACGATCGATCCCCCCGCACAAGCCTGGCTGGCTGGACTAACACCGGAGGAAAGACGGCTCATGCAAACACCCCAGGCCATGGCCGTCGGCGAACATCTTGTGAAGGGGAATGCACCCGCGACCATCATTTCCGCTGCGCGCACAGACCAGGCTCTTTCTACGGATCTGCTGCAAGCCTTCTGTAAGAGTTTAGGTCTGGCCAGCCACGGTAATGGGACCGTACTCGCAGAACGACTCAAAGCATATGTGCGTCGTGCGCCTTTGCGGACGGACTTTACACTGATTTCTACTACCTAGACCGAGAGTATGTACTCACCTGCGCCACCCAAGGTTACAAGACTCATGGTCACCGGGGTATTGTCTGCGTTCGACTAGTAAGAGACACTGCTGACAATTCATCAATCTGTAGCCCCGCCGCGAGATCTTAACAACGTCCATCATGCTACGAATCAAAGAGACCATAGCTCGTACGCAGATGCCCTCGAGCGCCGATAAAACCCCATCAGACTGGGGTACCAAGGGTCACGGAAGGATCACTGGCGGTCAATGGCTCGTCATCGGCACCGTTCATCTACCAATTACTCTGATTCCTCTATGGGGTCACCCATCAGCATCACAGCACGAGAGGGATCTATTGGAGTTCTACATGACTACTGTCGCCGTTGTCTGCATAGGCACCTTGCGCGTCATCTCGTTAGCTGATACGGTCGACTTCGACGATGCGGCACAGCAATACTTCGAGGGTAAGAAGCGTCTGTTCAAGGATGAGACCATTCGTCCATACGACCACCTTCTCCTTCACTATG
Source organism: Peniophora sp. CBMAI 1063 (assembly GCA_900536885.1). NCBI lineage: Eukaryota > Fungi > Basidiomycota > Agaricomycetes > Russulales > Peniophoraceae > Peniophora > Peniophora sp. CBMAI 1063. Next base: position 12,483 of record UWZB01000152.1, read on the forward strand.
GGGATGTTTTGAGATGGTACGGACCCTCTGCGGCCCATGACGGTTCTTTCTACGAGCGACATATTCGGCGGTTACATGGATTGAACATCAATATGAAATCGGGTGCGGTTCTTTGTCTGGTTCAATGCCAATGTCTCCATATGTCTCACGCGATTCTAGGTGAAATCGAAGCTACGTATCTGCAAGGTGCTAGCAGACATGCGAATCTGCGGAGCTTTCTGCTTGACGACAATGCGCTTCCGACCCGCTCTCACGTTTCGGAGCTCGTGGAAGAGTTCCGCCACCAAAGTTTCGCTGATACCCGTGGTACCAAACTAGGGAGTCTTCTTTTAGAGTCCATGGCGATGCGCTCGCGAGAAGGAGCGATCTTCCTGAAGAGGAACACTTCGGAAGTGACGTTGTCGTCGAGCATCTTGAACGTCTTGATCCCCCAATTGGGCGACATACAGGAGCCCGCCTCGTCCGATGGGCTTCTCATTGCATCCGCACTGCGTGTGAAGGCGGCGTCCTTTCGAGGAGCGAGGTACTGCCCGGCATCCGAGGTGGAGTGCGACAGCGACATGATATATTCTCTGGACGACGATCCCTCTCATGCTACTGGGGGCGGCCGTCGCTTGCTACGGGACAAGATTGCCACTGGTCGCATTGTGTATCTATTCCTTCACGGCCACTCTCCACTGTCTGTATCTACTCAAGATCACTCTCGTACGCCATCGGGGTCGCTCTGGGCCGTTGTGCACACGTATGAACCTCTCAGGCCTGACGAACTTCACCTTGACGCTCATTACCGATCCTTCGAGTTCGGTGGCTTCTGTTGCAAGCCAGGATTTATACCAGGCTCTCCGAAGGTGGTCAATATATCGCGCATCCTGTGCCAAGTCGCGAAAGTGCCGGTGACATCTGTTGGTATACCGCTTCTTCATTTCCTCCCTCTGGCAAGGGTGAGTGGCATCATTGCTGTATCACAATTAGGTACTTACTCCTGTGCCCACAGCTCACGAACGCGCTTCCACATGTGAAATCATCCCTTCATCCGGAGCCCGAGGAGGAGGGTGGGCTATCATAGGGTTCGGCACGTCAGTCCTGTGCAGTCGAGCCCATGCAGACGGCGATACGCGAGCACGGTCGCAGAAGACCCTTCTTGGCTTCATCATCCATGTAGTAGCAAAGCTTCATATGTATCAAACGAGTTGTAGAATCCGGCGTCTAGGCCGTCACAGGCATGAGACATAGCACATAAAATACTCCACGTGAGAACTCGCTCATGGTCGTCAGGCGCGCCTGGGCTCGAGCCGCGAGTGTTTTGAACCATAGCACCCATCGCGTACTGCGTCCTCAACTTAATGCACTGCCCTCAACCCCGCATACCCACGCCCTACCGCTGCCTCTATTCGATGTGTGCTGCGCTAAATCCGCGTATGCCCTGTCCACGGTCTCAGCATTTATGGTTCGCAGGTGCGCCGGAGGACAAACGCAGAGGACACTTTGAGGTGGTGTGAAAAGCTCTATGAATGTTGCGACGCGGATGTACGTTCTATCGCTCCTCCATCGTCTTGATGAGGCTGACAATGTTGGCAGAATGCCAGCTGCTCACGTCTTCTGCTCGATGCAACATCGCCCGACGGCCCTAGCGCGTCGCACGCCCGGTATCGGCCAGAGCCCCGGTCTGCACCAAGCAACGCGTATGCGACGAGGTCTCATGTATCTCGGACGATCCTTACGCGTTCATCGTGCGTGCTATTGTGGAATATGTTTTGGACTTCGAACGGATGGACCGACTGAGCGCCTGATCCCTACTTCCATCCCACATCTACATCGCCTCTTCGCTCCCGTTTTACTCCTCACCAGAACAATCATATATCATAGGCCACGTTGTCTACGCTCTTCGCTTGACGTCTTGAAACAGACTGTCGCTGCCCACTTTCAATATCCTATTCTGTCGCGTGTCCGGCGAAGCCACAATCAACTCTCAATAAATAAATTTGAATTGACCCGTCTGCCTCCTCTGACTATTGCCATTCATTTTGCGAGGACTTGCCCTTCAACATTTGCTTACTTACCCGTTCAACATGAGGATCGGCCTCGGAGTCTCGGTCATCTTCACGTGGGAGCTCGACTGCTCTGTGCCTTTTGTCCTTTGTGCGAGTTACCTCTAAAACCCGAGCTCTTGATTAACCCTCCGCCTCCTCCCTCCCCCGCTACTTCTGCAGGTCATGACGTCTCACCAATCCGACGTAGCCGTTGCGGATCCGGACTTCGTGGCCACCGATGCCGAACTGATCCTGCGCTCCAACGACAACGTTGATTTCGGCGTTCACCGCGTGGTCTTACAGCTCGCTTCGCCTGTCTTTCGGGACATGCTGTCTATGCCACAGAGTGGTCTTCCTGACGCTCCATCCCCTCTCCCTGTCGTAGAGATGTTCGAAGACGCGCTCTCGCTGCGCATTCTTCTCAAGTTCTGCTATCCACGGCCGGCGCATGACGAGCCTCAGCTTGTCTCTCTCGCAGACGTCAAGCGCGCCGCCACTCTTGCGCACAAATATGACATCGTCTATATGCATAAGAGAGCGGAGCAGGCTTTGCTTCGCTGCGACGATGCTTCGCCTGCCCTCGTCTTCGCCCTTGCGTGGCGCTTTGGCTACCACGACGCTTTGCGCATATCTGCGCGCCGCACGCTCGACATTCCATACTTCTTCAAGCTGCACATCACGAAGATCATGGACGCTCCCGAATTCACCGAGGTTCCCGCCACCTGCTTCCTTCATCTGTATCGCTACCACAACGCTGTCGAGAAGCAACTCCAGCCGCTTTTGAATCTCATGGCTCGCGAATGGCCGATTATGTGGATACGCCCGTCCGATGTCGGAGCCGAGCTTCTCTACAGCCCGGCATCAAGAGATCCGAAGTGCGCATGTGCTTTGGTCACTGCGTGGTTCAAACTGAAAGGCTTGGACGCCCCGATGGAATATCGGGTCTACTCTTGGTGGTGGGAGTACTTGTTCGCGGTGGTCAGCTCTATGCAACGTGACAATCGGCCGGGCGACATAGAAGCTGCTTTGAACGACCCTCTGCTTCCTTGCATGAAGACGGCGATGCAGTGCGACGTATGCGAGGGTGGCTCGATCTCGATTCGCGTTCTCACTGCCACTCGGGTGGCACTGCGCCGCACAATCGAGGAGTATCTGACCTTAGTGAGTCCACCCTCGACTACAGCGCTCATTCAGTCACTCACATCCCTATAGATCCCGCTTCCTGCAGCGACCGCACGAGACTGAGGTCAGCTTTCGCCGCCTCAAGAAGGTATCTGGGGTATCAGGTTCCGAGGGTTGACGCTCAGTCACCCACGCACTGTTTACGCTAAAGTTTGCCCTATTTCGTGATTCAGAAGTATGTACGATGTGTGTTATTTGAAGAAGACACGAGTGTGACTGAGATACGAGTACCCGTAATACGCCTAGAGGCCTGAATTGTAATCAAGCGACGCAGTGAACTTGTCGCAGAGTCCCAGTCGCTTCAACGCTGGTCTGTTCCTGTCGGCTAACCAGTCAGAGCTTTCTCTCTTACGATTAGACCAACGTACAGATGGCCATTTATCATTAGTGGGTTCTCCTCTCCCGTAAGGCCTAAGGTGCTATGATATGATGTATGGTCTTCCGGTCATCGCCGGGCTCGAACCCCGGCTTTCGTGCTGTCCACTGGATATCCGCGCAGAAGCACCCGTCACAACAACCACCATCATACGCGTACGATGTGCATGGCTGCGACGCACTGCTGTTCTCGTGTGCTATAGGGTATCTTCGGGGAGCACGACGGACGATATCAAGGAACGTGGCCGAACTGCAGCCTCGCGTCAGACCCTGGCCGAGTATCATGTCGCGAATCCGTCGGCGGCGATTTGTGGTAGATCTGGCCGGATTGCCGTACGTGCTGACCTAGGCCCAGTATCGCTTTCGGCCATGCTCACAGTTATTGACCTCGCTTTTGCGTGCATAGATAGGCATCCTCAATCTACATCATGCCGCCCCTTCCTTCAGCTCCACACTTGTCCATGGCCGACACACCTACTATGCCGGGGGGTACCGCCTCCCCCACGAGTCTGCTAGGTGGAGACGCCTCGACGCCCTCTAAAGATGTCGAAGCAGGGTCCGATTCCTCGAAGAGCACGGCAACTGTCACACAGGAAAACGCTGCCAAGACCTCTACGGACCCTAATCCTAGCCACCCCGTTGCTTCACCATCGCGTGCGGACGTTAGCGACGAAGGAACAGCAGCTCGTTCGGGTACTGCATCTGGCACTACGCATGCTCAAACGAGTTCATCGATCAGGTATGTTCCACAGCGTATATACTCTAGTCGCTGTCGTCTGACAAGGTTGTGTCGTCAGTATCTCGATCCAAGGATTGCGCGTTAACTTCAACATCGAGTTTGCTCAACTGGCGCACAAACTATACACGTGGTTACGCGACTTCTTCGTTGCGCGAGAGGACAGAGACGGCAGCGTGGAAGGTTCGGATTCCGAGGCCCGCATATCTCATACCCCTCGGCGTATCGCCTTCATGGTGCTATGTCTGGCGGTCGTCACAGTTTGGGTTAACTGGTCTTACTCGACGTCAACTTCCCCCTGTCTATGGCGGGCGCACACGGACGCGCTTGCGGATCTTCAAATATCACGCATCGGTGCTCTTCTCAACAGCACCGCCCATGGTGCTAGCCGCTTCACGGAGTTGAACTCAGGTCGGCTTGGAATCTCCGAGCTGCGCAACTACGTGCAAGAGCACTATCACGAGGGACAGTCCGCTGCTGCGCTCAACAACGTCCTGAAGGAGTACGGCGACGAGATGGCCGTTGTGTTACAGAAGCTCGTACGAATGGACGCTAGCATAACAGCGCTAGTGCATATGTGCGTTTCGTGTTGAGTCATCGTGCATGGCAGTCGTGCTAATACATTGCTCCTTCAGCACGATTGCACATAATGCGGCCACCTACCACCATCTAGATCTGTCCGGACGTACACCCCGATGGTTGTCCTTCTTCTGCTGGAGTGCTTGTCAAGGCGCCAGTTTTGAAGTCATCTACCTGGACATGTTAAACCTGGAAGACGCCCTTCTCCATGCGCTTGATGCAACCCAATATGATTCGATCAGCCTCAGAGATGCCGTCCAGCGCCTATACGGTCACTCGTCCCACCTACAAAACCGCGTCAACTCGCTGGGTCTATCGCGCTCGACGTCTCTTCCTGACGGACAGTCTGACGCCCTTTCATCTTTATGGGACTCCGTCGCACCATATCGCACCCCCACGACCATGAAGACCAACCGGCGTCGCACACTCATTTCCGTACGAGCGTCGCAGCGGAGGACAATGGACTACGCTCTTGCCACCTACGAAAATGTCCTCAATTTGGCGGAGCAGATGCGTCTGCTGAAGCTGGGCTTGAAGTCGCGGAGTACTTCGTGGTTCTCCTTCCTGATCTGGTCACCGACCCCCGAGTTCGACAGTGATCTATGCTTCCCGCATACCCTACGTGGAATCAAGCCGTTCAAGCCGTTGTTGCTCGCAGTCAACGAGTTGCGCACGATGCTTACACGCCGAGATTGACTGACGAAGCGCAAGGTCAGGTTCTTACTCTAACCGACGCCGTTGTTCTTTGAGGACTCGTCAGTTTCACTAGTCTCATCTATTGCTGTACTGCCCCTGATTCGTGTTTGTCGGATTCGTTTGACTGTATTTATGGACCTGTACTTCGTGCAGTCCGAATGATTTATGAATTGCCACCTGTACCAGTCAAAGAACACTCGAAGGGTTGAGATAGAAGACTCGGCAGACTGCGTCCAAGTCACCTGTGTCTCGATAACCCTACTATCATCGGCTAGCGCTCTGCCCGGACGCGTTCATCATGTGATCGCGTCGCACAGTGGTTCGGTGGTATTCTCGGTTTCAGCCGCCCGGGTGCGAGGAATATTGATTCAATCCTCGGACGGTTTGCTGCTACTTGATATTCAGTTCATGGTCCGTATCAGATGTTCGTACTCGTCGAGGCAGGGTAGCCAATTAGGCAAGTGGCTATTGATGTATAACCATCGTTCATCATGCTCTCCGCTCCGAGACCGCGCATTGCATGGCGCGAATGATCCGATGGTCCTTAGCACCGTCGAGGGTGTGTTCAAAGGAAGTTGCATCCCACTGTCACTCCCTGTTTCCTACGTTCTCATGGACAGGATCGGGGCTGCGGAAGCTGCGCTTTCGTACGATGAGTTGCGCGCCCCGTTGATTACCGCTCTCGAGCGCGATTGGCAGCATCCCCGGATGGCGCTGATGTTCAGAGTATGTGTATATCCGATCAGCAGATCCTCCAAGTACCTCACTAACACAGTACAACAGGCCATCGAATACATGCTTGCCCATGAGTCTACGCTTTCTCGAGCAACAGAACGGCTGATGGCACTCCGCGCTGATGTTCCCTCGACGTCGGAGGTACTCTCCTCTCCCGAGCTCGGCGAGCAGAATTTCGTTGCCGCACATCCCATCTTGCTCAGGCTAGAGCCAGTTGAAGCCCCAAATAGCCACGCATCCACTCGCTACTCTGGTGGCTTTTCGCTTACCTCTTGGGTCTCCGAACTCTTATCACGACTCCCCGGTACCGAGATCCACCCTCCGCCTCTTCGCGTACCGCCTGTTTCATTCGATCCATACACGCTGGACATCCTTGAAGTAAGTTCGTCTGGATAGCTGATTTCTATTACCATCTCATTCTTACGGCCCAGGACGTCTTCCAAGCACTCTACGCCGTCAGCGACCCCATCGCCATTCTACACCTAGTAGCCTGCAGAAGGCAGGGCACCGCTACGGATCCGCATGGCACATTGCGCTGGCATCTCTGGCGGCTTCACAACCGTGTCACGCTGGCAATCTTGCCTACCGATACCTGCGCGATCGCGAGTGTTCCGGTTGAACTGCTATGCGTCGTGTTCGAGCACGCGCAGCATTCCCACAAGATACACTACTCACAGTGGCAAGGGAACTCCTCCAGCCATCTTGCGATGCGCGTAGTCTGTAAGAGGTGGTACCGCATCATCCAAGATATGCCTTCGCTCTGGGTCGGGATGGTTCAAGGCTTCGGCGACGACTGGACGACGCGTGCCTTGACCCTCTCTCGGGACGCCGACCTCTCCCTCGTTCTCGGCCACGGTCAATTCATCGAAGGTGGTCGCCGCCTCCGCGAATCAACACGTCTTCTGTTGAGATACACACCTCGTATCACATCTTTGAGAATATCTGTCGGCTCCTGGATGCAGATGATACTTATCAACGCTTCGATTCAAGTTGCACCGGTACCTCGACTCGCATCGCTCGAGATCACGCCGACGGAGACCATGCTCCATGGCTATTTGATACCCGACCACATCTTCCAGGGCTCTCCGCCCTTACGTCTGCGGGCGCTCGCCATTTCGGATTGTAACCTAGAACCTACGTGCCCTCTTCTACGAGCATCCCTGAGGAGCCTTACTCTCCGTCGCTGTGCTTTGTGGCGTACTCTGGACGCCATGCTTGACACCCTGGTGCTCCTCCCTCTTTTAGAGATCCTCACCTGGGATATGTCTCGAGGCGCCTTACTCAGGTTGCCATCGTCGATTCATGTGCCACAAGCCGAGTTTCGCACGTCAAGGACCCATGTCGTGCCCGTCTCGCTCCCGTCCATGAAGACAATCAAGCTGTGTTGCCCTCTGATGTGCGCTGGTAGTATCATACCGCGCTTGGCGATCCCCGCGCGTTGTGCAGTAGTTATCATGGACGACTACTCGTTGACGGGAAGGGAAGGCCGCGACCAGCAAGCTCTCGTCGATATGACGAACTACCTTGATATGTCAATTGGCGCGCACATCGATCGGGCGAGCGCAGAAGGAATCTGCATCTCTGATGTAGATGTTCGCCATGCTGCGGGGGCGTCGGAGTGCCAGGGAGCTTTCACTATTCAGCTAGCGACCGCGCCGCCTCATACAGCTTCGCTGGATGGAACAGAGGACGATGTTTTCCGATGCGTGATAGAACTAGCGATTCCCAGCGCGCAGGATCTCGGTAGAGAGTCGCCGTCCATCGTCTACCCAAGTATCTTTTGCGATACTTTGCACCACATCATGTCTTGGCCAGCCGTAGCGCTCGCAACCCAACGCTTCTCCACCAGTCACGCGTACTTCTCTCGTCAGGACTCGTGGTCGGCGCCGTTTGCCACCCTGCAGCACCTGTCGCACATCCACCTGCAGGATGATGGAGTGCCCGACACTTCAGCCATGGTCATTGGACTCGCACTCGCGCTTCTCAATCAACCCAATGCATTGAGCTCTTTGAGAGTGCTTGAACTTGGGCCCATGGCCCATCTTGGCTCGGATAGGTTAATGCTCCTTATCGACTCCCTTCGCCAATGGCATCGCTTGGGCGGACGGTTTGTAAGGCTCGTCATTCGAGACTGTAGCAGTGTCGACGTCGCTGCTCTGTCTCTAGGCGTCAAGGAGGGATGGGGACAGGTCGAGATCTCTGAGGAAGATGAAACAGCACAGTAGGCGCTGAGCCTACAACGAACGCGCGCTAGGAGTCGTAACTGCCGTCGATCAATCGTGATAGGCAGTGTCCTATCTTGTCTTCTCTACATTGGTGCGCGGGTCGCTGTCACTATCTCCCTATCACAATCTGACGTCTCCTCTGCCCAGGTACATCGCCAGGCCGCGCTCTTCTTGTCATGCCCTCCGGACATTCTGATCCCTCGCGCCATCATCTACTAACGACCTTGGCATCCCAACGGACGATAGGCCATTGTCGCATGGACACCCTACGTACTGTATCCCGACTTAGATGCTCTGACTCGCCGTGTATACCTGTATTAGACGTGACCAACTACTGTGTTAAGGCTCTAAGACAAACCCTAAGATGCTCATGCGCCGCGCTTTTGCTGATCCGCGTGGGTCCGACAACATTCGCAGGCTCGTGTCCGAGCCGGTTGTGCTCGTCTTTGACCACAACCTCGATGATAGTTGAACAAGCTAAACGACTCTACTATGCCAGACACTTGCGCTTTCGGAGCGCGACTTCGCGATGACTGACCCACAGCAATATAGACGTACGGTCGCATGTCGAGGGCTTCTCTCAAGCACTGGCCGAGGCTCTCTGCGTACTTGAGCCCCTTCCGACAGCACGATGGACGCATCTATTTGAGCAATTCAGATCACTCGTGGACACTAGCGCGGAGAAAGATAGTGCGTATCTGGGTATATCATCAGGATATACCACCTGTTTGTTCACCCGCGGGCGGCTGTCAACTGGGTCAAGGCCTATCCCCTAGTGACTCCTTTGTACCTGTAACGAACATGTATAGATCCTCGAAACCGGCCGCGGCATCGAATATGGCGGACTTACTGGCATATACATGGACCGTCAAAGTCCCATTGTCCGATCCTTCGTCCACGTGAATGCCCGGCGTGCTGACAGGCACCATCCTCTTTCCGACTCCCAACTCATGTCCTCAGCACCTCCACACCCCACACACCCGCTTCATCTTGCATCAGTACAGGCCCAAAGATCGCTGAAGATTGAGGTAGAAGCCCCTGCACCCAGCAATCAGACAGACGCTCCTGTCGGTATGATACCGCCTCTCGATATGATCCCTGATCTGCTTCTAACAGTGAGGTTGCTTAGAACAAGCCGGCGCCAGAGGGTCCCCGGATCGCAAGCGCGCACGTAGAAACGACTCCGCGCGTCTGGAGGTCGGTGGACAAAGTCAGGAAGTACGTTCGTCTCAATTAGTTGCCTGCCGAGTTGCTGATTCTTTTCTAGCGGTCTCGACGACCCGACGAGCAATCCAATCACACCTCAAGTCAAGTGCCGTCAGACAATCCCGCTCGAGCTTCGATGCCGGCCCCGTCAGCAGTCAACGACGATAATGCTATCGTGGAGCTACCCAGTGGCCGAGTCATCAGTGTCGCGGAGATGCTTACGGAGATGGACTCGCTCCTTGACCGGCGCGAGAGGCAGGACGACATAGACGAGAGGACGAGTCAAAGGAACCAAAATGTATGGATCGTGTATCTTTATCCGAAGAAGCGCTCAATATGTGTGTCTAGATCAGGAGCTGGTTGCACAACATCGAAGGCAGCTCGCAGGCATCGCATCCCTCCGTGAGGCTTTCTGTAGATCTTATGATACCAGCCCAGACTTATGCGCACTCAGCATCCTTCTGCACTGCACTCGCAAGCAAGTGCCAGAGCCTCTCAACCTCCCACCAGCTCGGGAAGACATCCATCGTCCGCGCATGGAATACCGCCACCTAGTCCGAGCCCAGCTTACCATGCTCCTTCTGTCCAACGCGTGAGTTGCTCCATGCACCGATGCATACACATGGGCTCCAAATACTGTCGATAGAGCGAGCGGTCCCTCCGCAATGGATCTCGGATTCGTCCCATCGATGCCTCCTCGAGCGCAAGCCGCAGTAGACAGTCTAGCGTCATCCGCGAAGTCGCCGCGCGCCTCTCTCAAGCTTCTAGTACACGGCCGTCTACTCCACAATCGTCGGTCAGTGCTTTACCGGTTCCTAATCCTGGTACGACTCCCCGGCCGCGCCGACAACAAGCCTTCGGGTCAAGACGCGAGACACCTCAACTAAGCCCCACACCTCTCAACCCCACGGGTGGTAGGCCTCAGGCATTTTCAACTCGCCAAGCGTCTGAAGTATGTCTTCTTCCCAAATATACGTCTACCGGGGCTCACGAAGTCTGCTAAGCCTCGCATGAGCGATACCGAAGAGGAGCAGGTCCATTTTCAGCTTTTAGCGGGCGCGAATTCTGCAGCTTCGTCTGACACTGAAGACCCTCGTGCGCGTGAAGCACAGGCCCCACGTGCAGGCGCTTCTCGCGCGGGCGGGGTTGACTCTGCACCGTTTGCAGCCGATCAGTCGATGGAGGTGGATGACGGGGAACTTGATGTGCCGCCGGTACGCAACCTCTTCCATCTCTGTCTTCGGTCACTCAGTTACCTCCAGCCGTCTGTTCCAATGGAGGAGGACCAGCCAGAACAAGTTCAAGTATGTGAATTGCCGAGTATGGGTGAGACTAGGACTCACGCTTCCCTACAGCCTCCCTCGCAACAACCATCATATCCTCAGCCACCCTTATATGATCAGTCCTCCTCGTCTGCGCAACCTCAGCCCACCACGTCTGCGCAACCTCAATCTATGCCGTCGGCCCAACCCCAATCTACGCCGTCTGCGCAGCCTCAGCCCGCTTCGTCTGCGCAGCCTCAGACCACAGCGTCTGCTCAGTCTCAGCCGGCTCAGACTGCTCAGCAGCATCCTGGCCCACCTTCTCCATCGGCAACTGCGATACCCTCGCACCAGAGACCATCGCAACCGAACGCAAGCGCGTCAATGCCTACGGGCGGAAACGACGCATACTTACTCGGACTCAATTCCATGTCCTACGATATCAAGGCGCATACGACCAAGGAGGTCTCCGGTGTATCGGCGCGTGTTGATAGCGTTGAGAAGCGCATCGACCAACGCATTGACCACCTGGAAAGTGTGGTGACCCGTACTCGTGGCGGCCGAGGTCGTGGAGGTCGCGCACCTGCCCCTAAGCCTGAAGCGAAGAAGAAAGCGGACGAAGCGAGCGAGGACAAGATGTTCAGTGAACACGCCAGACTGACCAACGCGCCCCAAAAGATGGATGCGGAACGCACTGCGCTCTTGGTAAGTTCGGCAGAATATCTATTCGAACTTGTCGGGTCTAACACTCCAATAGAAAGTTGTACGTCTACATCTTGCGGCTATCTTTGACAGGCAAGGCATGGACAAGTTCGGCGAGGCGACAGACCCTGAACTTGTCCGCGATGTTCATTTGAGCGTCGACAGAATGACACGCGACGCCAAAGGCCGCCACATTCGTTCGCTCGCCGCAGCCGTTCAGACGGCGCCCATCCCTCGACCGTTGCAAGGGGCTCCCATTGATATCGACTACGATTACTCTGGCGCCGGTCCGATAACCTCCGGGTACAATCAGGTCATGGCAAAGCTGTTCCTCGAAGACTTCTTTTCCAAGCCGGAGCACAAGAACTACGACAAAGATGAAATTCGAGATATGTTTTTGCTAAGGATCAAGAATCTCAAACGAGAGCGCACGTTGAACGAGGAAGCAGAAGATCTGGCCGACGATCATAACATTCCAGTGGAAGAAGTTGACAGGCAGCTCAAAGACGTAGGGTTACACGATGGCCGTAGGCGACGCGTGCGTTATACGTTTGTACCTACTTGTACCTACTTAACCCATCACGATAGAACTTCAAGCGCCGCCTATCGGGGGCAGATGGAATCCCGGAAGACGTCGATCCCAAGAAGGTCGTTCAGACGTTCGTCCAGCAGTTAGGCTTACTCGGTGCTTCGGACGACGAAGACCGTTATGTGAAGACGCGCAACAATAAAACCGTCAAGAAACGTGTGGTCAAGATTCTAGGATGGCGCCACCCGGCTGTCAGGCCCATATTGACGGATGTGGAGGAATTATATGACATGCTGTACAGCAGGGACGGGATGCTTTCGCAAGATAAAAGGGGTCAAATGCCTGAAGCACGCGAGTTCTACGAGGGCGAGAACATCGATTGGGACGCGCCCGCTCCTCCGCACCTTCCGCGCAACGCGTACAATCCCGTGTGGCTCGCAATGAAGGGCCAGGCGTACGTTGACACCGTGGTACAACCACATCCCAAGGACTTCGTTATTCCACCAGGATTTCGGCCGTACGCATTCATTATCCGTTGCTGTCACCTACTGACGAAGCCAAATATAGGTATTACCTTCGAGTGCTGAAGGCCTGGCAGGACCGTCATCCAGTCCAGCCTCATCGGACATACGGCCCCTCTCAACCCGCTGCTGGGCCCTCCGCTCCCCGCTCGTCCGCTCATCCGCAGGCTCCCGATCCTGGTGTCACCGCGTCACCGCAGCCTGCGCCCGGCAAACATGCGGCTGGCAAACGCAAGGCCGACGCCATGAACGAGCCTCCGGCATCGTAGTTGCTAGGTGGAGGCTGTAGTCAGTGTTTTACACGGGCGATCTACGTCGGTAAGCCGGATACTCATTGATGAGAGGACTATCAACGCTGATGTACATACCAGGTCCAATATTATTCTACCTCGCCATGTTATAGATCCGGTTGAATGTGACTGTTTGATTATGTATGCTGCTACAAACTACTGTTGAGATACACTCTATCACTCAACATGCTCACGAATATAAAATACGAGTCACAACGCAGATAGTCGCGCACGCAGGACGAGACTATCTCACCCGCACTCAGATGCGCAGGGCCTAGGCCTGGCCGCGTGCCCACCAAGCAGTGCATTGCACCACCACCGGGCACCGGGGCGTAGCATCCAAATCCAAACAGGTATAGAGAAATCAGTATCACATTGACACAGACTTCGTGTAAATCGGGGTATGCGGCGGGCGGCCGCGATGGCGGGACGAAGTTCGGCATGGCGGTTCGCGTTGCCGGCCATGCTGCCCCCACGGACCGGATGGACTGCTCTGCGCTGACGGATACCGAGACGTCGAATGACTCTGGCTGATGCAGAGGATGCGAGGGTGGGAAGGATCGCGGGCGCACCGGAAGGATCGCGTACGCAATTTCCATGGGCGCACCAAGGCCGGTTCGTGTCCTTCTTTGTCCTAACCCACCACCACCATCATCCACGGCGCGGGCGCTGCGCGACTGCACGATCTATACAATTGCCACAGATCTACTTCGGCTCCCTGACAACATGGGATTGGTCTGCAGCATGGCGAACAGGTATTCAAGACCGGATTTCCGGGTGCGATTTCCGGGTGCGATACAGGTACGATTTTCTAGACCCGTTCGTCTGCTTATAATCCTCACGTATTTGTAGGACCCCTGGGGTCTGGGAGGTGATGCTCTACAGCATGTCGCCCTCGGTTGATCGTTCGACTTTACGATTACGCGCACTCGGGACCACCGGTTAGGGCAAGCGAGGTGCGTAGTCCGGCAACTTATATCGCCGCTTTCGCTCCCCAATCTTCCACTCATACTTTTTCTGTCGTTCCTTGACATTCGTGCTAATCATTTTGTAGGACTTGATACTATTCCTCTACATCTTCGCGGCCTCCGCCATCTCAATTTGCGCGGATATCGGACATCCCTTGCGCTCTGCCCTCGCTCGCGGCTATCCGGCGACTCACAACCCCACGGCAGAACCATCCACGCACTCACCCATCTTCTCTCACCAGTCCCACACATCTGCTCTCACATTTTGGATATCTAGTCGTGCCGCGCTATCGTGTACAACTCCCCTCGTACTCCCTTCACATCCATTTTCGTGCCCCTCCCTTTTTCCTCCCTTGGCACCGGGCTTCGCCCCGCGTCGCACCTACTGCATATAAGGTATCCATGTATCGTATACAGCACCACTTTTATCTCTTCAATCTATCGTGCTCTTGTAGCATCATCGTGCATTGAAGATGTCGACAAGGCCCAAATAATAATGTCCCGAGGGCTTCTCGTATGCTAATCGTGAGAATTGCTAAGTCCTCAGCTCTGTGGAAGGCATCACGGGCCACGATACGTCAGCACCAGTCAAGCCACAAGGGTGCCCAGAGCAACGATGGCACCCATTGCGATCCACAAAGAACGATGGCACCCATTGCGATCCACAAAGAACGATACGGGCCTCTCTGGCAAATAAAGGGTGTGAGTCGCTACTGTCAATGAACATCCGCCGTGCCCACTCGCTAACTTTCTCTTTCTCTACCCTGATGGATGTCATCGACTTGTCCAATCTTTCTGATGAAGAGGACAGTGTCCTCAACGTTCCTGACGACGATGATATCGTTGTTGTAGAGCCGTCCGGAGACGCCCGGTCTTCAACTTCAACTCGCCGCACCAAAGCCGCCCGGAAGGCATCGACATCCACGAAGCCATCAGTCGAGAAGCGCGTAGCCACGCCGCATCCGGTTCCTGCACCTGCGACATCCGATACTTCGGAACGGACAGAAACTCGAGATCAACAGCAACTGGTCGTGGCTATCGTACGTCCACCTTATGTCGCGTAAAGAGCTATTCATGGCTGACGATGATCATAGTTTGAGATTGCGAGACTCCGCGCCGTCAACAAGCAGTTGGAAGAGAAGAAGGAGGCGGTCGAACGGGAAAAGGCGTCCTTGAAACAGGTGCGCTCGCAAGATCGCTTGAGAGGGCCCGTTCGCGGGACGCTCACTTCTTCGACAGGAGCGAGATGAAGTCATAGCAACTATCAACGCGTTGCGCATGGAAGCGAGAGAACTAGTGCGCTCACTCTGTTTGTACCCCATTTCGGCCACAACTGACGCTCGCCTTGTAGGGGAGATGCCTCGACGAACTATTGTCCTGTCAAGTCTGTTTCATGCCGATGAAATCTGCATACACGTACGCCGCAACGCAATAATGAGAGGGCCTCTGCTGACGTATCGCCCGCATACCTCAAGGCTTGCAGATTGTGGGCATACCTTTTGCCAGAGCTGTCTCTCGGAACTGTACCGCAAAGCTGGCCCGCTGTGCCCGATGTGCCGCGAGGGGGTGATCAGGACACCCTGCAGATCTTATACCGTGGAGGCCTTCGTGAACGCCGCGGAGCGCTGGACACATCAACCCGAGGAGCATAAAGAATGACGGCGCCGTAGGGGAAGAGGGCGAGCTCTAGTATGTTGAAAGCTATAGGACGAAGGGGAAGAAGGGAAAAGGCATATATGTAGAAGTAGTATAAGTAGCACGCTGACCAGACAGAAGATACAAAGATGAGAACAGACAGTTCGCTTGTTCGAATACTGTCACCGGTAGAGACTAGGGTCAAACCCGGGAGCAAAGATCGCGCTAGGCGCGACGTGTATAGCGAACGTGCGGTCGGATAGCTTCGATATCGCACACCCAGCCGCCAAAGCCTGTGTACGGTCAGCCTACAATATTTAGGCAGCCGTACGTGAGGTGGGTAACGAATACGGGGCCAAACGGTGAGGACGAGCGAGACGCGGCCACGCTCGGCAAGTGCCGGCGATGCGTCTTGACGCGCGACGCGTCTACGCGCTCAGCGCCGAAAAGCACACTACACTGGCTACTACACCTGCAGAGTTGTGACCAGCCTCTCCAGTGCTCGATGACGTATCTATGGACACGAGCCGGATCGGGACCAATTAGGCGCTTGACTGCTCTACACGACAGTGCAGCTCACCGGTCGGCGGTCTCCGAGTCTCCGGGTATTGCACGGTGTACGTCTGAAACACGTTGTGCATGTGGAGTACACCAAGGCAGCTAGGCAGGCGACATCTTGGTACATCACGACAATGCTCCGAAGCGCTAGGATGGTATAACCTCCCGATCTCGAAGGCAAGGCTACAACTCCTCGGATATTACGGCCACAGCCCACGCATAAGCTCCATTCTTCGCCTGGCTCCGAAGTATCAACGCTAGAAGGGCTACGAGAGCCCAACAGAACCCCGATAGAGCAGACGACCATATGCTTTCGATGCGTACTGGCTTAGCTGCATTCACTGGGGCCACAGTATGCCGTTTGGAGGGCGGACCGTGCATGTCTCTGTCGCCAAGAGGCACCTTCGCGGAGGTTCAGTCTTATGCTCGTGCAGCTCAGATGAAGCTGGGATAGCTCACTTTTCCGACTGGCTTTGTATGCGCCATGAAGAGACCGCTTGTAACCGTGTCTCCACCTTCGCCTATCGCCATTACGACGTCTGGTTGCGTCTGGACGCCACCTAGGACTTATTTGAGTGCGAGCCGGGATAGAGACCGAGTACGAAGACTCACGCGTGTTATGAGATCGCTCAGTGGCCGTTGTGCTGATCGGCGACTCGCTTGAAGCAATAGCAGGAGACTCGAGATTCTGTGTGCTATCGGGCCTTGCGTCCACCTGTTGTTGTCTACTGAGGTTCACCATCAGCAAGCGCCAGGTGACGAGAATAGCACCAGCTGCACGGGGTAAGAAGCTAACTCACCTAGGCGGTCGAATCTTGCGAAATTCATCCAACAGCCCACGAGCCCGCTCCAGCATGGTGCGCCTCATATCGCTGATCTTCTCGTGAAGCTCGCCCAGTCGCATATGGCGATCCGACGATAATGTCATCCGGTCAAGCTCGCCTTCAAGATGCTTTACGAGGGCTTGTAGACCCGCCACGTCTGCTTGCGTGTCTACTGGTTGTACCGTAGAATCAACTTCCTCGCGGATTCCTATCGGCCTTGTAAGTATATCGTAGCCTTCAAGTGACAAGATGGAAACGATTCTGACCTGAATGGGGTTCAAGCGTCAGTGGAGAGGAGGGTGTCGGGACTAGGATATGAAAACTGTGTCAGATGAGTTGGAAAATAGTGCGTGGTGAAAATACTACCTGAATTCCAGTCATCCTCGGTATCAAACTCCTGGAGGTTATGACCTTCCCAGCTGGCGGATGCGCCGGGGAAATCGGTGATGCCGGTGCCAAAGATACCCTATTCGACACAGTGAGCGTGCTAGAGATCACAAGAGAGCGTAATCCCACTAGCGTACCATCTCTTGAGCCATAGTCTCGGAGGGCTGTGCATCACCCTCTGCGTCGATACATGCGGACTCGAGGGCCCGTACACGTTCGAGGGCTTGCTCAGCGTCCGCTCTAGCCTTTTCGAGATCCTGCCGAGCTTGCTCCAGGTCCTCCTTCAACGTCTCTATCTCCCGTTTCGCCGGTTCAAGGTGAGCATTAGCTGCTAATAGTTCGGTTCTAGATATTCTCAATGCATCACGCTCGGACACGGCTAGCTTTAGGACACCCTCTTTACTTTCCAACGTCGCTGTGAGGTCCTTCACTTCGCCTTCTTTTTCCTTATAGCTTCGGCGATCTTGTTCGATTTGCTCTACGACGTAGTCAGTCGTGTGTCGTTCGCGACGCTCTAGAATGTATGCATATAGCTCACTATTTAGCTCCCGGACACGCCCGTGAAGCTTGTCCCGCTCAGCCCGTGCCTCTCGAACAGCCTCCTCAGCGACTCGCGCAGACTCTTCCGCTTTTTCTAAACGGTCTTGCCGACCAACTAGATCCTCTGAACGAAACTCGGTAAGTGAATCGCGATAAAACCATGCAACGCTCACTCACTTTCCAATGTCTTAACCTCGTCTCGAAGGACATCAATCTTTGAGTTCGCGTCGCCCAATGCAAGCTCCATACGAGCCAGGGACTGGGAGTCGGTGTTGGTTACCTGATCGCTCTTTCAATTGGGTTATAACGGATACCGCAGATGAACCGAATCACCTGCGGCCTCGGTGAGCCCACGGGATCTGGTGTCATGGGCACAAATTGGGAAAGTTTCCCGTAGCTGGCGTAGCGAGGGGTCCAAGACGGAGAGTCTTCATCGTCTGCGATAAGAGTGACATGCATCAATACCATGGCGTGCGAGAGATCGCCTGAGCAGCCTCATTCAGCGTACCGTGAGGTGATGGCGGCGCCGACAAGGGACCTGTGGTCTCCACATGCCTCGAGGAGACTGCAGGAGGCGGTCTTGAGGGCGACTGGGGGCGTGGAACATTGTATCGTGGTAGAGTGATACCACTGGAAACACTGCTCATCTCCGGCTCCGGAAGCGGCTGTGTGGCCGATGTGCGACGCGGGGCACTCATGAGACACTACGGAGGGGAACAAAATCAAGGTGATTGCTGGCGATAAGCTTTGGGAATGTGTAAGTAGATAAGTACATGGGTGCGATGCGGACGGCGGTAAAGGTCCACGTCCACCGATGGCTCGGACGTGCGGCGAAAAGACTGCGCCGACCACGTGTCGCCAGCTCCATCATCGAGCACTACAAGCTCTCCCGCAGCTCGCTGATGCGCGTAGCCAGCTCAACTCTCAAGTCCACAACATTTCTTCGTTCCCATAATGGCGCATAAGTTGTCGTAGAGTGCATCTGTCAGAACAAGATCAGTATGACAGTTACTGGCATAAGCAAAGCGTACGCACACATTCTCTTAAGCATATCTCGGGATCCTCCGCAAATATCCTCGCAAAATGGAGGAGGTAGATACCGCAATCTGTATCGTTAGGTTGAAGTGGAACCTATCGTGTCGTAAACGACGCGTATCATGTTGCGCCACCGCTGAGAACGACGTACCTTGACTGCTTGATACGACACCGACGTGTTGCCCCGCTTGTTCAAAAGCTCGACGCTTTGTGCATACTTGCCATTGACCGAGGCGTCCCAAGCTAGCCGAAGGAAATTCAGGATGCGGATGGCGGTCTCTTGATGGGGAACAGCTGCACCATCGCGGGAAAAGCTGTCCATCGTGAAGATCTTGACAAAAGGATATATGCATGCGACGGCCAGATACCAGTGTCCGCTGGCTCGATTTCAGCGCGTTATAATCACAGACTGGAATAGAGACGCACCCTTCGTGAACAGGGAAAATGAGGTACGGCTTGTCAAATAAATTCTGCGGGAACCAATTGGCGATCGCACTGAACCTGAGCATTTTGCTGAGTTCATCCATACACGTATTAGGAGCATTGAGCGTACCCTGCTTTGCGAAACCGAGGTAGGAAATGAGAAGAGAATATGTGCAATCGCGCTGCCTTCTTGGCGCCCAGATCGCTCCACCACATCCTAATGACGACGGTCAGCAAAGCGTCTGCGTTGCGCGTAGGAATCATACCTCAAGACCAGATTCACTACAACATCGTTGAGGAGTCCTCCCGCAGAAAGGCGAGCGAGATCAGCCTCCCTCGCCACGAGTACCCCAGCGTACTTGCGGGGGAGGTATGCCGCCCCTCTATACTGCACTGCTCTCGTATCACCTGCGGGTCTTTGGCTGAGCCAGGATGCGATGATGGTCAGCATGGCTTCGACGGAGAAATAGGGTTAGCACGCACATTAGCGGCATATTAAGTTCTTCGCCGTAGCATGCGGGCTTGGGTCCGAGAATAGTGATTGAGTCGCAACGTGTATCTTTAGTGAGCTCCGGAAAGTGAGATTGGGGGCGTTGAAGCGCGCGGACTAGTTCCTGTAACAAGCCGTCGTCTTGAGGAGAGAGTGGTGTGAGGCTGTGCATACAAGCAAGCGCGTCAGTTTCGTGTCCACCCGTAGAGCAACAGGAAGCGCAGCAAGCAACGCACATCATGTCGCACGAGGCAAATTACTAGCTAGCGCGAGCGAGGTGGGGAGCCAGGGTATTAAGTATAGGGCATGACAGAGCAGCAGCCGTCGAGGCAATCCCGAGGCCGAGCATGAGGGTATGTTACGACAAGAAGCCGAGAACAGAGGTAGAGGCCGTAAGCATAGATATGGCTATCTCGCAGACTCATGCGAGGCTGTGTCGGAGTACATGAGCTATCGCGGAAGCGCCTCCAAAGAGTGGTATACAGCCGTCATGGCTTTCTAAAGGAGAAGCGGCGGCGAGCGGCGGAGGCGCGACTTGGCAACACGTGGAGGAATGATGAGAGTATATCTTCAGATCTCTACGGCGATGAAGGCGCCTCGAACTGACCGAATTTCTTTATACTGCTGAATCTTGGGATACATTCGGGCTGTGCAATAAGCGTAACATGGGTGTGTGTCTAGTCCACTCGGATCCTGCCTCAGCCTGACCAAGGTCTAGATACGGGGATCGTTGAACTCTGCGGTTGGCTTCTATCGAACCTTGGGCAGCTCGTCTACACCGTCTGGCAGGACTCTCTGAACATCGTCGTACGGGCCTCTGCTGGCGGTGCCATGGGTTTCTTCATGTCTCGTTGGCATACTTGGATCCCGAGGCCGCGCCTGAGCATCGTTACCGTCCTGATGGCGTCGGTCATCATATGGTCATCCGTCACTCGCAGCGCCGTGAGCATCTCACTCCGAGGTCGCCCACCCGCATCCGTCCTTGTCCTCAGTCCTTTCGGACTACATTCAGCAGTCTCACCTGCGCTCTCGCAGACGGATGGTACCTACACCCGCATCGACCAGATACTCGAAGTATTGGAACGACATGAACGAGCCATCCATCTCTTCAACCTCGACAACGTCGCAAAACCTGACTTCGCCTTGTACTCGGCGGGCGCGAGGGTATACCCATCGGCCACCTCCGCAACCCGTCGCCCAACTTCACGAGAGCACCGTCCGGAGTTGTGGCCATCCGGTGCTGCTATGGCTCTGCACCATGAGACTCATGCCGGATACTGCTGGCAGTTCAGCGGGAGACAAGGCCGTTTAGGCATCGAGCTATCTCAAAGGGTCTATGTTGAGGAAGTCACCATCGAGCACGCCCCGGCTGCTCTCTCGTCCGATCAGACTTCAGCGCCTCGCCACATGAGTCTGTGGGGTCTGGTGGAGGGGATGGAGAACGTACAACGCGCCATTGCCTGGCAGGAGCGTGGTCGGTTGCTGGGGTTGCGGAAGCATTTTGCTCTGGAACTTGACGACTATCCGGACGATGTCCAACGACTGCTCAGAAGCGCACGCTGGGTCCCAATTTCCACTTTCGAGTATGACCCCGAAGCCACATCTGCCATCCAGACGTTTCGCGTGGACGACGACGTTGCCGAACTCGGCGTCGCTTTCGGGACCGTTATGCTCCTCATACACGATAACTGGGGCCGGGACGACTTCACTTGCCTGTATCGCATCCGCGTACATGGTCGACCCCTGGCCGGTATGTGAACTGTAAGTTGTCATTCGGCTAGCAGTCACGAACCACTTCTGATTCTAGGTCAGATTTTGGTCAAGGAGAGTGTCAATGCGCGTCGCTGTCCACATGGTCCTTGTCATTGGGCAGCGATGTGGAGGATCGTCGCGCGTGCTATTGAGATTTGAACATATAGCCATGTTTATCTATTGAGTGTACGGCCCGTATATGTATATTACTGTGGCGTTGTGAACGAAACTAAGCGTCGACTTCAAGAAGACGGTGAGTCTGTCCAACTTCGAAAGAATATGGAACTCGAGTCTGCTTGGACAAGCGCCGATAGACGCTCAACACCAACGATGAGTAGCTTGTTCCGCGTTTTCCTTGCGGCCCATCCTTATGTTACACGCAACACCAATCCTCCTGATACCAAGGTTCCAACCTTCCCAGTAATGTTGTCCCTCAGTCATGAGCGGGACATGAATACACACCAGCTCAGCTACGATGTGCGCCACCGTTTCAAGGATAAGAAACAGGATCTCGGCCACGATCGTACTTCCATGCGAATGACATTCAGGAAAGCGCAAAATGTAAGACCTCCAGATTACACATAAGTCGTCGAAGTACAAATTGATCGTGAATCAAGTAGACATTGCATAGTCCCTAGTCTACTACTTCCACCCATCCAGCTCCCGTAGCCGCTACCATCGACTTGAACTCGTCAACCTCGTCCTCGTCCAGCCATTCGTCGACGTTCACCAGATTGACTGCTATCTCGGGATAGTCGTACGCCTTATGACGATCATGGATTGCATGAATCAGTGCATCCCGATCAAAGGAATCAAGACCGGCCAGAGGTCCCAGAGAAAGCTTGCGCAGGTTGGGGATGAGTCGATGTTGCAAAGAGAGGGCGCTAGCAAACCCGTACACGATAGATGAGTTTTGCTGACTCGGGGTGTATTCGAGATAAAGCTCCACGAGCTGCGGAACAAGTGCGAGAGTTGACGACCACACGGGCGGGCTTGCATGGATTGCGTGACCCGTGACCAGCTTCTGTACGTTGGTGCGCATAGAAGGCCAGGCCAATATGTGCGCGACGAAGCGAGTGACAACGTCCTCGTGAATGCTCAGGAGTCTTTCGTGGTCGTTGACAAGCATGGCGGAGGGGATGAGGAAGGTAATTGTGAATGTCGAAGCACCCTCCATGAAGTCCTGCTGAGCGAACTGGCTATGTGGGAGCGACTGCTTGGTCGACCCGTGTACTGTAAAGGCGTTGCGATCGCTCGGGCCGGAGCCTGTGACTTCATTGATGGCGATGGTTCGGAAGGCTGTAATCGCGCCTGGCGAACGGGACGTGGAGTAATGAGCGCCGAGGGATGAGTCCAACCCCTGGAGTATGGAATCCATAACTTCGAGATCGTGGCGCCTTTCTCCGATGAGGTCGTAATCGTCGAGGAGACGGACGTGATATTGTGAAGGGAGAGTGATGCCACTCAGGATCGCGTTGAATACCGCCGCATGGCATTCCAAGGCGATGTACTGGAGGTGCGGAAGAGCGACGGTCGAGAGACGTCGCGCTCTCGTTGAGGAGAGGAATTGAGCGCTGTCAAGTTCATGTGTTCCGCCGCTGATCCAAGCCCGACTGTTCTGCGACATACACCATTCGAAGCGCACTAGTCCAGGACAGCGCAGCAAAGTCGCAAACATGTCGTCAATAGACATCCATACATCGCACCAGATGAGAGTCAATCGAGTAAGCGAATGGCGCAGAGCGAGACGTGGGTCTTGTATTCGACAGTTCATGACCTTTAGGGTGGTGAGACGAGAATGGCTCGTTCTCGTGAACATATGGGTCGGAATGCGCGCGTTGGGTCCATGCGCTTCGACGGTCAGAGACACAAGTCTGTCCAAAGGGACCATTCCCAGCGCCAAGGTGATCTGGGCGATCGCGTCCCAGGTGAGGCCGCTGAGAGAGAGCGTGCTGAAGCGTGACGCGTGACCCAACAATCGCTGGGCGTTGTCTATCAGATGGCCGTATAGGAAGTCGTCCTGGGTGACTGCGACAAAAAGGTCGGTATCCTTGGAGGCTCGCAATGCACGCTCCGTCCAGAAGTCTCCGAACCCTTTCACCATACGGGACCAGAGTGTTGGTGTATCATCGATTAGGATGCTCCAGTGCTTGCAGACCAAGCGAAGCGGAAGATGGCTTGACACGTCTCGCGATTGGTCCACATACGTGACTTTGAGGAAGGTGGGGCGTTGGTTCTCCGAAGGCTGGGAGACAAACCCAAAGACTTTCCCCAGTATCTCCGCCGGTAAGTTGTTGATCAAGCAAATCGAGGGGGGAGGCAATCCTACGACCGTCCATGCATAGAGCCTCCATATACTCCAACGAAGCACATGATGATATGTGGTTACGAAGTCTGCGTAGTCGTCTGATGTAGGAACGATGTCGATGTCCATTAACCGTGCGTAGAGAAAGCTGGGGTTCTGTACAACAAGAAGCGCGTCAAAGATGCTCTAACAAGATACGTCAGCAAGGAAGGCAGGAAATGAGAGTCGGGAAGCGTACCTCAAGTATTCCATAGACATGGCTCTCCAAGACACTGACGCGGTCAGTGCCGGCCAACCTGAACTGAACCGGGAGATGGGCCCGTAGCTGCGACAGCGGTTCAGCGTGCTCCTGGTCACGAGGTGGCTCTCCAGTGCTCAGATATCGCCTGAGCGCGTATCTGGGCATGGGAACTCCCAGGCGGGGGTGTGCGAGGTCGAGAAGAATCTGGATGACTCCTGAATCTATAGCCCAGATACTCGCATGGAGAGCGGAACACACCTTGAAGATGTCGCCCACGGCAGAGCTCTTCATTTCCTGGCTGATAGCATTGATCCATGGCAATCTCTGTGTCATGTTGGATGGACAGATTGTCGACGATGATGAGCCACCGCCAACTCGGATTCTAGCATATCGCGTTCCAACGGAAATAGCCGGCGCAGAAAGCGGGATCGATCAGGCGCGTGTCGGTCAATGATGTTGGTCCCCGCCAGAGGTCCAGCAAGTACTTTCAGTACAATGGGAGACCCCAACACCCTGTCCACAAGGCTGATGGCCCCTCCCTAGCTAAAGGGCCAAAACCAGGATCGAGTCCTTGCGGTATTCCGGGAGCATATCTGCGAGAGTGTGGTGGTGGCTAAGAGGGCTACCGGACACGGCTACGTCGACTCAGTCATCCGCGCACTAGAGCAGTACAGCAAAGGTGAGCAAAAGGTCGATGGAGGTCGTGACACAACAAGCTACAGACCCGCAGATTGGTGTGGCGGCGGCTCAGGCGCGGAATGCGAGTCCAACGAGTAGTTAGTATGCTGGCATTGCGCGACTGGAAATGCCGAGTCGTGACTCGTATAAGACGCCGTACGTCCTTTTCAGATTGACTAGGTATCAGGACATAATGGCAAAAGACAACGGTGAGCGCTCAACCAGTGATTCCCTGGGAGTTTGAGGAGGAAGGGCTTCACTGAGCGTGCTTCTTACCACCATCGGCGCACGTTGGCCTCGTTAGACGCCCACAACTGGCAAGAGTCATTGTCTTTCCATAACGGGTGAGGGTCCTATCATGACGCCGTACGGTGGTCCTGACTCTTCATCCGTCGTCTGTAGCTATCCGATATTCGCCGTCTAGCCCAAAGTTCGAAGATCGGCGTGCTTAGGGTACATTGACAACATCCCGTGGAGGCTCACACGAATCCCAGAAGTGTTGGCTGGGACATGTGTACACTTGTCGTTGACAACGAGGGGTTACTACCTTATATAGTATCCGTATGAGCTAGCGTATACGGTACAACATCGGGAAGTGTAGACCAAGCGGGCGTTCGTCCACGCTGGACCCATATTGCTGCACGATCTCCAAGCTCAAATTGTCAATCCAATCAAATATCTTCATTTGCCGCGGTTATGCAATCGTTTCTTTATATATGTTACAGTGAAGCAGGACTACAATTACAACACTCATAGAGTCTGCAAGGCTTGGATTCGCATACGTCATTAATCATGGCGAGCGACGAGGGATGGCGTCAAGGCGGGAGTTACGAAGACCTCAGGGCGCATGAGGAGAGTGACCTTCGCGTCTCCGGCGACGCGCGTGATGCGGCGCAGTCCGATCCTGGTTGTACAAAGGATCGTAGAGTCGGGCGCCGTCGACATCGATCCTGTGATGATCTGCATGGTTCGCTCGTCGGCCACGATGCCTCCTGGAACCATGACAGGTTGCAGCTCAGCCGAGACGATGTCTTGCGCGGCCGCCTTCTGGAATGAGTATACCTCGGCGATCAAGTACTTGAACATGTCGCGCATGCCCGTCTCCGAGACGATAGGCGCGATTTGGTCGTCGATGAGGCCATAGACATGCCATATAGGCAGCAACGCCGAGCACAGGCATTCGTACATTCGCTCGCGTTCAATGGTTTCCGAAGCCCGTTTGAGGGTCGACAAATGGCGGTACGTGATAGCTTTCCAGTTGGCCGCCACCACCTGAGACTCTGCCCGTGAGGTCAGACTAAGCGTCCAATGAAGGTCTGACGGCTCCAGACGAACCTGTTTGGAATATCGAGTCGCTTACAGCCTTCAAGAGCTCTTCATTCCCGTCGTTGATAACTTGATCTCCGCTCGATACGTGCCAAGGCTGCATGAAGTCGTGGCAGACGCGAAGTAGGGTAGACTGGACGATGTTGACACGAAGAGCCTCTCTTTCTTCGTCCATGCGGGGATCGGTATCGCGCAGGAGAGGTATAACACCAGGGAAGCGAGAAGAGAAGGTGGCACAGATCGTGCAGTCAGGATGGTCCGGGGCGCGAGGAGAAATCATGGGAGTAGCGTCGTCGACAAGGTTGCACGCGATTTGGAACGAGTCGTAGTTGATACCGTCAACCATATTCATCACAGCCTTCTCGGGTTGCGAGTCGTGCATATTGAGGAAGGTGCTTGTGGTGGCGAGCTCCTCTTGAAGCTGGGCGATCCAGGCGGCTTGCTTTTGCACCATGCGGTGAGCGTCCTGTCCTTTCCTCAGCCATGACACCTTCGTTGTGGCGCTGTACTGACATACCAGGTTTACGGCCATGGTGAAGATGAAGAACCACGGGTGAATCGGAGGTGAGGGATGTATAGGAGCGTCCGCGGCTGATGGGGGACAGTAACAGGAATGGGCGGTCAGGGAAAGAGATTTAACATGCCACCGTGACATTGCTCCTTTGTCCAAGCGGGAACGTGATCGAAGGATCTCGAAGGAGTCGGCGCAGGCTCCGCATGCTTCTGAGCGGCACAGACGAAGGGGCGTTCACCTGCCGCAGTTCGGAGGACGAGACAAAGGAATGTGTCCTTCGGATCAAAACAATTGTATAGCAAATGTACTGGGGTGCAAGTCGATATGTAGACATAGATAAAGTAGGGTGCAGAAGAGTGTTGAGTACACGGGGTGTTCGCCAGGCGAAGATGTGAGGATAGCCACTAGGGGAGACGTGTGAATATGCAGCATGTATGGCAGGATTTTGACAACGTACAATCGTGATTCTTTCCAGAGCCAGATACTAGCAGCAGACTCAGCCTCCGATAGCTACTGATCCCAGATTTCGTCGCGACGAGGCCGGTCCCTGTATCTTGGAGGCGGGCACGCGGCAGTTGACTTCTCTCGGCGAACGGGTCCAACGAAGAAAGCAAAAGCAATCAGAGCTAAAGCCCTGTGCTACATGAGTAGCGCACAAGTTGAAATCTAGGTGAAGGGACATACAACAGGTAGAGCACTACTTGTTCCTGCGTCGTGGTCGAAGGCACAGATACCGAACGAGTCGTTCTGCGCGCTCGTGCCTCTTCGCGCGCGCCGGCCGCCCACGCTCGCACGCCTTCCGCGGCGCCAATGAAATTAATATTACTCGCAACTTCCCCAGCAACCATGATGACCCCCACCGCACTCGAAAACAGGAGAAGCTGGGCTACGTAGAAGGCTTATCATGCTGTCGATAGTGCGACGATCCTGTTGAACCTACCCATCACTCTACCAACTTGAACATTATCGAGACGCAAATCCATCTTGAGGATGTTCGCGACCTGAAGGTGTATCTCGAGCATTCTGACGTTGCGAAGCGGGAAGGGTAGGGGTGAGCATAGGCACGTCGCTTCCGTCCTATCAACGCACCAGACCAACACCTCGGCGGCGGCGCAGGGAGTATACGGAAGACCACACATCCTACACCCTACTAAGCACAATCGTGTTGGGTGTACTAGTCTGGCTTCCCGTAGCGGATGGCGGGAACTCTGAACGTACCGGCCGAACTGCGTGGATACGTGTTGCTGGAGGCTCCTATACATCTACGCTATCCAGACTGTTCTGTGATCGGATTTCTACCTCGTGTCCAGGGTCAGCCAGTTGGCAGATCCCTCGGCGATGCCTTGCCCAGCCGCGGTGCCCTTACGCTGGTCATCTAGACATGCCGGCGGTATAACGGCGGGAGATGGTTATCTGACGGATTGACTGTTGTACTGATGCATGAGGCCCGACGTGGCACCTGCAGCTGCTGGCATTGATGCATGAGGCCCGACGCCTAGTCTGCGGATGAGATTGCGGGCCGTCGCCGACGCCTCGTTGCCCTTCAGTGTGCTCATCGGCTTGCCCGAGAGACTTCGATACTGACGCAAACAGTCGATGGCTTAGCAACGTCGCCGAACCCTCTGCAGCGGTTCGCCTTCAAAAGACCTCATATGAAAGCTCGCTTCAAGCGCCGATTTGCCAAATCACCGCAGCGTCTTCTCGTACCGCGTTTGCTGCAAGACTCGTCCATTCCACCTTTCAATCTACGCAACCTAATACTCGGGGAATATACTCTTCATGGTGCGTCTTACGCGTTGAGCAAACGATGCACCGCTGTTTACATGTATATCTAGGAAGACGCTCTGCTGTCCCTAGACGACATCTTCGACGGCGGAGTCGAAGCTAGGCTTTGGGGACGTCTGTTCGCCAAATTCGTCACCCCCGACGTGTTGCCGGCACAGGACTGGGAGACCGCACTTCAACTACTGATCGCCAGTCTGCAGTTCGAAGCCAAGACACTCTTCCAGGTACGTCTGCTCCAGTTTTCTCGGTGCGTCTATGCACTGATGTACATATAGGATGGTCCTGAGCATATGCCATGCGACATACCTAGCGTAAGATTGTGGTTAGGTCGGCGAGAGAGGGCAGTCGTGGTGGACCCCGCCAGTCGTTTGGAAGCCCATTTTGGTGACGAAGTGGCCAGGATGTGGCAAATGGCTCGCGCGATGCCAGCGCACGTTTTGACGGCCATGCATGGAGAACGAGGGATGACCGTTGTCGTCCGGGCACTGCTCCAGTGGCGTGCTGTCGATCCTGACGCTGCTGACTGGGCCATAATCGTCGCTGACGTCGTATCTGGCCTCGAGGTTCTGAGGGAGAAGCCAGCCGACGCGGACTTCAGCCAGTCACTTGCTTCCCTCCTTCTGCACCGTGATGCAGCTCGTGCAAACAAGGCGAAGGATAGTCTCAGCATGCGCGTTCGTGATCGGGAGTTACGAGTGCGCGCTGCCTTGGACGCGAAGAAGAAGGTTACTGTCAAACGTGGAAAGAGACTACGGAAGAGGAAAACGCGCAAGGCTTGATCATCGTATTGTATTCCTTTGTATCAGCAATGTATTTATATTTTCGTACGCGTGTATTTGATACGCAGTGCTGCATGCTTCTGGGCAATAATTGGACACTGTAACGGGCCCACGTATTGCCAGGTGGACGTACCTCGGACATTATCCTGTACATATCTCGAAGGAGTGGAGGCGACGGCCATCGCTAATGATCGATGCCTTGAACGACGGGTCTTCACACCAACCTACCAGTACAAGGTCCACATCCATGTACCGTATGGCTGCTACCCACGGTCACGTACATCGTATCCATAGGGGTCTATGTTGTGCTCGACATCCGGCTTGGATACGCACCAGACCCTCCTGCCATGTGGTAGCATGCCCGTAGTGGGCGCACTGAGCACGTCAAAGGTGTCTTGCAGCTCCGGCGTATTCGTCGTAGAGCGTGAGTCGTGCGATCCGAGGTTTTCGTGAGCAGACCTTCCAAGACTGGGTGACCAAGAGACGAACAGATCGGGTAAGTGGAATATCCTGCGCGCCGAGCAACGCTTGGAAGAGCCGTCAGAGATGTTGGGTGAGTGGTCTGATAGGGTTGTGACGTTCTTCGTTACTCGCGCAGGGCGATGGTGAAGCTGCTGCCAGCTTCAGACATCCTGTGATTGACCGGGGAGCAGTCTAGTCCGAGACGTCACCCTTTTGAGAGTTCAGCCGCTCCAGTATATGATCTGTACCCGGGGTATGATATCTTGTTGACTTACCGGTACTAACTATACGTGGTTGTAAAGCAGGGACGAAGTAGCAGAGGGTAAAATTGCTTCATGAGACGCTCCGGACAGACATCGATGAGGCAAAAGAGCACCATTTTGTATCCACGCAAGACAGGGAACATGGGAGGACACGACTGTAGCCATTGGGCTAAGTGTCCGAGATGCGGGTTCTCGTTGTCGAGAGTGGGTGTGACGGAGCTCGGAGTACGCCGAGCGAGTCGGGGAGCTCAGCTCTCAACCACTGCAGTTTGGCCAATCGGCAGACGGAGGTTACTAGCGGGAGCCCAGTGCGTCTCTGAGCAGCTAGAACAAAGGCGCACGGAACGCCCCTATGCGAGGACGGTCAGAGATTCCTGGGAGTCTCGCTTGAACGGGGTTCTGCGGCGTCCAAGGGCCCACGTATGAGACACCTTTAAGGTATTTACGTCATAGGAACTATCACAGCTCATGGTAATGACAGCACGGCAAGATTGTGGTCCTGGTGTGCGGAAGAGACACTCGAAGGTGACGCTACAGAAGGTTTTCGGATGCGGGACCAGCGCATAGTTCACAGGCACAAGAACGCGATCACATGATTTGATGGGGCGCGCGTATTTCTTCACAGCGTTTTGGAGAGGTCTATACAGTCTCCAGAACTTCTTCACTGTATAGCGCGCACTGTATGCACCCATATAGCATAAATGAAGGACAGAAATGCGTCTCGAGACACCGATGATTGCTGGCTCTGGCATCTTGGTCCGGGACGCCTTGGATGTAAAGCAGACCATGTATTGCGGCGATGCACAAAGCTGTGGGATAGTACTACATACGAGCAACCAGCACTTCTATTACCCGGACTCCAGTACGTCTTCTGTGGATCGACCACACGGGAACTTGTGTTGAAAGAGTGACTGAAGTCGAGGCGCGTTTAGCATATCGCGCACCACGTCGATTCGAAAGCTGAGCACTTACTGAGAAACCAACTCCGATAGTTTGCACTCTAAGAGATCATGCCAAGGGGTAGAGGAATCTGCAAGCAGCGCACGTCAGAAGATACAGGGTGTGTCACGACACGGGACTCACTGTGCGCAGGCAATCCTCTATGGCGGTTTCAAGGCTATGGCGGGTCTCGCGAAGGATACGCGGAGCGACTATGCCGCCATGGCAGCTATCGCAGCTAACTGCAGCCCGCATCCACTCGAGAAGAGGTTCGTCCAGAGCAATGTCAAGTCCAGCCCGATACTCACTCTGAACGGCGGAGATGACAGCGCATACGTAGTTCCACCACCAGCCGTATACTTGCCACTGGAGCGCCCTCTCGTTTCCCTCTTCGCGAAACCACAGCGTCGTGATACACGTGCACATCGGTTCGCCACCATTCGCGGCGTGCATGAGTAGGCCTTCAACGCGTGCGGGCTGGATCCATGTGATGGGGCGATCTTTGGAGTGGTGTAGAAGGCCTTCGAGGCACCCTTTGACGGAAGAATGATAGCGATAAAGGTGCACGAAGGCGGTAGAGGTGATCTCCTCGAACTCAATGGCGTCTTCGGAGTCCACAAGGGTCTTGAAGAAGTCGCGAATATCGAGAGAGCGACGCGCGGCAACGCGCAGAGGTCCATCGTAGGAGAATCTCCAAGAGACAGCGTACGCGAGCGCAGGTGATACGTCGCAGTAGTCGCACAATGCCTTCGTGACCTTCTCGTGGAGAAAAGCGATGTCGTATTTCTGGGCGAGTGCAGCCGCGCGTTTGATGTCCAAGATGTTCTTCAAGTCAGGCTCGTTGCATACCGATCGAGGGTAGCAGGCCTGGAGAAGCAGGCGAAGGGTACTGGAGTCCTCGAACATCTGGACGGAGGTGGCATCGGCGTCCGGTCCTTGAGGAAGAGACAGGGTGTCATCAAAGACCGTCGAGATCAACCGGACGATGCTGCGCTGCACGGCAAACTCGACGTTGTCGCTAGAGCGAAGGACGAGGTCAGCATCTGGAGCGTTGAAGAGCGCATCCGCGGTGGCTGGCACGTTTGGCTGGGCGTCCATATGTGCGAGGGTAGGGAGGTGGGTCGATTGCGTGATTTGCGACCTCCTTGAGGAACTTATACCATGTCTGGGGGTAAGAACAAAGGATGAAAGGGATATCGATGACCTCAATCCGGTCCGGTGACCGTACCTGAACTGATCCTCTTATCAGATCGTGAACCAAACTCGCCATCCATCAACGCGTCACTCGCTATTGATCACCCGGCGCCTTCACGTTCAGAACAGTGGCGCGAGTACGAACCGTGCTTCCTGAGGAAACTTCAATATCTGCGTGCACTTTAGCACTCTACTGGGGTTGTAAGGCTGCGCACCGCTGAGCTCTAGGCGCAGAGCACTGATATTTTCGAACCGCAGGCTCGCCGTCGCCTACTGCTGTAAATGTACGCGGTTCGGGCATTTTACAAACGCCTGGGCAGTGGCCGGAGAGTGTGCGGTGCGGACATCGTAGATGCCACTGCGTCCTTGGGATAAGGAATCCATGCCCATCGGAGTCCTACGCTTGCGTACGGCCAGTATTTGCGTGGCGAATGAAGGCCCTGTAACAAGCTACATCAAATGGCTGGTCACTGTCGATACTCAGGAGCGCGGGAACACATACCATCTCTGCTGCTAGAGAGGCCGTTGTAGCCATATGCACGGCGCTAAGGTGCTCACTGTGTTCGTGTGCTGGCTTCGAACATGATTGATGGCTTGATACTGCCAGCGGAGGCTACGAGCATTACGTGTTATGGCTGCTCAGTGCCGTGCTCGTCAGAATGTAACGTGGTTTGCACGGTGAGTGACAAGCCATACCTGGTCATGAAGTCCGAGTGACGGTATGAGACACACACGACCGAGGGAGCCGAAAGCGTTGCGTGAAGCGGAGGGTCCGTTAGTAACAGGTATGCGAGACATGATGGTGGTATGCCGATGTAGAATCCGGATCTCCCAGCGGACAGACACAAGGCAGGCAGCAGATCTAACATCAAGATTCTATGCTTGCCACATCGCGCCAGCCAAAAAGACTTGTACTCCATCGCCCAACAACCAAGATCAAGATGTTCAGGCAAACTGTGGCTGGTTCGACTACATCCGTTTTCGAAGACCGTACCGCAGCGCGCATCGGAGCTGCCCGGACATATGGGCGTAGTGTTCCACCGCTACCTATTCTGATAGGTTTGTGGGTGCCTAACCCCACTTTCTGGCGAACGGGGTACAAGATCGTCAAGACCGTTGTCATGGTGGTAAGCAGTAAGCTAGAGAGTTTCCGCATGCGCGCTCATGTAGATCCGGTGAATGCGGGCCGGCGCGGTTTCCTTGACTCGTAGGAAGCGTTGAGTTGGCCCACGCCTCCATGAGCGACTCTCTCCAGGCTTAGCGCTCAACGGTCATGCATCTCTTACGCCGGCTGCTCATTTTTGGGCCAGTGCCTATACCTCACCACCCCATACACCCTGATGGCTGTGCTTCTTGATCGACCGTGTGCGCAAGTCAGCAAACCCGTTACTCACAAGGCTTCGCCTTGACCTCCACCAACGGTAGCGCCAGGGCGTGGTAGACCGGCATAATGCCGAGGACGGTGTGATGGAAGCTGCGGGGGTAACGACAGCTGAGGTAAGGACACTTGCTTTTAAGATAAGACTGAGCGCTCAGTCCCTTCCCCTCATCACAGGAACCCTGCAATAGCTTCTATCGATGACGACCGGCTTCAGACGATACTTGGAGGCGAAGGTGAATCCATCCGAAGGCAGGCCCCACTCTACATTCACTTGGTACCCGATTACGGGTGGTCGTGCGCGCGATGGAAGCGTGCTTTGCCGCCACTCGTGGTTAGCTGTGTCGCGTAGGGACAATACAGTTTTCGGCTGTCCTGGGTATATAGCGACCCACCTCTTGCGACGCGAAGGCGACGATAGACTGGCTTGTGGGTTCTATGCCGAGGCTGATCGGGGTACGCTCTTTGCATCTCCGAAAGCTAACAACAAACTCACCCATTGCCCAGTTCCGCCTCTGTACATGAACTCGCGATGGGATGGGCGAACTCATTGGGGCGCTTATCCACCGACTCAACAAGAACTGGAACAACGTCGGGTCTATTTGACAACAGTGGAGAGCAGCCAGGAGGATCCGGCCCCCGCGATCATTCAGCGTCTGCGCGCTCGAGGTAAGTGGTCTAGGTTATGTCCTAATGTCGAGAGCTCTTAGCCTCGCACCAGGCCCTCCGACTTTGCCACTTCGCTCTCCGAGTTCCCCGACTAGACAGCGGATTATCGCGATTATACGCGAGACGCCGCCGGAGACTTCCTCGACCACGGGGCCCGTTAATGAACACGCCGGAGCCTCTTCAGGTAAGCTTCAAATATCATACCACCGAGTAGATGCTGACGCGTATGTGAAGCCCCCCAGACCAGATCGCTCCGTTGATAGGTGTGTTCAGCTGCTTCATGCATTGCTCGTCGACCGCGCTGCGAAGCTCACCTGCATTCACCCAGCACGCACTACTATAGGCATCGACACGACATTAGAAGGTTGAGGCTCGTGATGCTGCGGATCAGCTCTCAGCGAACAGACGCTGGCCATGAAGCAGGAGATCAAAATTGCGGATGCCAGTCATGTGCGATTTAGTGATCCACTGCTGTTCAATATCATTATCATTGCCTGTTTCTTCCGTCATGACCCTTACAAGTAGGTTCAGATGTTCTCGGGAAGTTTGCGCTGTGATATCGTGGTAGACTATAATGTCATCGCACTCTCCTGTCTTGCTTCCGTTATTATATTACAAGCCAGCTTCAATTGAAGGCCTATACAATGTGCTTAATGTGTAGATTCGGCCCAGTCTCAGAGACGCGTCTACGCGAGTCGTGCTCTGCAATCTCCTTCCCATCACGGCTCTTCTCCCGAACTCTGACCCGCCCTCTGTTTATGGCGATAGGATGTTATGTGCTGACGCGTACGTGCAGGTCCGGGTCACGCGCGTCATATTGGAAGTCGGCTCGCAGGGTATCTTGGGCGGTCAAGTGCGTATTGTTTTACGGCGTTGTTGGAATGCGGGGGATGCTAATGGTGTGCAGGTCGTTGTAACGGACGTCGAGGGCGAACTACAGTTGACCAGGGACGTCAATAGGATATGTTCGTCCTTGACCGACCAAGTACGATCGCTGTCTTATTCGCTTGAGGTTTGAGGGAGATGCTGATGTAATTGTGCGTGGTAGGTGCGCTCGATCGCGGGCGTTCCGACTGCCGTCGCGCGCGGCGACTTGACGCAGAAGGTCGATATCCAGGTCCGTCTTCACCCCACCCTCCTTCCCGGTCCACATGCTGACTAAATTATGTGTACGCGTAGGTCGAGGGCGAGCTGGCGACGCTCAAGACGACAGTGAACTCCGTGGTGGACCAGTTGTCCGCCTTCGCCTCCGAGGCACGACTCCATCTCTGCATATACCTCCGCTTTCGCGATTTCTGGAGGATGTACTGCTATTTCAAAGAATAGCATACTGGTCAACGTGCGGGTCACCCGTGTGGCATTGGAAGTCGGCACGCAGGGTATACTCGGCGGTCAGGCGCGTGTCGAGGACGTGCAGGGCACCTGGGCCGATTTGACGCGTAATGTCAACGTGCGTTTCTTTCTTTCTCCACTACTTCATCCTCCCTCTCTCGTTGTCTTTCTGTTACTAGGTGCTAATGTATGATGCAGAAAATGGCCTCGAACTTGTCCCACTCAGTGCGCTCGATCTCCGAAGTCACGAAGGCCGTCGCAATGGGCGATCTCGGGCGGCTGGTGAACGTTGATGGGCAGGGCGAGAGGTTGGATTGTCATGCGTATCGCCGGAGGTCGGGACAGAGGGTATATTGGGCGGTCAGGCGTACGTCGCTGACGTCCAGGGCATGTGGAAGGTATCGTCCCTCTCTCCCTCACCCCAATCTCTTGCCTCCTCTCTATGTCCCCACTGTATTGATACACATGGTGGCGATACAGGTGCTAGCGGGCAACGCGATCCTGATGGCCACGAACTTGACGGACTAAGTGCGGCTGATCGTGGAGGTTACGAAGGCTGTGGCGAACGGAGACTTGAAGAAGATCGAGGTCGATGTAAGGGGTGAGATGCTCGATTTGAAGGCACGCTTTCCTCGCCCCTCTTCCGATTGAGAGGATGGGTCGCTAACGGGATATGGGGTGGGTATTGTAATTGGTGTCTACTGTACATAGTAGCTACGTACTTACTATTACTTACTATGCTGTCGTGCCCATTCGGCGACTACCCCTACGTTAGGGTTACGTTCGTATGTAGTCGCGCCTCGCGCGTTCGCTCCGACCACCAACTACATAACCCACGAATCCTATCTCTTCTCTTTCTTCCTCTTTTCTCTTTCGTCTCTTCACTTCTCCTGTCTTCTGTCTCTCCTGTCTTTTCCGTCTCTGAATATCATCTGAACTCTTTCCTCTACCGACTCGTGCCTCAAGACGTAGGGAGAGAGCCCTCCCAGCTAGGCGTCTAGGCCGAAATTGGGAATGTGCGGGGGATCTGGCAGGCTATCACGTCCGTCCCACCGCGCGACGCGTCCTTAGAACTTGGACCAGACACCTCGCGTGTGTTGACAGCGAACCACGATGTCATCTCGACCACCGCCAGCGCCTGTTCTGGAAGACCACCCGATGCGTGGGGATGAGGAGGAGCAGGAGGACGACGGCGAGGGCGACCGCGCGTCTGATGACAGCTCGGGGGAAGCCGAGGAGGACAAGAAGGAGGAGAAGCGCGTCAGGGAGGGATTCATCGTCGACGAGGACGAGGACGAAGAGGAGGAGGAGGAGGACAGGCCCAAGAAGAAGAAGCGCGAGCATCGCAAGCATCGGCATCGGCACCATGGTGAGTATTATCGTTTAATACATCTACTACAATCTTAAACTATCTGTAGACGAAGATGCGGAGGGAGGACTCGAGGACGACGACCTGGATTTGATGGAGGAAAACACGGGCGAGCAATTCAAACGCAGCAAGCTCAAGCGTCTTCGTCACGGCCGCGAGTCGGACTCTCCACCCGCAGCTTCATCTTCAAAGCGTCGCAATGCTGTACTCTCCGACGACGACCTCGACGCCGAGGATCTCGAACTCCCGTCACGTGGCGGTATCAACGATATTTGGGCCGAAGACGAGGATGAGGACGACTTTATTGACTGTGACGAGGAGGAAGAGGGCGCGGGTGGGATGGACGAGGCGGAGAGGGAGCAGCTGAGGAGAGAGAAGCGCAGGCAGGAGAATGAGCGGCGCCAGGCTATGCGTTCACGTCCAGAGCTGTCTGGCATCGATCCTGCGCGAGTACAATTCATCCACTTCATTGCACTATAGCTCACATCACGTAGTGCCTGGGACGAGATCCTCGAGGTATTCGGAGACGGTCACGACTGTAACTGGGCTCTTGAGGGTGAAGAAGAGGACGAGTATCAGGAAGCAGCAGCCGGCAAGGAGATGAACTATCAAGATGTATGTTTCGACCGCCACGCCTCCTCCAATGGAAACATATACTGACAATACACCTTTCACTCCAGGTCTTCGAACCCTCCGAAATCCGTGCTCGCCTCACCGAAGACGACGACATCATTCGTGCCCAGGATGTTCCGGAGCGCATGCAATTGGCCACCTCTACACTGTCCAAGGACGCCTCTTTGTCCGTTCAACACCCCATGAGCGAAGAGATGCCCGACGACGCGGCAATGTGGTGCCTCATGCGCCTCAACAATCGGAAAGAACGCGAGTTCTTCCGTCCTGATGGACAGTACCACACCTACCTCGACGACCTCGTCTCAGCCATCACCGACGTCCTCCGCTTCATCTTCGTGAGCCTTTACGAGGTCCCTTACATCTGGACACACAAGCGCGACAGCATCACCTCCATCAAGCCTGAGATCGCACGGCAGAGTGTGAACTTGCTAAATCAGGAGGAGTTGTGGCGCATTCAGATGCTCGGTCAGAAGTATCTGAGTCTGACGGAACGGAGACAGGCGCTTGTGACGAAGTTTCAAGCGTTGGGCGTCAACGACGAGTACTTCGAAACGGACATTCAGGAGAAGCTGGACTCGGTCGAGACGGTTGCCGATGTGACGGAGTGGTTGCCGATGCAATACAAGGCGAGCAAGGGCAAAGCAAGCAAGGCAGTGAATGAACTGAGGTTCCACGACGACGAGCTGATGGCGGAGGCCGCGCCTGTGAAGGAGAAGCGCAAGCTCCCGAACAGGACGTCGGATTACGATGTGGCCAAGCAGAGCATCGTGGCTAAACTTGCTAAGGTATAAGCGCATCTCCATTATGTAGACGTCCGAATAGACGCTGACTGTGATATGCAGGGCTTCGGCGCCAAAGCAGAAGAGATCGCCATCAACTGCATCTCGGCCTCGCGCGTCAACTGGCCCACGGACCCCGACATCATGCCTCTGGCGCTCGCTGACCAGTTCGTGGACCCCGACCCTGCTAAGGCGCAGAACCCGGCGGATCTCTTCAAGCGTGCTCGCATGATTATGGCGACTGAGCTCGGCAAGGATCTTATTTTGCGCCATGAGATTCGCCAGGTGTTCAAGAACCGCGCTACAATCTCTATCGCGCCGACTGAGCGCGGAGTCAGCAAGATCGACAACCACCCATACTATGTATGCCTCCTCATTTGACTCTCATTTATAGCACTTACTGACGGGTTTGACAGGCGTTCGAGTACCTCTACCGCAAGCCCGTAATCGAGATGCTGGAGTCGCCCGACTTCCTGCACATCTTGGCAGCTGAGAAAGAGCTCCTTGTTATCGTCACGTTCGCACTTCCGGACGAAGTCAGGGGCGAGTTCGAGAAGAAGCTCAGCGACGCTATGGTCGCAGACTCTTTCACGGATGCCAGCAACTTTTGGAGCGATGAGCGGCGTCGTGTGGTGGTCGAGGCTCTTGACCAGCATCTGTTAGCAGCTGGTGCCAAGCACGCACGGGAGTGGCTCAGGGAGGACGTCGAGGACTATGTACATGGCATGGCGCTGTGCAAGCGCTCTTCGCGAGGCACGTTCATTTCCCGACTAGGTTGAAGAGGCGCCCGACTGACGTAATCTTCCCAGCGCGTCGATGTAGCGCCCCTGGCTATTCCTTCGCCCGAACCCGGCCAAATCCCGAACGTCGTCGCGATGTCCTGGGGCAAGGGCGACCCTCAGGAGGACGCCATATCCATTGTTTTCACGGACGAGATGGGCCGTCTGCGCGAACACGCCAAGATCGACAACTTGAACGACACGGACTTCCGGGAAGAGTTCAAGGACTTGCTCATTCGCCGCAAACCGGACTGTATCATCATTGGTGGTTTCTCTGTCGCGACGCTCAAGCTCTCATTGCGCGTCAAGGAGCTGTTACAAGGGACGAGCGAGCAAGCGGAAGGTCAGGGCTCGTCGAGCAAGGAACAGGAGGATCTCAGCACCATTCCGGTGTTCTACGGCCAGGACGAGGTCGCGAGGATATTTCAGCACTCGAAGCGCGCGGATGAAGAGTTCACGGGCGCATCGGCCATCGCGAAGTACTGGATCGGCCTCGCGCGATATGTTCAGAGCCCGCTGAACGAGTACGCGGCGCTGGCGAGCGATATCACGGCCATCACCTTCGAGGAGGACCATCAGCCTCTCATTCCGAAGGAGAAGCTGCTGTACGCGCTTGAGCATGTACTCGTGGGCGTCGTCAACAAGGTTGGAGTGGACATCAACCGCTGTGTGACGGACTCGTACTACGCGGGACTTTTGCCGTTCGTGGCGGGCTTGGGACCGAGGAAGGCGGATGCGCTGATTAAGAAGATTGCTCAGCTCGTGAGTATAGTCTCTTTTTAACAATGCTGCTCGACTATATACTGATACGCTATGTTAGGGTGGTACGTTATCGAACCGCGAGCAGTTCGTCAAGGCAGGGCTCATGGCGACCAGCATCTTCCTCAACTCCGCCCCCTTCCTCTGCATCCCTCAAGACGGCGGCTCGCGATCATCCAAGCATCGAAACAATGACGATATGGACACGCAAGACCCGCTCGACGACACGCGTATCCACCCGGAGGACTACGACCTTGCGCGGAAGATGGCGACCGATGCGCTCGACACGGACGAGGAAGATTTCCAGGGCGAGCACGCTTCGCAGCCGGTGACCGAACTCTCGAAGGAACGCGAGGTCACAAGGGAGCTCGACGAGCTCAACTTGGACGAGTTCGCCTTGAGTTTGCCCGAGTCGAGCGGCGAGCGCAAGCGACACATGCTCAGTATCATTCGCTCGGAGCTGATCGCACCATTCAGCGAGACACGCCCGCCATTGCAGCCGCCTGGGGACCGGGACGTCATTACGATGCTCACGGGTGAGACGCCGCGGACGCTCAAGAACGGTGTCATCGTCTCTGTACTCGTCCAGCGTATCAGGCCGAACTTCATCAACGTGCGCATGGACTCTGGGATAGAGGCCGTCATCAATACGGTGTACTTGACGGATAACGCCGCGGCACCTGTGAACGTCGACTCGATCGTCAAGAAGGGCCAGACGATGCCGGGTGTGATCATCCAAGTTCGCCCTGAGCTCAGCCAGGACCACATCTTCGTCGAGCTCTCCGCGCGTCCGGGCGACATCGCCGCTGGAGACAGCCAGTTCGGGCGCGTCAAGGCGGACGAAAAATACTGGAATCATTCGCAGGCGGAACGCGATCAGGAGATCTTGGTGAGGAAGAAGAGGGCGGACAAGGATAAGACGAGGAGGCTGGTCAAGCACCCGCATTTCCATAACTTCAATTCGGCGCAGGCGGAGCAGTACCTTGCTAAGCAGCAGCGCGGGGATGT
The DNA here is from genome assembly GCA_900536885.1 of Peniophora sp. CBMAI 1063. Classification (NCBI taxonomy): domain Eukaryota; kingdom Fungi; phylum Basidiomycota; class Agaricomycetes; order Russulales; family Peniophoraceae; genus Peniophora; species Peniophora sp. CBMAI 1063. The sequence goes on from UWZB01000152.1 coordinate 53,355, forward strand.
GGTCATTCGTCCGTCGTCGAAGGGCTTCAACCATTTG
>UWZB01000153.1:0-53383 GCA_900536885.1 Peniophora sp. CBMAI 1063
GGGGAGGGGGAGGGGGACGACGGGTCTACGGCGCACGGGCATGGCGCTCCCCTCGACAACCACAACCATGCGTCAACATCCTCACTACACTCCCCGCATTCTCCACCTGCGCCCACGACTCTCGACACATCCTCCACCCCCAACCCTCCCGCTGCCGCCGGTTACGAGCGCTCGCCCGACGGCTTCGCCTACCTCACCCACGCGCGCGACGACAGCCTCTCCGCATGGGCCGCCGCGCTCGGCGGGTCGCATCGGCGTGCCGACTCTGTAGTCGAAGCGGAGAGTCGGAGAGATAGCAGGATCAGCTTTGACGACGACGTGGAAGATGATGGTGGGGGAGGATGGAATGAGGGTGCGGGAAGATGGAGGGAAGATGGGGGGAGGGTGAGGGACAGCAGGATCACGCTGGACTCGAGGGCGGATCCGCGGGCGAGCATGGCGGTGCTCAACCCTCGAGACTCCATCGTGTCGTTCGACGATCGGAGGGCGAGCGTGGCTACGTTCAACCAGGACAGCTTTGGGCAGGGCGTGTATGATGGGGATACGTTCGGCCAGCGCATATTGAATGGGGAGAGAGAGGCGTTCAACCCGCGGGACAGCACGGCGACGCTCGAGCAGAGCGCGTTCGACCCACATCGAGAGACGTTCGACGCGCAGGCTACGAGGCGGTTCAATGCGCATGCGAGTATGGCGGTGCTCAATCCGCGGGACTCGGTCGCGACGCTCGATCAGGAGATGTTCAACCCGCGCGACAGCTCCGCGACGCTCGACCAAGACTCCTTCGCGCCGAACCCGCGCGAGAGCGTCGCGAGCGCATATAGCGACGAGTCCGCGTCCACGCAGCACGTCGGCCATCCTACGCATCAGGTGCAGGCGTCGCTCAGCTCGCTCCAGCAGCAACTCGCCTCCGCACCGCTCGGACTCGGGGAGGAGGGTGAACTTGGAGAGGGAGCGGGGGCGGGACATAAACCGAAGCCCTCGCTCGCGTCGAGCATATCGAGTTCGCTGGCCGAGCGCATCCACTCGCCGCCGAGCAGCGCGAGCGGGCCGTTGCCGTCGCCGTACTCGAATGCCGCTCTACCCTCGTCCGCGTCGGTTTCAACTGCATCACCACTCTCCAATCCAGGCGCCCTCGCATCTCCACCACCAACCTCCTCCACCCTCCTCGCCCCGCCTCCCCCCTCCCACCCCACCTCTGCTGAAGAGCAAGAAGACCAAGGCACAACCGGCATCGGCCTCTCCCTTCTACAATCCTTCGGCGCGGACTCCTCAGACGAAGATAGCTCGGACGACGACGCGGAAGCGACGCTGGACGCGAGGGAGTTTCCTGCGCCGCCTGCTGGCGTGCCGACGAATACGAGGACGCCGCCGGGGAGCGCGGGGTTTAGGAGTCCGCATGCGAGTGTGGACTTTAGGGGGGTGATAAGTGGAAGGTCGAGTGGGAGTTGGGGGAGGCCGGGGAGTTCGGGTGCGGGGATGGTGATAGGAGGAGGGGGAGGGGGTGGGGGAGGAATGGTGCAGAGTCCGCCGCCGATGGTCCGCAGCCCGCCGCCTGCTTTGCGCTCGCCGCCGCCAACGACGACTTCGGCACTCCGATCGCCGCCTCTACCGTCCACACCGCCCGCGCACTCTCCCCCCTTCCACACCGCCCACGCCAACCCGGCTCAATCGCCAACAATATCAACGCGCTCCAAACGCTCGCCCTCCCTCAACTCTGCCTCCTTCAACTCCGCCTCGGACGACGAAGGCGACGACGACTCATACTGGGACGGCGCGGGCGACATCTACGACGACTACCGCTACTCGCGCGCGTCGATGCTCTCAAAGGCGTCGAAGAAGTCCACGCGCTCGGCGCACAGCCATCATAATCATAATCATCATTGGGTGGAGGATATGGGCGGGCCGCCGAGCTTTCCGGAGGAGCTTAGGAGGCCGAGTTTGGATAGCGTTCGACCTATCTTATCCAGACTCAATACGGACGAGAGCGGTGCTACTGCTACGACGGAGGGGACGGGCGTGGACGGGGATAGGGAGGATGGGGAAGGAGAGATTGGGATTGATGTAGAGGCGGACGACGCGAGCGTCTACTCGCGCTCTTCCCTCCCTCCCCCTGCTCTACCAAATACAGCGACCACCAAACCGCTCACGCTGCGCTCGCGGCCCGCGCCGCTCACCGTCTCCAACTCGAACGGGCATTCCGGAGTCGAAGTGGAAGGCGAGTCGTATTCGTATAGGACGAGCACGTCGCCGCTGCTGCATACGACGTTCGGGCTGAACAGCCAGCATATGAGCTTGAACTCCGCGCACTCTGCGCACTCGGGTCAGGAGGGAGACGAGACGAGCCCGCTGTTGCATGGCTCTTTTGGAAGTCCGGGCGGGGAGCTCAGTCCGTTGCCTAATAGCCCGTACCCGGCGGCGGGGGAGCAGGGGCTGCCTACGCCCGTCACGCCGCACGGGAACGCGAAGGAGGGCGGCGCGGTGAGGCGGAGTCTGATGGCCGAGCGGCAGATGAGCGATTCGACCGTCGCGTCCAGCTCGTCGACGGCGCACGAGACGGCCCTTCACTCGAACGAGGGGACTCTTGGGGGACGGGAGATCACGCCGCTCGAGCGCGTGCTGAATAAGACGAAGGAGGCGTTGCTTGATTCGCCGTTGATCGTGGTCAACCCCGCGCCGGCACCGCCGCCGTATGCTTCGGCTGAGGAAGAGGAGAGGTTGAGGGAGGAGCAGAGGCGGGCGAGGCCTGTGAGCAGCGAGGCGACGTTCCACGATATGCCGACGCCCGTTGTGCCGCCTTCGCCCACCACACCCAACCACCGCACCTCAGGCCAAGGAGCGCTCCCGTCAGTCTTAACACCAGGCGCGGGTCTCCCAGCCGTCCCCCTCCCACCCGTCCTCCCGCCCGGCTCCGCACCCCAACTCCGCCCCCGCGCAACAAGCAACGCGCACGACCCCGCAACGCGCCAATCCCTCTTCGGCTCGTCCCGCACATCCGTGTTCGCGCCGCACCCCAACGCGCCCAAGCCCGCCCTCGCACCCACCGGGCCCATGTACGGCCGCATCCCGCTCCCCTCGCAGCACATCCTCCCCGCCGCGCAAACGCTCATCCAGACGATGCGCGCGGCTGCTGCTGGAAAGATATTGCCGAACGGGATGCGCAAGCCGGGCACGGTGTACGGCGCGATCGAGGGCGATCTGTTGGGGAGCAGTGGGCCCGTGGGCGTGCGGTGGAGTAATGAGCCGGTTAACGATGTGCCGGCGAATAGGATTCGGAGGGTGGGCAGCGAGGTCGTGTTGCCGGGCCCGGGGAGGATGGCGGGAGAGGGAGAGGGGGTGCCGGGGCGGAGCGCGAGCGCGCAGGCGCATGTCTCGACGACGAGTGGTGGGGGGATAGAGGGTGGTAAGGGTGCGCCGGCGCTGATACCGCGAGCGAACTTCTATCCGAAGGCGGGGGCGCCGAGGCCGCGGTCGAGGAGCTTTTCGTCGTTGGAGTCGCCGTATCCTATGCGGGGGAGTTCGAAGGATGCGAAGTGCGTTTCTATCTTCGTCTCATATGAGCGTAGTACTGATTTTTGGGTTGATAGTGTACCGCAAGACGACTCTGCTATCGTCGCTGCGAACCCGAGTCCGGCTCCTAGCTCGCATAATCCTCGAGGAGCGGCGGCGCGCGTCAGGCAGTACTCGCATACACCATCACCACTGGCTTTGCAGCAGACGACTGCGTCGGCGCCTACGTCTCCGCTCATGCCTCCCGCGCGTCCAGGATCTGCGCAACAGCCTAGCTCGCTCCCAGGCTCCCCGCGCTTGCCCAAACACCCAAGTCCGTTGACGATCGACGTATCCTCACCACCGACCATACCCGCCTCGCGCGCCCCGATCGTCGATTCACCCACCGAGCTGCGGTCACCAACTGAAGTGCGGTCACCGGCTGCGGACTCGCCCGTTCTCCCGCGACAGAGCACCGATACACATAACACGTCGCCGACACGTCGTCGTCGCGAGTCCGAACGTACAAGAAGGACATCTGGAGACAGCAATATGACGCACGCAAGCGAGGCCTCGGGTCTCACAGCCGGCTCACCCCGCCGCTCAAGTTCCCTCCGCTCAAAACTATCATTCTCCGCCCTTCGCGCTACGACTTCCCGCGAAGCGCCCTCGGAGGGGCAGAACACGGTGCAGGTGCAAGATACGGATTTCGAGCTCGTGGTGCCGAATGTTCCCGCGCTTCCTAGCTCGAGGGGGAGCGAGGACAGTCCGGTGTTGCCGCGCCCGTCGCCGAGCTTTGATGGGTCGATGTTGAGGGCGGATAGTCCGGCTATGAGTCTTGCGAGCTCGTTGCCGCGGTCGCCTATCAGTCCCAAGTTCAGTCCTGGTCCTCCGCCACCGCCTCCGCCATCTTCGGGACAACAGACGCACACCGCGGGGAGAGCGAGTATCGACAATGTCGAGGCGCATCGGCAGCGCGAGTCGAAATGGGTCGCGTTGCTCGGCGCAACGAAGCCGGCTGATGCGAGGAAGAACAAGAAGGTCCGCAAGCTGTTGCAGGAGGGCGTACCGGCGAGCGTGCGCTATCAGGTCTGGGCGCATCTGACGGACAGCAAGTCTAAGCGCTTGGAGGGCCTCTATGCGAGGCTCTGTGCACGGGGCAAAGTGGCGGCCAGCGCGGTGATCGAGAGGGATGTGAGAGAGTGTTTTGCGGGCGATGCGCGGTTGGCGGATCCGCAGGCGCTGGTGAACCTGTTGCAGGCGTATCTGGTCATGGTGCCGGATATCCAGTATCAGCGCGGTATGTCTGTTCTGACCTTGTCGAGTGGGTCTTTGTATACTGATACATGGATAGGTCTGACGTATATCGCTGGGCAACTGCTTATGCAGTCGCCTGAGGAAGACGCGTTTTGGATCTTCATTACGCTCATGGATACGCATCTGCGGCCGTACTTTGCTGCCAATAGCGCACAGCTGGAGGTCGATGCCGCGTTGTTCGCTCGTGCGGTTGAGGCTGCTGATCCTGCCGTTGGCAAACGGCTGTTCACGGACTACAGTATACCGCCAGTCGACGTTGTGCGTCCTTGGTACGTCGACTGCGTTACATGTGTTTGATTACAGGTGCTGATCATCGCATAGGTTCACATCTCTCTTCGTCGAGGCCCTCCCATCAGAGTACTTCCAACGTATCTGGGACATCTTCCTCTCCGAAGGCGTCGTCTTCCTCTTCCGCGCCGGCATGGCGGTCCTCACATGTACCCGCCGCACGCTCCTTGACACCAAAGGCGCAGATGCCTGCCTCGCGCTCCTCCGCCGTCCGCCGCAGCATCTCATCGCGGACCGCACGCCCGATGCGCTTGTGGAGCTCGCGTTGGCTGCGAAGCTCAAGGACGACGATGTTCGGAAACAGCGCATCAAGATGGAGGCCGCTGTCAAGCTCCAGACGCAGCACACGCGCAAGCCGCAGGGCGCCGCCGGCTCGTCGCCCGCTATCTCCTTACCAAATCGCACCTGATACTCGATGCTTGATGCCTCTACACGTCCTCTCGTTGACTATCATCTGTTCATACTGTTTATATCGAGGCTCTTGGCAGTTATATATATATCGATCACTCTACATTAGACGTCGCATAGTGTGCCATTCATACTGATACCACCCAGTCTCTTGGTTCTCGGCTCTTGCCTATCATTCGCGCTCGTATCGTTTGCTCTCCTGCACATCGTACATCGTATCCGGAGCTCGTTCATCTTCGTTTTCGTTTTCGTTATCTCATTTAGCTCTCGTTCCTTTGCAATTCATGAATCCAATCCTCCAAAGGCTCCAATCTGGGACAGCATGGTGAACGTCGGACGGCGATGCCATCGCGCTACGCGTGCATACTATATGGCTCATGGGAGGGCTCTTGCTGAATCTATGGGACCTGGGACGACGGATTCACGATCCATAGCGACGAGAGTCAACTAGACATACACATGGCTCGACAATGCGTGACGTAACTCGAGGACTACATAGATAAAGGTATACACAGTTAGAAGACAGCTGATGGCGCATTGAAGTCGAAGTACCTGTGTCCTATCCGTCCCGCGAAGCTCGCAAAATGTACAGCGAGCGAGACCATGAATGTCTCCCGCAAGTCGCGACTCGGAGTTAGACGCAGCTCGGGCCAATAGTCCGGCGGACGTGCTTCGGCCTTCGGCCGATCGCGCGAACGCCCGCACCTTCATTCGCATCCTCCATCGTCCACTTTGAATCCCACTTTCATGTCCATTGTTCAACCCGATGGCCTTCTGAGTAAGGTTCATTTGTATGGGTACAGATGTCGTTTCGGGCTGCTCATGGTGCACTTTGCGTAATCCTGGCCAACACTCAGCGCGCAAGTTCGCTTGAGGTCATCACGGAATCGCAGTCCGCTTTCAAGCTTCAAATAGTGCACAAATGCTACCCGGATACTGACCTTGGGTGCTTGCAAATTGCTTCCAGGTGCTTCTACCTGTACGGGCTCTTGATATCTCCAGCCTAGGGCCTGAGGGCCCGTTAGGCCTTAGGACTCAAAACATCGGGCATGAAGCCCGCGTGAGGCTTCAGCGTATGTACTGCCTTCGTTCCACGAGCCGTGGCCCATCCGTCTTCGGCACAATTCGAGTGTATCGTTCCGGACATGCTGGCTCCCTGATAAAGACAAGAGATACATCCGGCGACTGTCACTGTTAGTAAAGCACATCAACATCATAAGAAGTCGACAAGATCAAAGGTATCTCCATTCGCTGTGCTTTACGACTCCGGATATCGAGCTCCGGCATGTACCTTGGTGCTCAGCGATGAACGTGAACACCGTGATATCAGGCAGACAAGCTGATAGAGTACTCGCCGTTGGTGCTGGACGTACTTGCATCGGGCATCTGGGCCGCGTCTTCTTGACCATCTTTCGGTCGAAGTTGACCACGCACTAGTGACTCTCCGCCCTTTGATGAAGCGGGCTAGGAAAGGCTGTGTGATTGAGTACCGGATGTGATACTCGCTGCTACAAGTACCGCCGGAAGAACTTCAAGTAGCCGGCGTGGCGTATACAGCCAAAAAGGCTCATGATCAAGATGCATTGTACGTGGGATGTTGCGACGCGTAGATGCCGTCGACGTCAGGATGTTTTGATGCCAGATACGACGTTCGGACGAGCACATCGTCGAGTTAGCCGTATATGGAAGCTGTCGATCTCTTGCCTGCCTGTGGATACAGTCAGGGTTGGGTGACTGTCCAAGGGGGGACGCATAGCATCTTACCTGGCCCAAAAGACATCGAATTCAGCCTAAGTTCAGATCACCAGGTTATGGTAACATGGACGGCGCTTTTCCAGAGTCGCTCCAGAGTCAATCACCAGCGATATTCCATAGTCTCTTCCACCAAAATGATAGCACTCAATTGCCAGGCTTGTGGCGTCAGAAGTCAAATATGGCCCCTGTAAGTAATCGAGAACTCCATCGAACGACGCAGATTCACTGTTATGTGTCCGTAGCCCAGATCTAGAGAGAAGCGTTCGTCGTTTGACGATGTTGTATGCACTCTTGGGCAGATCCGAAAGGTATGAGTTGACCCTATCCAGGCTTGTTCAGGCTTGTTAAGGCGTGGACTAACTCACTGGCCACGAGACTGTGAGACATTGGTCACCAGGGACTCAAGGACCTAGGACTCTCAAGCCTGAGAGAGCTAACCTGCCCATATCGCTCTGCAAGGAAGACACGGTGGCCTTGTGACATTCTTAGCCTGCGCTGAAGCTTACAACAGTAGCATGTAGCCGCCGTCACTCAAGCTGCACAGTCTATGAAACGTAATGGCGACACCTAATGAGCAGAGGAGAGGGCCAGATGTGACGCGTGTCTTGCTGCTTGCATGACGCATGCTAGCGTTCCGACAAGAGGCCCATTGCGTGCGACTTCGCTCTTGTTCGTTGAGTCACTTTGCACCCGGGACAGCACCTCGTCCGTATGACACAAGTTCGAAACGAAGTCTACGCGTAAGCCAACTGTTACTGTGTCTTCGCAGCGCCTCCGACATTCCCCAGTTCCCGGCCCCGAAGCATTGCCGTCCGAGATCTGTAGAACGATCATAGAGTTCGATGGATAGGCGTAACCTCGTGAACCGAATAGGCATAGGATCATTAGCCCTGTACGTGATGTCCATGCGACATGATGCGCTCAGAAGAGGCACGTCGTAGTAAGAGGATAACCCGCGCGTTAGCGCCCAGCGCGGGATGTTCGCGTCAACTGGGGTAAAATGACCAGAATACTCGAGCGCCTTTTCATGCTTGCCGTGAGATACCTCTCGGATGACACTCCGAGATCAGTGTCGTCGGGGTCAGGCGCTTGTTTCCGTCGGAGATGTGCTTCAGACGTGGGCTGTGCCTCATGCTCTCAAGCGCCGTTTCACAGCAAAGGAACCATGCAGCGGGGTCATTGGGACGATTTGTACACAGGTCACGCAGCTAAGGTTTGGCATAGATCGTTCATGATATTGCTCAGATGCACAAGAAATGGAAGCGCGAGGGCAATGCGGGCAGGCGGGTTGCGTGTTAAGCGACGAGTCTGCCGGTTGAACGCCTCACACCAAGCTCAATAAGGGGTGGACTTGACGATGCGGTGGATTTGAGCGGCATCGCGATGAGGTATGCCAGCTGCAGCTTTGCCTTAGACGACCGCGCGATGATCGTGGGTTGAGCGTGTACTGCAGGAAGCAGACGCAAGCGATGCAAAGGAAATGCCACACTCGGAGGATCGTCCATGATAAAAGCAGACACAGGCTAATTCACGTAAATCAGCTGCGATTCAAGCGACTGTAGATCACACAGATAACCTACCACTGCTTCTCTCGCCGAGGTTTCCTCACAACGGACGTGCACGTTCAGCCAAGTTGGCCGCTCCAGTTTCTCCGCGCTCACAGTCCTGTCATTCGTGTCGAGGCGCCGTAGATGTTCTACATATCGCCGGATCCGGATCATGTATGTACCCCAACCAGCGAAGGCAAGCAGAAGAACGAGGACAGCTGCCTAGAGTGATTAGTGTTTGACGAATCGACGACATCACGAAGTCCAGAACGCACAAAGAACGATATACACTATACAAATCTCAGTGAGTACGGGTTCATACACACGATTAGCTTCGCGTACGATAGAATGTGCTTCTCCTGACGACAGGACCGGCCTGTGCGCCGTCGTTCCGGGAGTGGGCGGCCAGTAGCTTCGCTGCGGTCGGTACAGACGAGCCTTCAGCCGACATTCTATCGAGCAGACGTTTTTCGGAGCAGGAAAAGCTTCCCACAGCGTCGCCCCAGACTTTAAGTCGTGCTCTCCGCAGGCAGCCAGACCGGCATCGCCGATGCGAGGTCAAGTATAGCGACAGCGCGTCCATTACCAGTGGCATCATTGACGTTCTTGGGTATCTCCCCCAGTCATATGCTTCATCATGAGTGAAAAATGCCATTTCCATTAGGCCTTGAGGCATTGACGAGGTATCGTAAGACCATGAGGGAAGTCGCAGAGTGACAGCGCAGTCGAGCGCGCCGTTGGACGCGCGCGAAATGGGCAACGCGCGACTCAACTCGGACGACGAGCACTGCGCTTCCCGTGAAATTTCCCGCGGGAGCCTGCTCCTGACTATTCCATGGCATGTTGCTACTCGGTCATAGCGCTGGCGTGGACATAAGGGCTCAATTACTCTCTTCATGCTCAGTCGATCCGACGTCAATTTTCTCCACGCGGCGCGCCCTGCACTAGTACAACCCACAACAGACTCACCAGCCCGCCATATATGCTCTTGCTGCTACGGCCCAACTCAACTTCATGCATGCGGGCGCATCGACCCGGGTGTCATGAGTCTGCTTGCGATAAAAACCGATAGAGCATGTTGCGGGTTGTAGAGGAGCAAGACGAACCATGGCATCAACCCGAGGTCGTTGAAACTATCTCGGGAGGGTGCTGCTCGACACACCCGTCATCCAGTCTGTAGCTAGCCCGTCCTATTGTCTATCATTCCCAAATAGAGCACAAAAGCGAAGCTCAGTGTGTCCGTTCTCCAGGTGATCGTCGTAGGCCAGCTTTAGCCTGGCCCCAGGGACGCCGGAGTAGCTCGACATGATCGCCGACTCCGTCCTGGCTAACAGCGACTGGTATGTCTATGGACCCGGTCAACAACACCTCCGGATACTGCGATGCCTGTATGCTTAACCCGCATCGGGATCGTCTGTACCTAGCATGCACCGCACGCACACCTTGATGCCCGCGAACCGCCTTGCCTCACTTCCGGAGGGGATCCTCACCGCACCACCGCAGGGACTGGCACGTTGACCGTCCTCAAGGCGGCTCGTGAAAATGCAGGAATCTTCTAAAGGACCTCCGCGTTGCTAGATGCGGTGCGATAAGGGCGCTAAGTGTGAGAAAGAATGCTTAGTATGGTCCCTGTTTCCGAGATGAAAGGTAGGGAGAGGTTGATGAAAGGCGCACGGTCGCTCGGGACCCTCTTCCATACTTGTGGCTGACCGACCAGACCTCTCCTTACGGCCCCGATGGGCTCCATCAAAAGAAACCGTCATTCTTCTCCACGCATGCGTGTACATCCCCCACATATAGCTCGACAAGCACGGAGCTCCGGCAGGCGCGCAGACTTCCACCCCAATCATGTCCAGCGATCTGGAGGTCCTCGCCACCGCTGTCGAGCATGTTCAGCGCAAGATTGCCACCGTACTCCTGGGATCTGTGCTCTTCGGTGCGTCGCGTTACCTCAAGTCTTTCGATGTACTGACGATCTTACAGGTGTATTCACTCTTTTGTTCTTTTTCTCGTCCACAATCTTGATGTATGCCTTCATGTTCCAAACATGACGATCTTCCTCTCATCTTGCGCTCTTGTGACGCAGATATCGTGGTCTTCGCGTGCACTCATACGCTTTCCTATTCGCCACCACTTCCGCCATGTACATCGTCTCGACGGTCTACTGGATCGTCGAGACTGTCACTCTACTGCAGACGCTATACTTGCCGTCCGAATATGCATACCAATCGGAAGACTCGCTCATCCACAAGTCTCTTACGTTGACCGTCTGCCTCGGCCTCAATGTGCGTTATCGCTTCGTGTGTTTCTTCTATCCACAGCCTGACATCCGCATGCTCCAGGTGTTCTTTGGCGACGCAATCATCTTGTGGAGAACATGCGCGTTGTGGAAGGACAACAAATGGATCAGATGGATCTCGGTGGTGGCCTTCGTTGCGATCACGGGTGCGCCTGCCAACCAGTGACATCTTGCCTTGACCGTATCTCAGCGATTATCTATAGGTCTTGAGATAGCCGATGCTGCAACCTCGAAGTCTGACATTGCGAACTACACCACGAGTGTCGCACGTCTGCCTGTCGCTTTCAAGAACATCTACGGGGGAGTTTCCATCTTTCTCTCCCTTGCGTTCAACGTATGGGCAACGAGTCTGGCCGCCGCTCGAACATGGTAAGCATCTTTGACGACTATCCCTCACCGTCCGGGCTGATCATAGAGCGTCGTGATTGCAGGTTGTATCAACGAGCTCTGAGGCGCTCCCAAACCAGCACGACGGGCCTTACGCGCAAGTCATTAGTCTTGCTCATTGAATGTGGCGCTTTGTACTGTATAGTTTGGGTACGTCTTCCTCGCGGTGCTATTACTGTATGATCTGATCATGTGATAGACCGCATTCATTGTGTTCTCCGTCTACCGCGGTTACGATCCGGAAGGGGCGCCTGCGTCGTATGCTCTCGATCAAGCCGTCGTGCAGCTTTCAGTACGTCCAGCCAAGTACCGCTCTGATGGTGTCTAACAGACGTCAGGGATGCTATCCTTGCGTCATTGTAGTGCTCGTCTGCTTGCGAAAGGCTCGCGACAAGCATGATTTCGGATCATTAGAAGCCCCCCGATTTGGACAAAGCCATCCCAGCCGTTCACTCCTCCCCCAATCACCCACCGCCGCGAAGACATCCGTCTCCATCTCGATTCCGTCGCCAGTCTTAACTTCTCCGAGTCAGCAGCAGTTTGAGCTAAAGACTTACTCGTTCGGACAGGCCTTGTAGATTACCGGAGGTTCGAGGTCGTTACGCTATGTCCCTGTCTTTCTTGACCTTTGTCTGCTCGATTACCCCTGAATCTCTCCCTCACATACTATGTCTTACATCCGGAATCTCGCACATGTGTCTGTATTTCTAGTCAGTGGATGTACCAACCCTTACATACCCCATTCGAACAATGAATTCCCGTCGATGACAATCCGCATTCTCCAAACAGTAGTGATGTGATTTGTGCAGGGGGAAATTACGCGTAGGTGTCCTGAACTCGCTCATGACTACGGTGCCGAGCCAGGATCCGACTAACTCCTTCATGTGTGAATGTGAAAGGTGAAGCCCAGGTGCAATAGTAAGGTGAGAACCCAACACGTATCAGGATAAATGCAGTTCAGAGCCTGGGGGTGATATACTTCTTCACCGAGGCCGGGTCCAGTACACTCTGAGGGTACGGGAGCGTGAGACCACGTATTGACTCGCTGGCCCCGTCTACGGCTATGACTTGCCCAGTGACAAAGCTCGCGGCGTCGCTGAACAGGAATACGGCCGTGTTAGCGATGTCGCGAGAGTCACCCATGCGTCCCAGGGCCGTTCCCCACGCGAGCTGGGACTTCTTGCCATCATCACCTATCGCGGCCAATCGCTCCATACCCTCCGTACCGGCGATTGGACCAGGTGCGATAACATTTGAGCGGACTCCAAAAGGACCCTCTTCGACAGCGAGAACCGCAGACGTCGCATCGACGGCAGCCTTCGCCGCGGAGACGTGCACTTGGTACGGGGTCCCTGCACACTACGTGAGTATCCATCGCGGGAACTGGCACGAACTAACTTACCACGCCAGTGTAGGGTCGCGCTTACATGGATATAAGACCCCTTGGAGGCGCGGACGTGCGCGAGAGTCGCCTTGATCGTGTGATAGGTTCCCAGCTATCGTTTGCAGTTGAGTCAATGCGGGCAGGAGGCAAGTCGACAACGTACTGTGTCAATCTCGATCACGGTCCGGAAAGCATTTTCTGACAAGCCTGATATCGGAGCCAGGAAATTGCCAGCAGCGCCTGAAGGAATGGGTCAGGGAGCACCCGCGTGTCCTGAAACCCAGAGTACGAACCGCAAATGACGAAATCGATTCTGCCGAACTCTTCGATCGTCTTCTTGACAGCGTCCTGGAGTGTCTTCGGCTGGCGAACGTCAGCTTGTGCAGGGATGCACTTCTGCCCGGTAGCATCGGAGAGCTCTTGGGCGGCCTTTGTGAGGCGGTCAATCCTATAAGGTGTCAGATTGCGCCCAACTCTAGGAAAAAGTGGAACGAACTTGCGCCCAACAATGGTGGCGTTCGCGCCGTGGCGCATCTGTTGTGCTAGTGAGTTCTGTCAACATGGAACCGACAAGAGGTAACACTCACGATAGACTCAGTCATCACGCGACAGATGCCCGAGCCACCGCCGGTACAGAATAGAACTTTGCCCTTGAAGATGTCAGGCTTGAAAACAGCCGTCGAGTCGACGATTGGAGTAGTCATGGTGAACTATCGGATTTGGGTCAGCTCAAGCTGGCCCATTCATGAGGTTTGACCGTCGCATAGGTGAGAACGTGTCACTCAGCGAAGTGAGCGTCTGAGGTAGGGTCGAATACAACGCATATTGGGTTATGGCAGAAGCCGGAGCCTCATACAGGCATAGTCTGCTTTCGAGCCAGAATGAAGGAACCGCGCAACGAGTCGGTGATTTACGTAGACACCGGGATAAACGGTGTATCAACTCCAAGTACGACGACTGACCTGAATCTAAATTGAGGTGTTAGCAGGAGGTGGTGGGCAGTAAAGGAAAGACGAACAACAGCAATACCCGTCGCTCTCCCCAGTGGTTGCTGAGGGTAAGTATGTGACCGAGACTCCGAGATGCCGGATGCGGGGTAAACACGTGCACCGAAAGCTCGGGCCGAAAACCGGCTGACGCCCCGAGTTCTTCTCAATCGCGTCGGCGCGTCTTTCAGCTTTCAGTTCTATCCCCACATAAAGTACCTGCTACCCTTCACCGCCGACGGCAGCTGTCTGTGCATCCTGCGATAACCTCAACACCTCCACTTAAGGCGTATGGGCTGGCTACGTCACTGCCAAGTGGAAAGTCCATTCAGTACGACGTGGTGATCAGTGGCAGTCTGATAGCAGTGAACATAATGAATGGATGAAGCATCGACGGAGAACAGGTCACTGCGGTTCATTGTCCCGGATGCGAAGCATTAGACTTCATAATTTCCCCATACATGTTAAGCTCGACTGGATACGTGCCACGGCGAGGACCAGGTGCTGTTACGAAATGTCCGGCCTTCTACAGAAGACCGTATCCGACCACCGGGGCCGTTCGATGCAATGTCGGACCTCAATTGAGGTCAAAGCACCGTTCCCCTGCCGCTGAATTGACTTCTATACCGGTTGCTGTAGCGATCGCAATCGAGTTGTGCGAGCTTGTGCGTAGGCCGTAGGGCCAAGTGGGTGTTGGTATGAGCTCGACTGGTACGGTTTCGCCTTCACCGGGCCGCTCTAGGGCACTCGCCTTGCAGGACACTCTCGAGCTTATCGTTGACAAGCTTACGTCCAGCTCTCGGCTTGATACCGGCTTGCGTATCCGTGGACTTCACTCGGCGAGGACGAGAAGCGCGTACATATGTGACGCCCCTGCTTGCGCTTCGCACGTTCTGCGGCGATCTACCTTCCTTGTCGTTCTCGCCCTTCTTGCCGAGAGCACGTTTCACACTTCCTACGTACCCACTCCGCGCGTTCGAGAACTGCATTGTTCCAGGCCGAACTGAATGAAGCGTAGGAAGGCAAATCCTCGAGGGTATGTGCTCACGATGACGAGTGTGGCTGAGGGCTTCTACCACAAAAAGGGAGTAGCCTTCTGGGAGTGACATACCCGTAAAGGGGGGTTACACATGTACCATGCGCTCCTATCAGCCTTTACCGCTCCAGTAAACGTATCAATCGTGGTTCGTGATAGGTGTCACAATTCCCGTCAAGTCGTTCACACATTGGGCTCACCATCATCTGACCGGCGGCGGTGGTGATTACCTGTGTACTAACGTATTCGGCGGAGGACAATTATGTCTCTGTGTGTCCGAATGAAGAGCCAGAGATCTAGTTGGATACTGTCCTGAGCAGCATAGGCTGTATAGACAAGTGTGATATATAGAGACAAGGACGGATTGACCCAAGGGAAAACAACAGCGACAAAACAAGATAAAGTCCGAGCGTAAAATGTGCGGGATATGCGGTATGATACAATCGGATTCAAGACCGTTTGGAGAGTAGACCATCTCTCGCATTCGAAAGCAGGAGCGACAACATGAAAAGAGGCGGATTATAGTGCAGAAATGGCGTAGCAGTTACAGAGATCATCGGTTTCCAGCGCGGTCCCACAACGCGCCACTAGGAGACGGGTGTACGTTGTGCAAGGTGCCTGGCGCGTAATCCGAGGCTGAATGCGGTACAGACGATGATAGGGAACGCGGGAGGTGCGAGGGATTAGCATCCGCTGGTGCCGAACTGGACACAGCATATCCGTGCCCGTGCCCGTACGTCAAGGGCGCAGAGGACGAGTACGTGCTGGCGTAGTACGACTCGCCATGGTTGTGCGACGAGCTGAAGCTCTCGACTCCTGGCGACGTGGATGCCGAAACGTAGGGCGACGAAGAGGAGAGACCATGTCCATGTAGCGAGGCATTGCTAGAGTTGCTCGGAGAGCCACCGGATGTTGCCGCCGAAAATGGCCGCCCGGGAGGCGGCGAAGGCACATTGTGTTTGCCAGCCAATGACCCAAGCGACCGCTGCTCTCTAAGCTGGAAGGGCGGGTTCCACGTTTGGCCAGAGGAACTTTGCCAGGACGACGATGTGCGATTGGAGGACGTATAGTAGGATGGGTATGGGGACGGAGAAGGGAGAATAGTCGGTGAGTGACTCGGGTGTGGCGGGCGAGGTGTCGCCGGGCCGCCTTGAGAGGGCACATAATTCAAGCGTGGTGGCAGATGCGCATGCGTATGAGACGAATAACGATCGCTTGAATGCCCGTACGGAGAATATCCGTGGTCGTTGTGCGAGTTGCCGTACTGGCCATCGGAGTGCCGAGAGCGCCCGTAATCGTCTTCTGGTGAAGGCCAATCGACACCATGCGCACCGTCAGGTGAGTCCTCCCCCGTGTCGCCTAGCTGGTCGTCGTGCATGATTTCGTGGCCCATCTCGCCCCGGCGCGGCTTCTTGCGAGAGTTGTTTGGGCGGCGCCGATAAACGTAGTCAGGGTATTTCGCGTTAAATACATCCTTTAGCCTCTTGGCTTGGTCGAGATAGAACTCCTTCTCTGACTGGGAAAGTGCGCTTTAGCACATGGCAACTGGGCGCATGGACACAGTAAACATACCATAGGCATGTTCGCCCATTCTCGAGATAGGATCTTGCTGATCTCTCCGGTGCGCATCGCCTGGTTGGCAGCTGAGACCTGTGGTCTTCTGCGTCTGGCAAAGATCATGAACGCGTTCATGGGCCGCCGCGGGGTACCGTCCGTGTTGAGTGATTGCACGATGAGCTGGTCATCGTCTATGAATGTCAATAACGGCGTTACAACGAAGTTCAACAGATATGTAACGCACCGATGTGTTTGATATGCTTCTCACTACCGCTGCTTGAGGGTTTGCCCAACGCGCTCATGCCCATGGTGTCGAGACAAGTAGTATTCGTAGAGCTATGCTCGTCGTAGCTAGACGAGTTGGATGGTGACGGCGAAGGATCACTAGGAATGAGCTCGTGCCGACTCATAACATAGGTAGGCCGACAGGAGAGATTAGACAAGGCCGAGAGTGCCGTGTTGGGCGGGTGTCAGAGTGAACGCAAATGGGTGTCGGATCCAGTCAAATGTTGCGCAGGTCTATAAGGCGGGCAGGAGAGACACAGCTGTGATCGGAATGGCGTCAGGGCGTTTAAGAGGGGCAGGGGCCTCATTGCGCGCTCGGTGGTTTAAAAACAACGAACAAGACGAAAAGGCCTAGGTAAAGGTACAAATGAAATCAACCCCAGCTGGGAGGCATCGCTCCCGTCCTGGAGCCAACAGCCCGGCTCGGCCACTCCGCGCGTCTGGCCCTTGATCTGACCGCTTACGCCGGCGTATCCAAGGAAATCAACGGGACATCGAAATACAAACAATGACGGTGATGCGAGCGACACACAAGACGAGGCACTCGCAGAGCAAAGTAGGTACGTTCTATGCACGGCGCGGAGGACGTTCAAGGACGTTCAGGAAGAAGAGCGCGACAAAGGTTGGCGCGCGGCCGGCGCTCGTCGGGCTGATAGCGCGGAGTCTGAAAACGCGGCATTTGCCGCCTCGGTGGATCTTCGAATCTCGAGGGATTCTGCAGCTGCATCCTTGGTCGCATGCAGGGTTGTCCAACCCGAGCTAGACCCCAAACAAACTCACAGACCGCCGCCCGACGCGCGCGCTGCGCAACGGCGGACTCATCGACGCTGTGTGGCGCACATATGATACATCAACTGGTCTCGCGGACCAGCAACGGCCTCAGACCGGCACGAGGCGTTGGGCTAGTCTGGATTCCCAACTGCGCCTATCCCTATAGAGAAACCCTTCACGCATCTAGTACTGTAACGTTAAGCATGTCACACTGGTGTTGACGCGTGCTACCAACCTGCACATTCATCCAGGCTGCTCACAATGGGCCGTCCGACCTTTCCTTAGCTTCCGTTCCAATCGCGCCTGTTGTCCTTCGTCCTACGTAAACTGCTTATGAACACGGGATGAGGACCGTCTGCTCTTCTCAACCAGTATCAGGGGGAGATCGGGCGCATATACGAAAAGATGCGCGCCGAAACCTAATGTAACCCTTTTGGGACGTGTGCGTGTTTGCAGAGACCGCCCACGCAGCTTTCTCCTCCTATACATTGCAGACTTCGCGCTGAGCCTCATGTCATGCAAGCCATTCAATTCCATTCAACGGAGCGCCCGCCAATACAATTCTCGTCGGCGAGGTTGTGGACCGCCACCTCGTCGTGCTGAAGACCCCTTGCGATCCCGGATCCCGTCCTGAGCACGGCCTCAACGAGCGAAAGGCCTCGCTAATCCTTTCCTATCCTTCCCCTCATCAGAGGTGCGATCTCGACGCGTAAGATTGGGTTGGTTCAGCGGCCGCGCTGGAGGATGCATCAGGCCCTTTCTGGAATACCAGGCGGGAAGGAGATTCAGGCGCTTGAATCTTGATGGGGAGCTTCGCGCGCGGCGACTCGTCTGGCGCACATGAAAGGTAACTTCCCGGAGGGTTCACTCCGTCCAAGGCCTCCGCCGACAAGATACCAGCCCTGAGCAAGAAAATTAGAAGATGGATGCGGATGACAAGGTCCATGGACTACGGGATGCTGAAGCGCAACTGTTTGTACGTTCTCATGGCAAAACAAAGGGATGCACGAAGCCGCAGGCCGCAAGACTCAAACTTGCGCCGCTGCGTCAGGCACGAAACGACGCGACAAACTACCTCCAACAGCCCGGTCGGCACGTACTCTGCGGAACACTCGGTCTGTACACCACTCGCTCGGAAGCCGTTGACGACCATCAGAGCGGACGCTCTTCGAAAGCTGACAAGGCATTTGGCCTTCTTCATACGAGCAAGCGCTCGCGAAGGCACGAAAGGGAACACGAATATCAACGGCACGGGCAGTCAATGGTCCCCGATCGGGGAGTGGCACTCTGTGTTGGGCGGACCTTCCAAGGACCTCCGGTGGACTTCGGAGCAAAGAAGGGCAGTCCGTTACTCGTTTGATATGAGGTGTAGGCAGGTATTGATGCGTGATCTCAACTTGCCGCCGGCCAGTTCGATAAAGAGACATCCGGTCTGGTGGATTTGAGAGGGGCCGACGGGTTCGAGAGCACGAGCGGTCGACGTAGGGGACGCCACATGCACAACACGGCCCGGCTTGCCGCGGCGCATTGTGCGACGGGGACGGATCTTCCACGACGCGCACGAACAAACGACGAAAAATCGGCGCGAAGAACCAGCGACAGAGTCTTCGCGAGCGGCGCGCTGCAGACGAAGCTCGTGGCCATACGCGTGCGCTAGGGCTTCTCCTCCCACCAGACGTACAGCTTCATCTGATACCTTTCTTAGGGGGCCCGTCATGGAGCCGTCGAGGTCATGCCGCAACTCGATCGCATAGTTTCAAAGGCAAGCAAGGGCCGTTAGACTTTATTCAGGTGGGCAATCCCAACGGAAGAACATGTGCAAAGACCGACATTGTACGTATTCAATCGGTGCGGCCGACCTGTTGCCCAGTTACGCAGCGATGTCTTAAGGCCGCCGCCCGAGTTCGGTCCACGGACCCCGAAAAAAGTCGCGTACGGTCTGTCACGAGTGCGATAGGTACCGTCAAAATGAAGATGGGGAAGTGCGATGATTACTAGCGGGCGCACAGGTTGTAGCATCCGAGATGCCAACATTCGGTCAACATCACGGGAGGCTGTTTGGGTCTTTGCTAGAACGGTAGATAAGCTTAGGTCGGCATATCGGCACTGCAAAGGTGATCTGGCTGTGCTTACCTTAGGGTAATCGGTCTACGACCTGACTTTGTTGCGTCAATCCGGGGTAGAACGAGATCTAAACGTGTTCGGTCAGCGTTGAGTTCGACCGAATGCAACCCGTTGATTGAGATCAACGACGATCGAGCTGGCGGCCAGATGCGTGCGAAGCGGCGAGTGGAGGCTTTACATATATATTGCCATTCGTGTGAAGGAAAGAGACTGGGATGAAAGCGGTCGAGTCTGATATGGACGACGGCGTACATCGCACCCAAGTTGGGTTGCTAGCTGGCTATAGTGGTCCAGAGTCGCGGGCCTGCGGTGAAGGGGGCTGAGCCAACTCGTGCTCCGTTTCTCGCTGCCAATAGGCCAATACGGTCGCGAGCGATACGATTGAGGACAGATGAAGGAGCTCACAACGATGCCATCTCTACAGGTGATAATCATCAATTCGGAAGAACGGAGTGAGCCCGAACTATAACTCACGAGGCGGCGCGTATGCAAACCTACCGAGGTGGCGTAGAGCCCATCACACCCTAGGCAGTACGTCGAGACCTGTGTGTATTAATCATACTGTGCCCGCCGTGTCCGGTAACTCGTACCAGAGCCATGCGCAAGAAGGCGCGAGGATGTACCCTCTTTGCTCTGTATCCAGAGGAATCCCAACAGGGTGCAGGGTGGCCCGGGTGCAGGGTGGCCCGTGTACATGGTAACATGATATGATGCGGCGGCGTCGGTTCAGACCACTTCGCTGTGCACACGGATAATATCTTGAAAGCCGGTAGGCCCTCTGGCTGTTGTAGTCCACGCGAGGGCTAGCCACAGAAGCACTCCGATTGAGTAAACGAAGGCCACGGCTCGGCACGGAGCGTTGGCTGCACAGCCCGCGCTCGAGAATGACCACCAGAAGGCTAAAAAGATGCCGCTAGGCTTGCAAGCTGAAGATGCTTCTATGATGTCGAGTACGTGAATAGGCACATATAGGAGGGAAATGTCCGGCGGTACGATGGTCAGGACCTGCACACGCTATTTAGTATTCGGACAAGCAGTCGATGTGCGGGACTGATGATATGTTTACTTGTTGAGCGACCACGTCACATTGGTAATCCTTCGTCGCCGAGCAACACACGCTGCTATGGCCAATCATGATCGCGAGTGGAAAACCTTTGCGAAGCCAGCAGCACGATATTCGAAGTAAACGTACGCAGCCCTGAGTCTTGATAAAAATGACGCTTCAAGGTTTAGGAATAAATGGAGAATCTCGGGGTTTTCAGACTGCGAGAGTGGTACAAGTTGAGATTGGATTCTACGAGGACGGAGCAAGGGTCGAATGACGACTGGGTGGATCCAGGACGACAAAGGCTCTGAGATTGGGCGGCACCTCAGGCCTGGGTTCGCCCATGTATACGAGTGGTAGAGATACGGCGCCCACGTTCATGGGTGTAGGAAGGAAAACGAAAACATCGCCGTCAACGGACGCGTCAACGCGATCGGGCCGTGTCACCGTGTGACCGAGCGCGTTGAACGCGCGAGGCCGAGCAAGGACCGAGACGCGCCTCACCTTGACGCTCGACGCCCATCTTCCTACGAGGCGACTGCCTACTTCCTCTCTGGCTAGGGTGGAGGTGGTTCGAAATAACATGTCCAAGACTCCCAACCTTCTGCAAGGCCATAGATTCTTTGTCACGTTCTGCTACCTACCAGATGAGCAGATTAAGCTCCGAAGCCTTCTCGAACTTAACGGTGGCACCGTCGTGGAGACTGTGCAGGATGCGGATTACATCGTTACGGATACTTGGGAGTTTGAGGATAAGGACGATATGCCTGAGAACTCTGCGCTAGTCACAGTACGTCATTCTGTGATGCTTAGTTGTCGCCCAGACCTAATACCCGCCACAGCGAAAATGGGTAGAGAAGAGTTTAGTACAAGGGAAGCTTCTTGAGTGCGTGTTGAATAATTCTCTGCGAGACAGATTCTCATGTGCCATTGATAGACTGAAGGAATATTCTCCGGATCCGTCCAAGTTATTCTCGGGTGTGGTTGGTTGTGCGACCGAGGTGCGTAGTCAACGAATGGGACTTGCTTCCAGAGTCCTTTCGATACGCTTAGCGGGACGAGTTACTCACTAAATTTTACCACAGTTACAGAGCTCAGACGTTGAGATCCTATCTACTGTGATTGAGTACTTGGGCGGCAGCTGGCGGTCTGGCTATACACGCGACGTCACCCATCTCTTCGCTATACGGGCCGGATCTGACAAATATCAAACCGCGATGCACTTTCAAAAAGAGACGGGCGTGAAGGTCGTCGTTCCTCACTGGTTCGACGACTCCATACACTTCGGCTGTCGCGACTTGGATACTACGGCGTACGAATGGCCGAATCCTGAAGTCCTTTCAGGTGGGCCGGCGGTTAACAGGATCAAGCCCATAAGAAGACCCGACCTCAAGGCTCTGCATGATTTGCCAGGAGAGAAGTTGGACCTCTACGAGAACGTGATGGCGGCTGGCGAACCCTCTCACCAGAACCTGCCGAGGAGTCTGGTCAACGATGTTTGGGATGGACGGAAGATCCTGTTATCGCCTGACCTCGAATTGTCGCCTGCCGGTCTGAAAGTGGTTAAGGAGAGTATCGAGCGTTGTGGCGGCGAAATAATCGGATACGGGGACGACTTTGACGCGGTGACGCTTGACCAATTCGACGTTCTCGTCGCGCGACACCGCTGGGGTCACATGTATCTCCAGGTGTGTACATCTTCTCCATCTTCTATAATAGTTCGCCAGGGCTTATGCATCGTTGAAGGCTGTGCGCGCGAAGAAGACGGTTGGCAGCTTAGCTTGGCTATTCTATGTCCAATCTACTGGCGCGCTGGTCTCTCCCATAGACCAACTCCTGCACTTTCCGATACCGAAGAATCCCGTGGCGGGCTTTGACAAACAGGTTCATCTACTTCTCAATCACTACACAAGATGCATGCTCAGGTTACAATCAGGAAGTCACCGTCACAAACTACACTGGACAGTCGCGAGATTACTTGAAGAAGCTTATCGATATCATGGGCGGCAAGTTCACGGCCAGCATGTCAGGCAAGAACACTGCCCTCGTCGCCGCGTAGTATGTCCGTTCCCCGCTCACCGAGGGATTATATCGGCTGACGTCGCCAAGTTTGAACGGACAGAAGACCGACAAAGCGCAGGGCTGGGGCATACCCATCGTTAACCATCTTTGGCTTGAAGACTGCTTCCTTCAGTGGAGGACAGTGAGCGTGGGGACGGAAAAGTATGTGCACTTCCCGCAGGGCCTTAACTTCGCGGTACAACTTGGCCGATCAGGGTTGGATTGGCAGACCCTGTTGGACGGCACACAGGATGTGGAGGAGGCGATGGAGAAGGATCGATTAGCTCGTGTGATGGCCGAGGCACAGGATGGTCTGGAGGGACCGAATGCGGGCGACGGCGCGGAGATGGAAGTTGATGATGGTGACGAGGAGGCGCCTGCAGATGAAGACGCCATGGATGTCGACGACGCTCGGCCGCCCACTCCACCACCACGGGAGGCACCCAAGCGGGGCGTCAAAGGGTCAGCGAAAACCACGCCTCGGCAGGCGCCTGGGACTACCTTGCGCAAGCCACCGGCGAGCTCCAAGAAGCAGACCTCTGATGGTGAAGCCAGCTCTCACGAAGACGAAGACGTACAGTCCTCTCCTACGCGCAGACCCCGGGGACGGCCAAAGCGCTCTTCCTCTCGGTCGGGCAACGCACCCAAGCCGAAGCCCACCACGGCCTCCCGCCCGCGCAGGTCGACCGGTGGAAGAGCGAAAGCCGACGCGTCTCCCACCAAATCTGCGCCACACGCTAGCGACACTGATACTGACGCTGCTCCCGTGCCCTCTTCCTCCGCTCAGCGGGTCACCAGGTCGATGAGCCGGCAGCGTGCTGATGATGAAGACGATGAAGCCCCTTCGAAGCCACCCTCCCGCGCTGCCAAACCCAAACCGTCTACGAGAGCGCGAAAGGTGACAGTGCCGTCTGAAGACGAGGATGGGGCGGATGAGGCGGATGTTGTGAACCCTCGCGGCAGGACACGCTCTCGTGCAGGTCCCAGTGAGCCCCCGTCCAAGTCCAAGGCGTCGGGGACCAAGTCCACCGCAAAAGGGAAGGGAAAGGCTCCCGAGTCCCGTGGTACTGCCTCTCGCTCAACGCGTTCTAAAGCCGCGCCTGTAGACAAGAACGACGATCATACGGACACGGAGTCTGAGGACGCTAGTCCTACGAAGGCTGCTCAGGCGCGGAGAACTGACAAGGCCAACGCGGCCTCTTCCCCGTCTAAGACGTCAAAACCGACGCGACGGCTGTCGGTCGTTATGCCGCCAGTCGGTACCGGCCGTTCACTTTCCCAACAGTCCGTTTCTCGAAACGTATCGCCGTCAAAGGACAAAGGCAAGG
Source organism: Peniophora sp. CBMAI 1063 (assembly GCA_900536885.1). Classification (NCBI taxonomy): domain Eukaryota; kingdom Fungi; phylum Basidiomycota; class Agaricomycetes; order Russulales; family Peniophoraceae; genus Peniophora; species Peniophora sp. CBMAI 1063. The sequence continues at coordinate 24,065 of UWZB01000153.1, forward strand.
GCAAGGCGCTCCACAACAACGCCGCGGGCACCGCTACCGACTCGGACGAAGACGAACCTCCCACACGGACGGCTCCATCTAAGACGCCCGCAAAGACGCCTGCGAAATCTGTGCCTCAAGATCTGACGACCCCTTCTACCGCCGGCCGGGCACGACGTACTGCTGCAGACAAAGCTACGCGGCGTCTACATGACGAGATCATGCCGGACGTCAACAACTTCCAACAGCAGCTTCGCCGTGGCAACGTGCGAGCCCTAGGAGAGAAGGAGCGTGAAGCGGAGTCTCGTGCGAAGGATAAGGGCAAGGACAAGTCGAAGAATGATGAGGACAAGAAGCGCCGGCGGGGAAGTGCGGACGATGAGGAGGAGGATGCGGAAGAAGAGGAAGAAGAGGGGCGCGATGTCAAGAAGCCGCGAACATCTACCAAAGGCAAGGCGAAAGCTGGCTCGGAAGATGTCGAGGACTCGGCAAAGAAGCGTACGGGCAAAGGCCGGGCGAAAGCCAAGCTTGCCGACGGGAGTGACGATGAAGGGGAACGGTACGCGTCTCGTTTTGGCGATATTACTCTGCGCTCACATAATTGTAGGAATCAGGTCCGTCTCATGACTACCGGCTGGTCCATGGCCGACGCCATGGGCAAGGTATGTTCTTACTCGTTATGTCGCTTCTCGATGTTGTTCCTGATACCCTTCGCAGAAGTTGCAGAAGCTCGGTATGAAGCTCGTGTCCGACGTGAAACAATGCACCCACCTCGTCACGAACCGCATTGCGCGCACACCCAACTTCTTACTAGCGATGGCCGTTGCCCCCATCATTGTGGACCAGTCATGGCTTGATGCCTGTGTCAAGAAGGGGCGCATCCTGCGTAAGCATAGCCAACCCTGTTCCTCGTGTTCGCCGCATTGACGCCCAATCCAGCCACAGACGCAGGCGAATATGATCTCAACGACCCTGCGACCGAAGCCAAATACGACTTCAAGCTTGCGGAGGCTATTAAACGGGCAGCCGACAACAAGGGAACCTTGTTCGAGGGTATGACCTTCCACGTAACAAGGTCGGTCGAAGTGGACCACAAGGTCTTACGCGGCGCCATCGTTGCTCATGGCGGAACGGTAAGCTTTCTGATATGTGGCTGTCAACTACAGATACTGATGTCGGCTACGTCGCCTAGATGATTGACAACGCCACGCTCAGTGAACGAACGTTGCAAGGCAAGAAGGAGCACTACGTGATAGCTTCCCCGGCGGACGACAGGAAATTCCCACTCCTCCTCAAAGGCGGCCATACAATATACACGCCGGAGCTCGTCCTGACCAGTGCTCTCGTCCAGGAGATACGGTGGGATAACCCGGCCTCTATCCTTGCAGCGCCCTGATTTCCGGCCTGTTTTGACCATTCATTCTTGCGCATCTATCTAGTTGGAATCTAGAGCCCCGTAGTTTCTTGATGGATCATGTATACATACAACGTTAACGTTCGCCATGACTGCCCATGGAATCTGAACATCAGCTTTAGAATGCTTTGATCACAACGGCTAAGCGTGGGAATGTGGTTACAGGAATTCAACGTGAAGGTGGCGGCCGAGTTCGGCGCTTACCAGCGGCCACCACGGGCACTACCCTCATCATCTTGATCGCTTTCCCAGCCGTCCTTTTCCGGTCAATCACAGCGATATGGAAGCGCGCCGCTCTCGAGTCGAACGGGAGACGCTCATCCTCGATGCGAAGTTGGAGATCCTCCACTCACAGCAGACAAAGCTCAATGCTCTGCTGGCCTCGGTCAACGACGACTTGAACGAGCTTTCAAGGCAACGCAAGTTTCTCAACGACACACTAATACCGTTCTATCTCCTTCCGAACGAACTCATCTGCGCTATCTTCAACTTCGTCATCGATTCCTCTCCCCCTCCGCCACTTGATGCCTTAGTCGATATCGTACCCTTACGGCTGTCACAAATCTCCAGCAGGCTAAGAGGTGTTGCGCTCAGCCGAGGAAACTTTTGGCGACGGTTCGTACTCCAGGCAAGCGACACCGAAGAAAGCGGACCTCGCCCCATCACCCGTCAGTTCCTATCTAGGCTTGGACATGCTCAACGTGTGGACGCATTCTACTACAATAATGCGGCTGCCAAGCTGGACACACAATCCTCGCGGCTGCTCCTCCTGATCAGACTACCGCCTATCTCGTCTCTTACTATCGACGCCCAATCCTCAGCCATGCTCGATTTAGCGAGCCATCTCTCCATGGGTCTAATCGCCGGTCTCAAAACCCTGACTTCGCTGACTCTTCATATGCGTCGCGCTTCCCTGCCTGAACTCGCCTCTATCGACAGACGCCTTGGATATCATCGAACTAGGGCCAGCCCTTCTATACCGCAGGATCTCTTACTGCATCTTACGCACCTAGAGCTCAAAGACGTGCCTCTGTCCGTAATCCCCGCCACGCCGCTTCCCCGACTACATGATGTTTCGATCGAATTCACCTGCATCTTCGATACCTTCCACGACGCCTTGGGCGAACAGATACCCGCGTCACATACCTCCAACCAATACCTCGCTCGCTTCTTCCGCTGCGCTCCGAATATCAAACGCCTCGCGCTCCTCGACGCGGGTCCCTTCTTCCTCAAACCTCTCAACCCGGGCTTGAACGCCGAAGAGTTCTGGGCTGATCAATCCTCATGGCGTGCAGAGCCGACCGAGGTCCCGCCAGTTCCTCTTACCGAACTCCGCGAGCTGGAGTACACGGCCACGCAGGGACCAGCTTTCTTCCACTTTCTCTCATTCTTTCCCTCGCTGGGCCTCGAAGAACTTCGCATAGGCATTCTCGACACCCATCGCAACGAAGGCGAACCTGTTCGCGGTCCACGTCGCCTTATAAGAGACAACATGCTCCCCGAGAGCATGGACGGCGTTCTGAGCTCCATTACGCTCCCTTGCCTACGCTCAGCTCGCGTGGAAGTGACCTCAGGGGAAGGGTGGAAGTACGCGTTCAACCGTATCCTCATGCCGGCGCTCGAGACGCTCGTCATGGAGAACGTCAATGTCGCGCATCCCCTAATGAAGTGCATGCACCAGGCCGCCGGCGCATGCCTCTCGTGCACTTCGCCCTTCGCCGTTTTGCATCGCGTCGAGAGCATATTCCGCGACCCGCGCCTTGTGAAGCTGCGTCGCCTGGAGTTCGCAGGCGTGGACATACAAGAGCGCGATGTTGCCGAGAACTGGGTGGGCTACCTTCCTGCGCTGAAGGAGCTCGTGTGCGACTACACACGTGGGGCGAACCTACTCATCAGCTCTCTGGCACCGCGCGGCAATGGCGCGCTGGTCCCTTGTCCAGCGCTGGAGCGTATCGAGCTCTGGGGCTGCCCGGATGTGGATATCGGGAAATCGATCATGCGTGCGGTGGAGAACAGGCTCAAGGCGAGCGAGCGGTCTGCACCGTCCACAGGCACGGCGATGGTCAATGGGCGGAAGATCAAGCAGTTGAAGCGGGTCGAGAGGGCGATGGGTGTCACAACGGTGGCAAAGATACATGCTATCAAGATTGGAGCTTGTGAGAAGTTCTCCGAGGAGGACGCGAAGGATTTGGAGAAATTGGGCGTCGAGCTGGACTGGACGGCAAGCAGCGAAGCCTGATTCATAGACTCATTGTTATTGTTGTGCCACTTGTCATCGTTTTGTTGTCAGCCATCACACTGTACTCCTCTACCTTACTAGTTCGTTGGGATACCGACATTAATTGCAGCAAGTATCAGGACGTAATGACATCGACAACTCTCTATGTGTGATATAAGTAGGTGCAAGCAGCGCAACGTCTATGTGGGCGGTATTCTTGTGGTATAGGGTACGCAGGTCGGATGATTATAGAATGAAGGTCGTTTACTTCGTCTTTTCATGCGCGGCTTCGACCACCTCCTCCATGGTCAAGGGCTTCTTGCCACCGTCACCCGCAGCGTTAACGGCAGAAAGGTACGTGTCTGGAGATGAGGTTAGAGCGGTGTCCAGACGTGTTGCGAGGTGATGTGTACGTACTCCAGAACAGTGAGATGACACCGATGAAAACGAAGCGCAATTGAGGCGGTACAAAATTGAAGTTGACGAGCTGGGCAGGTACAAAGACCATCCTGCAGACAGCGTCAGCGCCTGCAACACGAGGGTATACCATGAGTCAAACTTACCAGTTACGCAGGAGCGTTGGCGCGTAGTTCTGATACCATACGTCAGCTATGCGTAGAGTAGATACCAATCGAAGAAGGGTGCTTACCGTGTTCAGCCTCTTCTTCGATTCATCAAAGCCTAGACCCTCCATCAGAGGCATGACCGTGAAGAATGTCCCCACAGCGAGTGGCGCCATCAATGATTGGTCTAGGAAAGTCTGTCACCCGTATTAGCGTTATAGCAATGGGAGATTTGGGTTCATAGGTACCCTGTAGATGACACCCTTGGCTGGCGAAGAGAACTGCAAGCGGCTGAGTACACCGAACCAAGCCGAGACGGGTGGCCCGAAGATGAGACCTCCGTACGCGGCCAGGCGGCCAGTACGGGCGAACTATGATTAAGTATCATGTCAGTAGGTGGGACTTCGAGAAAGAGCACAGAAACGCACGTCATGGTCCTTGCCCTTGCCTTCCACGGCCTGCTGAGCAACGACGTCTCCCGCGCCAAAGAGGACGGCCGAGGATAAACTCGAACCCAAGATAGGCCGGCGCGTTAAGAAGGAGCTGGCGGATTCGGGTCGGTATATAACACATACAATAGTGGGATGAGGACCCACTTGTAAGCTCTGAAGAGGGAGGCCATGTTGTGTGCTGGCGAACGTTGGAGGAGAGTTTGGGTTAGACGAACATCGCCGCCGAATGTGGGGAGCGCCCGGAGGTCCGGCCCGCTGCGGGGGTGACGACACGGGCGTCTTCGACGCGCTTCTGCTCCTTGACCTTCAGTTTGTTTACGTCCAGACCCTACCTGACATGGACGCCGGGGTGGGTATGGGCGGGCATGAGAGAGACAGACGAGCGCACCTCTCTTGTCTCCTACACTCATCCTCAGAGATCGTCTCGTCCTGGTGCATCAGAACCTCTGCAACCTGAGCTTTTCGGAGAGCGCCACACCGGGTTGATTCCACATCACCTTCGCCACTGCAGCTTCTACGATGGACGCGTCAGCTGGCGTAGAACGTTCATCTGGTTCTAAAAAAGCCCATGGCGCTGTCGGGCAACAAGAAGTCGCCCCGTCTCATGACCGTCCGCGTCTGCGTGCTATAAAGTCAGTTGCCCTTGCGGGAGAAGGATCTCTTGATAGCTTTTGACGTCTCTGCCTCAGTGTTTTCGCAGCGGCTTGCATCGCCGTCATGCTTGCGTATGCGCTGACCTTCCTGGCAGCCGCCCCTGCCGTGGTCTCACAGAGCGATGGCTTTTCGAAAGATGTGTCAAACTGCCCAGGTAATGCACAATCTGCAACCTAGACCTGCCACTTCTGAATGAGGCTCTATAGGCTACTCTTTGGACAGCATCAAAGAAAGCGACACGGGCTTGACAGCGTCTCTCAGTCTCGCCGGCTCACCCTGCAATGCTTTCGGTACTGACATACAGAACCTGACCGTAACGGTCACCTACGAGACGTCAGAGCGGTGCGTTGTAAAAGCCACCCGGGTCAATACTGCCGTCAAGCTCACCAGTCTATTCTCAGTTTGCATGTTTCTATCGCGGATAGTGCCAAGCAGCAATTCACTTTACCGCCTGAGTTCTTCCCTCGCGCTTTCAACGACACCACAAGCAAGCCGACTTCGGATCTCGCATTCAACTATGAGTCTGCCCCGTTCGCCTTCTGGATCAGTCGCGTAAGCGATGGAGACGTTCTCTTCGACACCCGCAACACCTCTCTGCCACCGGCACCGACAACGGCTTTGGACGGTGAACCTCTGAACGGTTTCCATCTTGTTTTCGAGGATCAGTACTTGGAGGTTGGTGCGATGTCAATGGTTCACTGCACTTTGTCTGACATGTTTGCAGTTGACCTCTGCGCTCCCAAAAGACGCGAATATTTACGGGCTAGGAGAGGCTGTCGCGACCTCCGGCTTCCGGCGTGATGTTGCCGGCCCAAACGGCACAATCCAAACCATGTGGGCTCGTGATATCGCTGACCCTGAGAATGGGAACATGTACGTTGGATTCATCGCACTTGAGTCGTGCGGATACTGATACTAGTTAGGTATGGCATGCACAACGTCTACCTGGAACACCGTATCAACAACGATACGGGCACCTCTGCGTCCCACGGCGTCTTCCTATCTTCAAGCGAGGGCGCCGACGTTCTGCTCACTACGCCGGCAAACTCCAACACCTCACTCGTCCAGTACCGCATGCTAGGCGGTACACTCGACTTCTACTTCTTCTCTGGTCCGAAGCCCGTTGATGTCGTCGAGCAATACACGAAGTTGATCGGTCTCCCTGCTTGGAACCCGTACTGGTAAGGTCCGTGGACCACTTGTATTTGATGAGGACTGAGGGCGTGCAAAGGGCATTGGGCTTCCATCTCTGCCGATGGGGCTATGAGAACATTAACGAGACGATGGACGTCGTCAAGTCGATGCGCGATGCAGACATTCCTCTTGAAGGTAAGTTTACGCTTCTTTTGTGGGGCGTAGCTCTCTGCTCATCCCTCGTAGTGATGTGGAACGACATCGACCTGTATCATGATCTTCGTGACTTCACTTCCGACCCTGTCAGGTTCCCGCCTGAGGCCATGCGGGACTTCATTCGGAGTCTGGTACGTCGGTAACCTATAGTATGAGCGGCCAACATTGATGAACTGGGACGACTGTAGGCGGCCAACGGACAGCACTGTAAGTGATAGATGTCACTGCGTATAGGCTCGATCATCAATCATGTCTCATCGCATATAGACATCCCTATCCTGGATGCCGCTGTTCCGCACACAGCCAATGATAGCGACTTGGTCCGTATCAACCGCTCGAAGTTTAAGTCAGGGACTGACACCGCTACGTAGTACTGGCCGTTCATCACCGGACTTGAACAGTGAGAGGCGCCCAGGCATCATCTCACAGTCTCCGCTAATCGCTGTCTTATAGGGGCAACTTCATTACCAACCCGGATAACTCGACGTACATTGGCCAAGTTTGGCCTGGCTATACCGTACGTGGCTTGATGCCAGGATGCGGTGTGCCTCTGACGTCTGTGGCAGGTCTTTGCCGACTGGTTCGCTCCGAATGTCGAGGCTTGGTGGACAGAGGCGATCGCGAACTGGAGTGACAGCGGCATCGAGTTCTCCGGTCTTTGGCTCGACATGAATGAGGCTAGCTCTTTCTGCACTGGGTCATGGTATGATGCCAACCATCCTGCTCTTCTAGTAGTTTACCTGACTGGTAGCGTTACAGCGGCTCATTCGGAGATCTATCAAACACGTCCCAATCGATCGCTTTCCCGGGTGACGAGGGAGACCCTGTCACTGACTGGCCCGAAGGGTACGACGCTTCTCGATGGGGCACCTCAGGCAACATGACGATCGGAGGCGAGCTCACGTACGACGACACCATTGAGGTCACCGCCGCAAGTCTCCCGGCGTTCCTGCTCGAAGCTATGAAGAAGCGCGCCCTCGGGGAGGTGAACGTGAATGCACCTCCATATGCCATTCATAACGGCTTCGGTGACCTATCTGAGCGTACGATCGCTACCAACGCTACACATTCGAATGGAGCGGTTGAGCTTGAAGTTCACAACCTCTGGGGGTACGTACTACAGTACAATGGTTGAGCAGAGTCCAATGACGTGGCGCAGATACATGGAAGAGCGCGCAACTCACCTCGGCCTCCTGAAGATTCGTCCCAACCAGCGACCTTTCCTCATCTCGCGCTCTACGTTCCCGAGCTCAGGTGTTTGGTCTGGCCATTGGGCGAGTTCATTCGCTTCCTGTTGTTATCAAGTACTGATACGTGTATCTGATAGCTCGGCGATAACTTCAGCAAATGGTCGTACCTGCGCTACAACATCCAAGGCATCTTGCAGTTCCAGATCTTCGGTATTCCCATGGTCGGAGCTGACACCTGTGGCTTCAGTGAGTGGATCTCGCCGCGCCATAGCTTCGGATGCGCTGACAGTATCACACAGACGGCAACACGGACGAGGAGCTCTGCAACAGATGGATGGAGATGTCGGCCTTCGCACCATTCTACAGGAACCACAACGAGCGTGGCGCCATCTCACAAGAGCCGTACCGATGGGACACCGTCGCCGAGTCGAGCAGGGCTGCGATGAAAGTCCGCTATGCAATGCTGCCTTACTGGGTGAGTCGCTACACATGCCGGGTCCACGCACTTTGTATTCACACTCTATGTCAGTATACCCTGTTTGCAAATGCTTCCACGCGTGCGACGCCGCCCGTTCGCGCGCTCTTCTGGGAGTTCCCCGATGAGCCGGAGCTGCTCTCCGTTGACTTGCAGTTCATGGTCGGCAGCGCTATCCTTGTCTCGCCAGTCACCTCCCCGAACGTGACAACCGTTGACGGTACGTGCGCCCAACACCGTCTACTCCCGTGTATCTAAACCTTCACAGCGTACTTCCCCGGAGAGAACATAACCTGGCGCGATTGGTACACGCACGATGTAGTCGACGCAACTCCCGGAACGCCTACGACTCTCTCGGCACCTCTCAACCACATCCCAGTCCACATCCGCTCGGGATCCATCCTTCTCCTCCACGCCCACCCTGGCTATACAACGAATGAGACGCGCTCGCAACCGTACTCACTCCTCGTCTCGCTCGACTCCGACGGTCAAGCTTTCGGCACAGCGTACATCGACGACGGCGAGTCGAACCCGGACTCGAGCGGGTTCATCTCGAACCGCACCCTCACTTTCTCCGCCACTAGCGCGGGCGTTAGCTTCAAGGGAGTGGGTGATTTCAACGTCGAGCAGCCCATCGAGAGCATCACCGTCCTCGGCGTCCCTTCGTCGCCGTCCAGCGTTAACGTGAGCGGCGGCGGAAGCGCCTCGGTGGCGTATGATGCGACTGTGCAGAGGGTGAATGTGACCGGGCTCTCGTTGGAGTTGAACGAGGATGCGACCGTGAGCTGGGCATGAGAAACGACTCGAGCCTACTAAAAGCACCGATCTTGTATATCTGACTCTTTGTAACAACGTCTGGACTGTATCTACGACCCCTGTGTACGAGTGTAACTCGAAAATGAATGTATACGTATGCTGTCGCGCGTACGACCGCCTCGTACTTCGGTCTGGGTGGGCCCAATTAGTCTTCGGACTTAACGGCCCGAAATCCTGATGGCGTGTTTAAGCCGCCGTAGGTTCTCGCCACACCGGTTTGCCTCTTGCCCGTCATGGCATGGCGAATCAATTGTATCCCGTGCCCGTACATCTCCTCAATACGAGTGCTCGTAGCTCAACCATAGTATTGGCACTTTGCCTACAGGCCATGGGTTGAGAACACGACGTCGCTTCTACGCTGCGCTTACGAGCACTCCTCGTTCCATCAACTTCTTGAGCGTCTATACCTTGTTACATTATACGCCGAGCGCTCTTCAGTTATGAAATGGCATGATCAGCAGTCCGAACGAGGCGAAGGGTGGTCATCAGACTCTGGTCACAACGTCGTGCACGCTGTCTTCCGGCAGTATATAGTCAAGACATCGGCAGTAATTTCTCAAGACTGTCCGTGCGGCAGATGCTTCTCCCCACCCTCGCCGTTTCGGCGGCGCTGCTACACGCGGCAAGGGCGCAGGGCTCGACCAGCTACTCGCTGAACACGACAACTTGTCCTGGTGAGCCTGCTTCCCGGCAATACCAGTCTCCGTCCAATCTGACCCGCTTCGCCAGGTTACGAACTTACGGATGTTCAAGAAAACGAGAGTGGTCTGACCGCTTCGCTCTCTCTGGCAGGAGAGCCTTGCAATGCGTACGGGGTCGATATCGCGAATCTCACCGTACTTGTCACCTACGAGACGGCGGAACGGTGCGTCAACCCAACTTTCGCCTGCAACGTGTAGTACTGATGTCCTCCTAGGCTCCATGTCTCTATATCCGACACGGACCAGCAGCAATTCACGCTCCCACGAGAGTACTTTCCGCGCCCCACGAACGAGACGACGGTCAAGGAATCCTCGGACCTGTCGTTCAACTACGAGTCTACCCCTTTCGCGTTCTGGATCACCAGAGCCAGCAACGGCGACGTCCTCTTTGACACGCGCAACACTTCCCTTCCCACGGCGTCAACGAGTACTCTCACCGGAGAGCCTTTGAACGGAGTTAAGCTGGTCTTTGAGGACCAGTACTTGGAGGTACGTCGTCTTGCGATATGCGCCGTCCAGCAATGTACTCACCAACGTCTAGTTGACCTCAGCATTACCCAGGGATGCGAACATCTACGGTCTTGGGGAGGCAGTCGCCACCTCCGGGTTTCGACGCGACGTGATCAACAACGGCACACTACAGACGATGTGGGCCCGCGACATCCAAGACCCGGAAAACGAGAATATGTACGCACCTTGCTAACCGACGTTTCTAACCTCTGGAGCTCATCGGGGAATGTAGGTATGGCATGCACAACATCTACATGGAACACCGCATCGAAAATAGCACGGGTGAATCCGCTGCTCACGGTGTTTTCCTTTCATCCAGTGCGGGAGCGGATGTTCTCCTCACTACGCCAGTCGGCTCGAATACGTCACTTGTGCAGTACCGCATGCTGGGCGGAACTTTCGACTTCTACTTCTTCTCCGGGCCGACACCGCTCGCTGTTGTGGAGCAGTATGGGCAGTTCGTTGGCACACCCGCCTGGATACCCTATTGGTGCGCAACACACCACGCCCTCCTTGCCGCAGCCGTCTCATGTCTTCGCAGGTCTCTCGGCTTCCACCTCTGCAGGTGGGGATACGTCAATATCAGCGAGACACGGGATGTTGTCCAATCAATGCGCGATGCCGGTGTCCCGCTGGAAGGTGTGTTCTAGTGATTCCCATTGTATGCTTAAGCTCATTGTCTTGTAGTCATGTGGAATGATATCGACCTGTACCACGACTTGCGCGACTTCACCTCTGATCCCGAGAGGTTCCCTCCGGAGGACATGAGGGTGTTCACGCAGGAACTGGCCGCAAATGGGCAACACTGTAAGTACTGATCCCCCAGTCCTTGAATAGGATACTCACGAAGTTACCAGACATCCCCATACTTGATGCAGCCGTTCCGCACACGGCGAACGACACAGACTTCGTACGCGTCCTCTACTCTAGTATTGGCATGGTACTGATTATCTCCCCATTAGTACTATCCGTTCATTCAAGGCCTGGCGCAGTATGTCGTCCTTTTGTCTATAGCTTCTCAAGGTGCTGACGTCACTACTAGAGGCAACTTCATCAATAACCCAGACAACACGACCTATATTGGCCAAGTCTGGCCGGGGTATACAGTTAGTCACTTCTCCCTTCTTTGCAATGGGATACTGATAAGATCTCTAGGTCTTCCCCGACTGGTTTGCGCCTTCAGTCGAAGATTGGTGGGCCGAGGCGATCGCCAACTGGAGTGCAAGCGGCGTCGGATTCTCTGGGTTGTGGCTTGACATGAACGAGCCCAGCTCGTTCTGTCAGGGTTCCTGGTACGTCTCATTCTCTGACCAAATACCTCATATAACAATACGATGTTCCTCAGCGGCACCACTGGCAACCTGTCGGATACCTCGCAGCCAATCCCGTTCCCTGGTGATCCGGGGCAAGAAGTAACAGACTGGCCTGAGGGATACGACGTAGATCGTTGGGGTACGAGGTGAGGCCATATATTGATGTCACTTTGGCATGCCATTGATGATTGGCTCCCGGTTAGCGGTAACGCCACTATCAATGGCACTTCCACGTTCAGCGACGACAACTCGACGGCGCTAGTTGCTCGCAGCATCTTTGGAAAGCGAGCAATAGAAAACCGCGATCTAAACTCGCCTCCTTACGCCATCCACAATGGTAATTCGCTTCGTTTCGTCCGTGCGGACAGTGCCATTCAGCTTTGTCAGGATACGGCGATCTATCTGTGCATACCGTTGCAACGAACGCGACGCACGCCAATGGATTTGCAGAGCTCGATGTGCACAATCTCTTCGGGTGAGTGCCCTTCTCGCTGGTTTATCACATATTGCTTACCGGTGTCTTGCCAGGTACATGGAAGAGCGAGCTACCCATCTAGCACTGTTGAAGAACAACCCATCGCAGCGGCCCTTCCTGATCTCTCGCTCGACATTCCCTGGCACGGGGCACTGGTCCGGTCACTGGGTAAGCCAAGTGTATCTTTGGTATGTGTACCTATCTGACTCGTGCGACCAGCTTGGCGACAACTTCGCGAAATGGACGTATCTCCGGTATAGCATTCAGGGTGTCCTTCAGTTTCAGCTGTTTGGCATCCCTATGGTTGGCGCAGATACGTGCGGGTTCAGTGAGTTGATCTTTTCCTTCCGCGCGGCGTGCCTGCATCTGACCTGGTTTCAGTCGGTAACACAGATGAGGAACTCTGCACTAGATGGCAAGAGCTGTCGGCGTTCTACCCATTCTACCGCAATCACAATCAACGTGGGGCAATCTCGCAAGAGCCATATCGCTGGGACGGAGTTGCGGAGGCGACGAAGACAGCTATCAGTGCTCGTTACGCCATGCTACCCTACTGGGTATGTCGTCAGCCTACTCCCGAATCTGACATGCGACTAATTAGCTTCTAGTATACACTCTTTGCCAATGCTTCAACTCGCGCGTCGCCTCCCGTTCGTGCGCTGTTCTGGGAGTTCCCAGACGAACTGGAGCTTTTGACCGTCGACCTCCAGTTCATGATCGGCCGCGACATACTGGTATCACCTGTCACGGCGCCGAATGTATCTACAGTAGATGGTGCGTGGATTGTTTGCTGCTCAATACCAGCACGCTGACTAGTTACCATAGCATACTTCCCGGGCTCGAAAAACACGACATGGCGCGATTGGTACACGCACGAGCAAGTCGAGACTGTATCGGGTACCACCACAACGCTCTCCGCGCCCTTAAGCCACATCCCAGTTCACGTCCGCTCAGGATCAATCCTCCTTCTGCACGCTCATCCTGGCTACACGACGAACGAGACGCGTTCTCGGCCCTACTCCCTCCTCGTCTCACTCGACGTCAATGGGCAAGCATTCGGGACAGCATACATCGATGACGGCGAGTCGAACCCCGACTCAAACGGCTTCATCTCGAACCGCACGATCACGTTCTCCGTCGCCAACAACTCGCTTAGCTGGGTCGCGGCGGGCGACTACAACGTTGAACAGCCGATCGAAAGCGTCACTGTACTTGGAGTGGTCTCCGAAGTAGCGAATGTCACCATCCCCGATGCCCAGGTCACATACGATACGAATGTACAACGAGTCAACTTCACAAACCTGTCTGTATCTCTCAGTGATGATGGAGGGTTCAACTGGGCGTGACTGTACTCTACATGAATGACCTCTGCTTTGTTCTATCCCACTCATGTAGTACATACGTCGAATCCACATCACTCATCATGTACTTCTATGGTCACAGTGTTAACTCCTTTGTGCGTGAGCGGACTCGACCATTCCTGCGTGGGATACAGTTCCGAAACGTCAGGGGGTTGCGAAAAGGAGTTAGCCGGTCTCGTCTCGGATACCGAAAGTGGCCTCAGGGGCTGGACATAACATTAGACCCCTGTTCTGCAATCTCTCACAGTATATAAGCACGAAAGCCGGTCCTGACCTTCATCTCGCCCGTCTTTCTCACTTTCGCACTATGGACTCTACCCTTGCTCTTACGGCTCCCGGCGAGCCCGTCTTCCCCGCTTCCCCATTCATGATGCAGGACATCAACTTTGCTTCCGCACCCTCTGTCGACGTCAACATGTGGGAACTGGGCCACAACGAACAACTACTTCCGTCGCTTCAGTCGCAGGTCGACTTGCACGACTCTATCGCTGAACTCTTTGGCAATCGGCAACCATCGCCTTTCGCGCCCCAACCTACTTCATCTACGAGGACTATCTTCGGCTGGCGCCCATCGTCTTCCTCCAATTCCCTCCACCCCACATCCACAACTTCGAACGGCATGCCCACAAGCAGCTCGTCCTGTCTTGACATGATTGCAGACGCTCTCGTGCCTCGCAAGCCCAAATACAAGCCATTCGTGAACCCAGGCCGTATTCGTATTGAACAGGCTTGTGAAGCGTGCCGCACTCGCAAAGCCAAGGTCAGTACCCGGCGATCTCTCATTCAGAACCGGGCTGACGCCTAAACAGTGTGACGGCGGTAATCCATGCGATCGTTGCCGAGACCGAGGCGTGAGCTGTGTCTACAAGGGCAGCAAGCTCACTCGGTCTCGCAGGAGTTCGTACAGCGACCCCGCCACGACTACGTCCAGCAACGCATCCATCCCATCTCGTACACCGAACCGAAAAGTTCGCTCAGCGCCTGCACCCCTACACCTCGCTCGCAGCGCCTTCGAGCCTGGGCGAACGCAAAACGGGCGCACACCGTCCCCACCCCATCTCCCATACCGTGAGCCGCCGTCGGCCGCGAGTTCGTCGGGGAGCTTCATCTCCGGCTATTCCACCACCAATTCGAGCGCACGCTCTACGCCAATGTCTGCGGACTTCCCCGAGTTTGCCTCTTTGCACGCTGAGGGCCCGTCCGGCACGGGGGCCATGCGCCACAGCAGGCAGAACTCCAGAACACATCCCTATTACGCCCCGGCGGCTTCCCATCACTCCTCGGTCTGTGGATCCAGCGCGTCGTCCTTCATCGACGGTCTTCCGCCAGCCACCGAAGTGGCTGGATGGACAGATCTACAATTCACAAACCAATGCTTCCCCGGACAGCCAGGCGAGACAAACTTCTTGACCGCGGGCGACGACCTCTCCGACCTTTTCAACATCTGCGCTCCGCTACCGCTGGACGGCTTCCCCGCATCGACTCAGTTCACTGGAGAGATGCCGCCCATGTTTGATCTTTCGACCAATGCAAGCGAGTCGTCCAGTGACTCGGCACAGTCCAACGACTCGTACGCTAGCTTCGAGTCGTCGTTGATGCTGGAGTTCGCCCAGACGCCGAGCACAGTATCGGCTGACGAGGAGAGCAAGTCGACGGAAACGTCCCCTGCGAGGTCTCCCGAGGAGTTGTGAAGAGTAGTCAGTCAAGAAAGTCGCTTTTCTCTCCGTTTAGATCCTCTCTGTGGGGAACGATCTAATCTTGCTGCTGTCTCCCCACTGTACCCACGTATATCCTGTTCCAAAGAATCTCAAATCAAACGCATGAAAACATTCAGACATGATGGGACGAGCTATGAGGAATTTTATTCGAAGTATGGCATGGTGGCAAGAGGCAAGTCGAGGACAGCAAGTGTGCAGCCACCGAGCACTCCGAAGGCTGACGCCGGCAATCCCCGAGCCGGGCCGACGGGAAGTGGTCCCCAGATGCTACTAACTTTGAACAGTCCTTCATGTACTTACTTGAGACCTCGTTGTTTCCATCCTTCATGGACACCTGTCCGGCCGCGCTGTCGATCAAATGCTGCTGGCTGCATGGTCCTCATCAGTGGCCCTCTGCGGGCGGACAAGTTGATTCTCGCGTGCTGAAGAGATCCTCGTCCTCAACGTCCATCGGGTCCTCCTTACTCTTGTTGCCATAATCCCATGTCTATGTACCGATATACAGCGTAGCGCTCGTCGTCGCGCGCAGAGTCTAATCACTAAACTTCAATCGATGGCACACACAGCCCGGCCTCGTGTCTGCCTTCCACCATACCGAGTGCCTTGCTTCCCACGACACTATAGGCTCAAAAGCAATGGAGCGTGCTCCGCCCGCCCACCCTGCTTTTCGCCCCAACCTTGGTTTCTTTCGTCACTGACACTGCTGCTTTCTTCATCTTTTCTTAACGCTCACGACTCTTACGATTGCTATCTATGTCTTCTCGCGCACTGTTCTTCATCTCGACCCTCGCGGTGGCTCAACGCGCGGCTGCTCACGGATACCTGGGAAGCGTAGCGATCGACGGCACGACCTACACAGGTCCTACGCCCTCTGCCAACCCGAATGCTGCGAAGAGCACGAGTGTCATCCGACAGGTGGCTGATATTAGTCCTGTACAAGGTGCGGTCACCTTCCCATCGCTCGTTCTGCCAGTTCGCTGACCACGACACCGTATGTAGGCGCAAGCAACGATGATCTGAGATGTGGGCTGAGTGCCGCAGCGGCCAGTCAAGAAGCAGATGCAAAGCCGGGGAGCACTGTGGAGTATTGGTGGTCTGGAGGAGGGGGACAGAATGTAAGTACATCTCCGATCTCTCAGAGTGTCGTAATCGAAATGTGCACTCGGGCTGTATGGACGCTCTCCATTCTTTGCGCCATACTTCCGCAGTATGGTTTTCTAGCGAGTGTGCTATTTCAGGCGACCCATTCGCTCTCTTTCATCTCCGGGTGTGGATCATCGCCGCACCTGCTCTTGAACTCTCTTGAGGGCTAGGCGCCCATTTTGTCCCATGCGTCAGGTGCAAGTCACTGATCGACATTGAATAGTGGCCACACAACACGGGGCCCGTCATAACATACATGGCCGAGTGCACGGGCACGAGCGACTGCACGACATTTGATCCCACGAACGCGGAATGGTTCAAGATCGACCAAATTGGGGAGTCATCTGCCGGGACTTGGTATCAGGCTGTATTTAGTGCGTTCTCTTGTTCCATTTGTACACATAGCCCTTGAGTGACTGAAAATGTGCACACAGTGCAGAAGCAATCGCTCAAGCTAACGATACCCACGAACCTACCTTCCGGTCACTATCTCTTCCGCAATGAGATCATCGCTTTGCACAATGCCGTTTCGGAGGGTGGCGCAGAGTTCTACCCGGCATGTGTACAACTTAATGTCCAGAGCGGCAGCGGCATCACCACCCCAAGCCCCACCGTCAAGTTTCCTGGTGCCTACAGCGATACTGATCCAGGTATCTACGTGCCAGAGGTGATGCATTCTGTACCAGCTCTTGTGATTTGCTTGACTGAGGAGCCGTCGCTAGATTTACAACGACGACTTGCAATACGTCTTCCCCGGTGGACCTGTAAGCAACATGGCATCAGCCAGCGACTCGAGCGGAAGCCCTCCTGCGGATGAGAACGCCAGCACGAGCAGTGGTGACGGTACGTACAGACTTCTTGAATTCAAACCTTGCCCCTACGTCTCTTCGCCTGATTACGTCTCTTGTCACCTACTCCCCATCAGGCTCTTCTTCGCCTGTCTCATCTTCATCTTCTACCGAAACTTCTTCTTTTGCAACTTCGCTTTCATCAAGTTCAAGTGCATCGAGAACGTTCTCAACTCAAATTCCCGCAGGCTCTGGCGCCGTTGCATCTGGTTCAGCAACAATCCCTACCGCTACTGCCTCAGGCTCATCGGGCTCTGCGTCCGCGGCGCCAACGACATCCGCTGGATCGAGCGGTATCGGCTCTGGCTCCTCATCAACAGACACCTCAGTCTGCAAGCTCGTCAAACGCTCTACATCTCAGAGTTTACGCAAACGCAGCGCTGACGTGGAGAAGCGCTGGCCGGGTCTGGACGATATGAAGCAGGGACTGAAGGAAGTCAGGCGGTGGAAGCTCGGACACTGGGCGCGGATGAAGGCTCGTGGGATGATGAGCTGGTGAATGTACTGATTTACTCGTGGATTAGCTGTCGCAGGAAGACAGCGGGAATGCATGTATCTATATAGGAACTTCGCGTGCTGGATATGCATATGTATTATTAGATGTATTCTTGGGCAACAAGTCCGAGTTCTGCGCGCCCGGATACATACCAGGAAGAGGTGGCGAACACGCCCACGTGAGTTCACAAACCTAGACGCCTATCTAACGCGTAAACGTCATCCACCGCGTCGATCAACCGCTACGCCATCTCTTCTGCCCTTGCCTTCTCATCAGTCGCCTCTCGGGCCGTGGAGAACGCGTATTGTCGAGCTGCTCGGCTCCTGATGGGTTTCATATCAGCATGACCTTGAGCTCCGATGGTATGGGACGCACGGTCTATTGAGCACACTGTCAGGCCCTACGTTGATGAAGACCTCGTAAAGAAGGCCTCCGAAGGCAGCGCCAATAATGGGCCCACATATGTTGCACCATAGCCAATACTGACTCCGATATGTCCAAACTGTCGAGTACGACGTTAGCATCGGCGGCTTTGATCACTATACCCACTCACCAGCTGGGCCGTAACCGACAAGGAAAGTAGCCAGACGAGGGCCGAACTAAGAGACAAGAGCAATCAGCCTTGTGATAAAGATATCTAGCATACGTGACTTACATCGCGCGCCGGGTTCAAAACGAATGAGGTTTGGGATCCGAATCCAGAACTGACGACGAACACCGCCGCAAATGCTACCAGAGGTACGAGCTCGCGCCTCACGCCACCGCCATTAGACCTGTCGGTAACCGCAAACAAAGCCATCATCAAGATGAGTGAGCCAATGAAGGCGTCGATGAATGCATTCATGTTTGCGACATAGTCGAGCGCGTAGCACGATATGAACGAGGCGGTGCCTGGAACTGAATGAATGGTGGGAGAGCCTTCGTAGATTGCGATCGCGTAGCCGTAGTTGAGGTAGCAGAGGAGACCAGCCAGAAATGCTCCGAGGACTTGCGCGATGATGTAGGCGGGAACCTTGCGCCACGGGAAGCGGCGAAAGATCGCGAAACTCAGGGTTACCTGGGTAAACGTCAGTTCATACGTGTTGCTAGCATGAATCGAATCGACGTACGGCTGGGTTGACATGACCTCCGCTCACACCGCCTGCGATCCAAATGGCAAGTGCCAGGCCAAGCCCCCATGCCCATGAAGTAGAGTCCCAATCCCCACGCGGAGAAGGTGCGATGTCACTGCGCGCGCCCAGGTTAACTTGAAGATTCGTGCCGATGCCCGCAAGACAGAGGATGAAGGTGCCGAGCGCTTCGGCTGCAAACTCACGGATGGGCTCACTATATGCGCGTCAGCGTCCAGTGACGCAAGTGGGCTAGAGGCGAACGCACCGTATACGCGACCAGAAGTTGGGATACCTTGTGTGGTAGTCGACCAGCCGGTTGTACTCCGTAACTAAGGCATTGTCTGCCAGTGCGCCCTGGCCCGGTCCGGGTTCGGGTTCGGCCATCGGAGCGGCCATGTCCTTCATTTGGCTCGGGCTTGTAACATCGACCATGGTAGTAGACTGCATGGAGGATATGGCCCGTGTGGGATCCATCATCGCAGAGGAAGCCATTGCAGGCGCCATTTCCGACTGATCAGGCTCTGCGTCCATAAGATCTTCCGCTACGGGTGCTGCCATGGCCGTATGCTCTGCGTTGTTGCCAACTGTGTCTACCTTCCCTTCCGGTGGCTCGCTCCGGCCATGACTTGCACTCTCGCTATTAGGCATGTCGGTCGACGTCGTGTTGTCCGAGGTTGAGGTCGGCGGGACGAATGTGGGTGAGAATGGGATGAACGACGGGCGACCAGCAAAAGTCTGGGCCAGAGATGTTAGATTAGAGTCTCCCATGGCGCGACGGCAGGCACAAGAGCGCGAAGAAGAGTCGGCGAAGACAAAGGTCGTGATCCTCCAGGGATGCTACGTTTCACCCGTTTGCTGTACGCATTGCGTCTTTATGGACAAGCATACTCTTTGTACGCCAAGACAGAAGCGCACGCACTTGCTGCTATGGCACAGGTTAACGCAGGTATGTCGTGATAGCGCTACTAGTGAGCAAGTCTGAGCGGATGATCTTCTTTCTGAACGTCCGGGCGCTTGTGGCAATGAGGTGAAGTCGTTCCCAGGCAGACAGTGGCAATGCAGGAAGCCATCAAGTAGACATCCGCGGCCCTGTCGCGGGATGAGACGGGACACGCCGTCGCATCTTGTACGAAGCGATTGTACAGTAGGTCTTGCTAGCCTGGGATTCCACACGGAATAAGAAGCAGACAAGTCGGAATCAATCATCTGCGATGGACACATCATGTCATTGAGCAGCAAGTACGCAGACACGTTACACTATCTGTCCCGCCTCTACTACGCTTCGTGAAGCCGCCAGCCGTTCGCGGGCAAGCTCCTGAGCACGCGTCCATTGGCGCGCGGCTCGACTCCTGAACATGGTCAGCGATGCGCGTGATGGTGGAGAGCTCCTGTACTCACGGCCGATTGAGAAGACTATCCTCGCCGGTAGCTATCAATGCCTCGTAGACGAAGGCGGCGACCAGTCCACCGGCTAAAGGACCGCATATGCAACACCATAACCAGAACTGCCTGCGATAGCTCCATACTAAGCGGAAGTCAGCATCGTGTCTTGTAAGCGCGGGTGAGAACCGGCTTACCCGGTTCGCCGTAGCCAACAAGCGCAGTCATGATCCTGACACCTAGGTCGCGCGCGGGGTTGATGGCGAAGGATGTCTGCAGACCGAAGCCAGCGATGATGATGAACATTGCGGAGAAGATGGCCAACGGCACGAGACCGGCAGGCGGTGGTCCATTGTTGCGATCGGTCACGGCGAAGACGACCAAGAGCAAGATGAAGGAGCAGATGAACTCGTCCCAGAAGCAGTTTAAGTCGCTAACGTAGTCGAGCGCATAGCTTGTGAAGAACGACGCAGTTCCCGGGACTGTGCGCACCCCGGAGCCTTCAACGAGATCGATTGCGTGGAAGTAGTTTCCATACGCAACTAAGGAACCCAAGAAGGCGCCTAGGACTTGAGCGAGGACATAGCCTGGCACTTTCTTCCAGGGGAAAGACCGGAAGATAGCCATACACAAAGTTACCTGGCAATTGTGAGTGAAAATAACGGTGGCAGCACGACAGCACGCACAACGGGGTTGATATGCCCTCCAGAAACACCACCCGAGATCCAGACACCGCATGCTGCGCCTGTCACAGTCTCAGTATGTTTCGTGTACGAGAGACGTTCGATGCGTACCAAGAGCCCATCCAAAAGAGTTCGACAAGTAATCCCCGCGTGCTGAGGGAGCAATCTCCGTATTCGAGCTTAGTCCGACCTGTAGATTGACGCCGACACCGACGAGGCAGAGAATAAAGGTGCCCAAGGCTTCCGCCGCAGGCTCTCGTATGTACTCTCTATGAAGTGTGAGAAGGAGACATACAGCATACCGTGATACGCGCACCTTATTCTCGACCAGCCGTTGGGATAGCGAGTATAGTACCCCTGCGGCTTGGGATCTAGCTCAAAATGCAGTAGCTCAGGCACTCCCACATCTGCAACATAGCGCTCTTTCCTGAACTCATGCTCCGGGTCGTGACCATGTTCGTTATCGTGAACCACTGTCTTGCCAGAAGACGTCGAGGCGATAGTAGCGGTGTCCATTGCGGTGAACGTGAAAAGAGCGTAATGTGATCCTCCAGGGATGGGGAAAAGCGGCGAAAGGTGCGACGAGTGATATAAGTAACCGATGCGGGGAGGCGCGGATACAACGCCGAGACCAGAAAGGCAGTTCTGCGGAGCGGCGATGTGTTAGGCGCGCTGTTGGGAGGTATGTGGCGATGCTTCTCCGGGTGCGCTCCAGTTCAACTATATTGAAGGTGCAGGTTAGTATACAGGCTCAAGAAGGCCTAATCTTCTGCCTGAAGCGGGAGACGTACTGTCATCCCTTCGGGCCAATAGCGAGTGACTGCTGAACCGTGGTCGACCGATAGTAGAACTGTAGAATCACGCGGCGTTGCCGGTTGTTGTGGGGTGATGATCTTCATGATACGCTTACAACGACCCTGCACCACAAGAGCAATTTCATTACTCTTTCGGTGGCCAAGTGTACAAGGGGCTATGCACGAACATGATGGCCAACGTGCCGCCAAGCATGCGTTGGAGGAGGTGGGCTGATGTGGGCGCTTATATCCATAGGTTATTGCGCCGTGCTAGCATTTTGAGATACAGACAGCGAGTAGAACCGTCAGGGTATACATCATATAGTTTGCACTGTACAACATAGGTGCTCGGGATAAGCACCCGAATTGGCGGTTGCGAACATTGTGTCATTCGGCAAACGCCGTGATGTCCGCACGCGACAACGCAATCGTGAGTCTTTGCGTACATTCACAAGTACTCGCCATTTTACACACCAAGCCTAACACACCCTACAGTAGGGTTTACATGCACACGGGATATGCAGGACGGGTCTCAGTGTCCATTTTGCGGGCAGTCGATGTCATCCGGCACTCGCCCTTCTCAAGAAGTTCACTACGACGCGTCGACTGGGATGTGCTGCGTGCGCAAGGATGAGAGTTTTACACCTCCTGGGCGGGACGGATGAGAAGCGGAAGCTGAGGTCGACTTTGATCCCCATCCATGAATGGTCTGCCTACGATGTTGAAGTGGCGAACCTGTTGTACGACGCGGTAAGCTTATCGGAGCGTTTGCGGAAGCTTGACTCTGAACGCACGATGTCGTCGGGTTGCACCGCCAGGGCAAACTCAAATGAGCTGACGAGACTGAACAGCACTGACTTCGCTTCGGCAAGGGCGAAGCGGAAGCCAATGCATGCGTGCGGCCCAGCGAGGAACGTCAGCAGATGATTATAGATGCCCGGCATGGCGCTCGTCTCCTGCGGAAGGTGATCCCAACGCTCCGGCTTAAACTCATTAGCATCATCACCCCAGATCTCCTTCGAGCGATTGAGGATGCGGGTAGGGATAATGATCGTATCTCCCTTTGTAACACGCAGCTCCGAGCGCTGCACACCGTACTTGTCGACGAAGGGGGCCTCGAACGGGATCACATCGGCCTGCTGCGCGACGCGCGTGGAAAAGTTGACTGGAGCATATAGGCGCAGAGCCTCGCGCAGAACAGACTCCAGGTAGTGAATCCCGTTCAGCTCTTCCAACGATGGAGAGTCATACGGATGCAAGCATAGCTCCTCGCGAAGTTTGCGTTGCACGTCCGGGGCAAGAGCGAGGGCGAAGAGTGTCCAAGTCACCAAAGTACTCGTTGTCTCGTGTCCTCTACAGAAGCACCTGATTAGTACCTCTCTTGTGTAACCGTAGAGTCCCCGTACGCTACGATGAACGTCGGGACCTGCGAGATGATCTCGGCATCCGACATGCGGAAGTTATCCCCCAGGTCCCCCGCCATGTTGCTCTTGAGTAGGAGCGAAAGAAGGTCGTGTCCGGATATGTCGTCCTTGGTGAGAGTACCATCAGGGTGTTCCCCCATGATCTGCTTCTTCTTCTGTTCGATGAGGCGCGCTCCGATGCGAGTGATAGTCCCCAACGCAGCATCACGTCCACGCGACTCTTCTGTAGGCTGAGGACGCAACGGGTCAGAAACTCGAGCATAGGATGAAAACAAATGTCCCTTACCAGAGCCCAGAAGAGCGGGACGAAACTGACTATGCGAGACCACAACGTGCGCGCGCCTGTGATGCCGAGAGACTTGCTGATAGCACCATAGAGCTCATTCGGGTGCGCACCATCGGCGTGGAGAGCGTCGAAGTTGTAGTTGAAACCTGAGATCAATGAGACGTGATGTTGACATGTCACTATGGCTTTTACGCGCCTGTAAGCCCGACCATGTCCAGCGCTGCCTTGTTGAGCCACTCGAAGGCGTCTACTCGTGTCCAGCCATCCTCTCGGACAGGCTTCTCGGTCAACGTCAACCAAACATCGCGCAACTGTAGACGATGAGCAAGACGTCACGGCATTCAAAGGAGCAGTGCGCTTACTTCGTTAGCCTTCGCGATGAACGTCTCAGTGAACTTCCGGATCTGCGCCGGCCCAAATGCTGGGTTCTGAGTGTGGTCTGATCAGAACGTAGTCACGACACCACGGGCGGGACGCTCACAATGGCCTTGCGTTGACGCTTGTGGTCATCACCGGTCACGAAGAGTAGACCTGTACCCAGGACGGCGCCCAGGTCATGCCGAATCTGATCGGACTTCTCGTAGACATAGCCGTCCTTGAGAACGTGGCTAATGGCTTTCGTGTCGATGGTGACCATTCTCTGACTCTGAGGAACCGAACATTAGCTAGGATGCTCAGATATGGGCCAACGACGTACGCCGAATACAGAGTAGTAGCGGATGGCACGTCCATACTGACCAAACCAGCTCTCCAGCAAGCGATGACCGTCCGCTTCATGCGCAGAAACGAAGCTCCCCAGCATCAGCGATTCGCGCTTGGGTCCGGGTAACACACGCATCGGCGAAGTCCATGCCTGGACATAGTTGCCCGCAAAGATGGATACGACGTATGCAGCGACAAGCAGACTCGCCGTCCCGATGCCGCCAAGTATCAAAGCGGGTGTGGAGTGGCCCGAAAGAGAGCTTGCCAGGAGGTTGCGGACGTTTGAAATGACCTCGGAGGACTCCATCGTCGTCGGCAGGATAGGGAACAAGTAGCATTGGTTGACTGAGGTACTTATTGCGATGTCCGTTCGGTATGCGCGGGAGGATCTGCGAGTGAATAGTCAGCGACGTAGAGTAAATAGAGTCTATCTCCGTAAACAGGATCCACGAGCCCGGAACGCCGTGCTTGAGGCAATCAAGTTCGGAATGCTCGCCGCAAAGGATTGCCAGAGTTCAGGGCTCCAGGACTCTGGACATCGGTGACAGGACGACTGTAAGCCGTTGACGTCCAGCGTAAAGATGAGGCATAGGAGGGAGCGTAATATTCTTTTCGCGCCTCTCCCGTCATCCTCCAGTCTGCCGCACAGCGTCCGCTGCAGGCAATGCCGTTCACACAGCGCCGAAGAGCCCGGATAAGACTACGGCAAACGAGTTGATATTGTCTTCATTTGCCTTAGTCTTGCCACATAAGATCGACGATTAGGCGATACATGGGGATGTGAGGTTGGGTACCGCTATCGCTGGTCCCATGTGTCGTAACAAGAGCATGGTGAACGTCTGTAGCAAGTTGACGCGACTCGGTCCTGAAATTATGAGTAACGACCACCAAGTGCTCAAATATTGTAGCTCGGTGCACCCAGAGATCTCAGAGCTGTCCGTCAGATATGTAGACGTCTGATCAATTAAAGTATGCGTGGCACACTAAGTAGCAGAAAAGCATGATCATAGTGATCAGGAGAGAAAGTAAAAAACACAATGAAGCTATGTCATTGGCCATCGTGGGGATCGAACCCAAGACCTTCGCGTTATTAGCACGACGCTCTAACCAACTGAGCTAGACGGCCTTCATAATCTATAATTTATTGGTCTATATAATGTTTAATAAATCTTCTGGAGCTGAGACGATCTCAACATGCTTGGTACTAGCGATGATGGTCCCTAAGGCGTTGCACCCTCACCCCTCAAGCATGGCTACTGTCTCTATGGTCACTGCTATCGCAGGTTCTGAAGCTAGCGACACGGATGATATGTAAACTGGCTCTTGACATGAAGGGGGACCACCTCTGTGCAACCACTGTGGTCTGCGACCCAGTGTAGGAACCGACATCCATATGCTTTAGTCTCATATTCGTTGCTCGTCATGGACTCTACAGGGCTCTTGTGGTCGGGGAAGTGATGGTACCTGCCCGAGAGTGGTTCTCTATGTGGACAATAACCATAGCGGGAACAACAAACGCGGCGTCATTGTTCTCTGGGCGCCTAATTCGGACCGACCCGAAGGATCGTCTTGTTCAACGACCACGCACGACCTTTTTGTCTACATACTATAAGAATGGTATGCCGCTGCTCCGTTGATCCTCACCCTTCGGCTCTCCCTCTCCCGCTCTTGACGAGTGATCCTTGCCTGTCTGTCTGCTCAGTGCCTGGTGCCGCGCCCTTACGATCTCCTCGACGTCTGATACTTTACGCTCACTTTCACTCGCACTTCGCACCTTACGCACCGACTTTCTATCAGCATGCTCTTTGCTCTTGTCTCGCTTGCTCTCCTCGCCCCCTCCGTCATCGCGCACGGCTGGCTCTCGACCATCTCTATCGATGGCACGACCTACACCGGCCCCTCGCCCGACGACGCGCCCACGAAGGACACCGTCATCCGCCAGGTCTCGGACGTCAGCCCTGTCAAGGGTGCTACCAACCCGGACATGGTATGCGGTCTGAGTGCTTCGCTTGCCAACAAGCAGGCGACCGCTATGCCCGGCAGCAAGATCGACTTCATGTGGATCAGCCGCGGACCTCAGAACGTGCGCAGCTCTCCATTCCCAGTCCAATAGTCTACCGTACTGACGATCTTGATAGTGGATTCACAAGGTTGGCCCGGTCATGACCTATCTCGCGGAGTGCACCGGCACGCCCGACTGCTCGACCTTCAACGCCTCCGACGCTCAGTGGTTCAAGATTGACCAGATGGGTCTCAAGGACGCGGCTTCCGGCACTTGGTGGCACCAGAACTTCTGTACGTCTACACTGCTCTTCTACTTGTGTAGGCCCAACTGACTTGGTGATCGTAGTCGATGGCGAGCCGCTCAGCGTAACGCTCCCCTCTGACCTCAAGGCCGGCAACTACCTCTTCCGCAACGAAATCATCGCTCTTCACACCGCGACGTCCGAGGGTGGTGTCGAGTTCTACCCCGCTTGCGCGCAGCTTTCCGTTGGCGGCACCCAGAATGGTACTCCCAACGCAACTGTCTCCATCCCCGGCGTGTACTCCGACACCGACGCCGGCATTGTCACTCCGGACATCTTCAACACGCCGGTCCAGTACATCTTCCCCGGCGGTCCCGTCAGCAGCATGGCCGTTGAGGCGGACAGCGCAGATCTCGCGGACTTGAAGGCAGTGACCACTCAGCCCGCTGTCGCCTTCAACATTCTCTCGAGCGGTAGCGACTCGACGCCGTCTAGCAACTCCTCGAGCGCGGCATCTTCCGCCACCTCTGCCACCGCTTCCTCTGAGGCTTCCCCCTCCACCGTCGCAGGTTCCGCTTCCGCTGCATCCACTACCGCCGCGAGCAAGTCTTGCAAGGCGAAGACCACCTCGCAGAAGAAGCGCCGCGTCCACGCTCGCCACTGGTTCCACTGATCGCCTCATCCGCGCACCCCTCCCTTCTACGACGCGACACGATTGCACACTAGCATCGACCATTCATGCAACTGTACCATATTCACGCACGCACATCATCTCTTCTTGGGGTCCACTCGCGCACGGTTCGCGGTGGCTTGGATCATCGATCATCCATACACTCACTCTCACTTGCATCTCCCGTCTTGGTTTTCTCGGTTCTGGGATCGGCACGTTCTTGTTTAGATGTAGCCATAGCTCGACGCTGTTATATTTGTACCATGTTTGGCATTACCGTACATGATGCGACGCTCTAATCAAGCTTTGAATGAATACCTGAGCGCCTAGTGCCCTGTCCCGCGCATCGTGCAACGTTGTTGAAATAGATCCGCACTGCTGCTGGGCGCCCGAGCTCCTGCCTTGCCATCGACCACCATAGCGCACGCGCATCCGTACCATAACAACAACCCTCTGCGTTGGTCAGACGACAATGCATCGACGTCGCGAGCGCAGAACGTACGCCTGTTGTCCGATGCAGTACGTATCGGAGATGGCTGCCCCTTCACGGACACTCGCTACGGTCGTAGCTCGTTGAAAAGCTATACGGACTTCGCGGTCTGATAGACCGTGTGGGGATTTTAGCGTTTAGCCTCCAGCCGCCGCTGTTCGTTGCGCTGTCGACATGCTCCACGGTGAGCGCGTCGCGCTGGCTCGGCTGTCAAAGCGCTCATGATCGTCGCGTCCTTCAAGACGCACGTTGCGTTTGAGGGTCTCGGATTTGTCCATCTCCCGCTCCCCACCCCGGATGTCGCTGTCGAGAGAGGAGTGTGAGGTACGTATGGAAGTGGCACCGCAAGTCGCCGGAGGGGGGCCTGGTAACACCGTTTTTCCCTAGCGACGCCATCGCGGCATCCGGTACACCGCACCCGTCAACGTTCGCCATCTGATGCGAACTACATAAAGCCGCATGCTCTAACTCAACTGCTTTTCCCATTCCGCCCTCCTTCTCCCCGTTGGGCTTGTTTCCGTTTCCGTTCTTCTCTCTTTTTATCTCTCGGACGACTCGTCAACTCGGTGTCTCTCTGCTGTCGCTCACGCACACGCTCTCCAGCACCCGTCGTTCTTTCTATCACCCGAATTACCTGCACACAATGCGCTTCGCCGCTACTCTCGTCGCGCCTCTCGCGCTCTCCCTCCAGGTGGCTGCTCACGGCTTCATCGGACACATCACTATCGATGGCAAGGAGTACAAGGGCAATGGCGACGGTGGCGACCCTTCGACGACCGCCATCCGCCCCACCAAGCCGTATGATGTCGGCCCCGTCCTGGACGTCACCGACAAGCAGATGAGCTGTGGTCTTTCCCCCGTCAGCAACGCTGCACTCGTTGCGGACGCGAACGCTGGTTCCGCACTGGAAGTTCTCTGGGTTGGCCAGGGCAACACCAACGTACGATCTTTCGGTCCCTTGTTCTCGTATGATGGCTAACTTAAGCTGTGCAGTGGATTCACGAGGTCGGCCCCGTCATGCACTACATGGCCGAATGCACCGGCGTCGACGACTGCACCACCTTCGACTCTGCGAACGCCAAGTGGTTCAAGATCGACGAACAGGGCTTCAAGTCCGACGGCACGACATGGGTCATGCAGGACCTGTACAACGGGAAGCCTGTCAAGTTGAACATCCCTGAGAACCTGAAATCGGGCAACTACCTTTTGCGTTCCGAGGTCATCGCTCTCCACCGTGCCAACGTCGAGGGCGGCGCCGAGTTCTACCCGAACTGCGTGCAGCTCAAGGTCGGCGGCTCGGGCACTGAGACGCCCAGCTCGACCGTCAAGTTCCCTGGCGCGTACTCCGCGACCGACCCCGGCATCTTGGTTCCCGACGTACGTACTCACTTCTGACGCTAAATCGTGCGAACGTTTCTGACATGCGAAAATAGATCTTCAACCCGGGCTTCAAGTACACCTTCCCTGGCGGCGCTGTCGCAAACCTCGGTGGCTCCGGCTCTTCCTCATCTGGCTCGTCTTCGGATGACGATGACAGCTCGTCGACTTCCAAGTCGGCTGCCACTGCGACTGCCAAGGCGTCTGGCGCGACTTCGACCAAGAAGGCCGCCTCGACTTCCAAGGCTGCCGCTTCTACTGCCGACGCCGCATCCACCGCTGCTGTCGCCGAGCCTACCACGACTAAGGCCGCCTCGACCTCGAGCACGAAGGTCGGCGCCGCTTCGTCCTCCGCTGCCGCATCGGCCAGCACTGGTCGCTGCAAGGCCGGCAACCGCAAGCGCCGCGCCGAGAAGAAGCGTCAGGCCGACGAGGCGCTCGCCCGCCGTGCCAAGGCTGCGCGCGCCCACCACAACGCG
>UWZB01000154.1:304-39686 GCA_900536885.1 Peniophora sp. CBMAI 1063
GGCTTAGGCGCCTTCTTTGCTTTCGGCTGCGACGGGGGCGGCGCTTTCTGGGCGTCGCGCACGAAGTCCTTGATGAAGTCCATGTTCTCCTGGATCATCTGCTGGTCCACGCCGTGCGCCTGCAGATCACCCAGAAGCGCGTTCCACGACGGGTCGACACCAGTAGACACGAAGCCGCGCTCGGCATCGTATCCCATGTGCGCGACATGGATGAAGGAGCCCTGTGCGGGACCGGAGATGAGGGATTTGTTGATCTTCCCGCCTTTCTTCGTCTTCGAGCGCGAGACAGAGGGCGCAGGAGAGGGTGCTGCAGCAGGAGCAGCTGCCGCCGCCTTCGCTTTCTTCGCTGTTGGGCATAATTAGACAATGTGAGAGGTAACTAGGGAATGTAAACATACGTTTGGACTCCTTGCGCGACGTTACTTTCTTGTACACGTTCTTCGCCTCGTTCTCCTCGGCGAATACGAGCCCGATATTGCATTCCTGCACGCACGTATGATCAGTAAGTACCATGCCACGTACAAGACACCAAGTAGAATACTCACGTCTCCCGCAAAGCTGTGGAAGTACGGCCTGTCCTGATAATACTCGAAGTCCTCATACAGCTCATATTCCCACAGCACACCCCTCGTCCCGACCAAATCCACCAATCTCAGAAAGAATATCCCTCGCGCTTTATCGTGCACAAACACAAGTGCGCCCTGGAGACCGCCATAGGCCCACGCGTTGGGATCAGGGTACGCAAAGTAGATACGCGCGAGGCCGGCCGCTAGAATCTTCGCGCCGTTGGTTCCCGCGGCGGATTTGACCTTGTCGCGCTCGGAGGATGTGAGGGTCGATGTCGACGGCATCGAGGAGGGGTATCAGATGGTGGTGAGAAGCAGAACGTGGTGAGACGGGGACGCGCCGACGCGCCTGGATGGTCGTCGTTGATGACGATCTCGGAGGCACTGCCGCGCCCAGCCCGTCCATTCGGCATTTCCCGACAACGTCTTCCGCGCGTTTGAGGCTCGCGTGCGTTACCTCTTGACCATGATGATCACTTGTATGGACGCAGTTTCCTCTACAACTGCTCTGCGTAGCTGGATACGATCAGTAAAATCCAAGCACTGCTTTTGTTGTGCACCGCTCCTCGTCTATATACTTATATCAGCTCACTACGTGTACCAAACATCGACAAATGTCGTTGACCGACAACGGGTACTGGGCAAACCATGACCTTCGTCATATCAGCACACCACATACACCAGCCTAAGTAGGTTCGAAGTTGAGATTGTTCTGTCCACGCTGACCGGCTCAAAGTTGGGGTATAAAGGACTCTTTTGGTTCATCAAAGCAAACCCAGTTACCTCTACCAATATGGGCGCCGCCGATCCGACGTACCCACTATATCCCATTGCTCTCATTCTGTCTTCAGTGATGTTATTTCTGGTGCTCACGACCAGCTTTATCCGACAGAAATGGAACCTAGGGATCACCTTCCTATGTTTTTCATTGTTACTTGAATGTAGTACTGAGGCAGTGAATGCCATCGTTTGGTCCGACAACGCCGATCTCAAACTATACGTGTATTGTGATATCGGTATGTGTATCCACTATACATCGTGTGCGCCCATTGAGCTTACGGCTCATAAAATAGTCACTCATATTCAGGCGGCTGTATCCGTCGTCAAACCCATGGCAACACTCATCATTACCCGCCGGCTCTACCTAATAGCCAACCTTCAAATTGTAGAGCTTCCGAGTAGATCAAAGGTTTGGCTCACGCCGAACACGTTATCTGGGGCTGATCATCGGAGTAGAGACGATGGGATCTGGTCGTAGAGTGGACTCTGGGACTAATTGTTCCAATGCTCGTAGCCGGTCCTATATGTGAGGGCTCGCATAAATTTCTGCGATCAAGCGCTCACTGACTGCGATGCAGACTATGCGAACCAGGGCACTCGATTTGGAGTCCTCGAAGGTTTCGGATGTGCAACAGGCGAACAGCTATCTATACTTAAAATCCTGACTTGGGATTCTTGAATGATCATTGCCCCCTTGATCTCAATCATGTTTTACTACCGTAAGTTATCAAGTGATTACCGCGCCCCTTAGACATTAAAGATCAGTCTAGCAAAGGTAGCAAAGCTGTATTATCGCCAGAGAAAGGATATCAACAGCTTTCTGCGCAGCAATCCCTCCGTCTCGCGCACGAACTATCTTCGTATTCTGATCCTTGCCAGCATTGACATCTTGCTCACATTGCCCTTCGGAATAGTGGACATCACTCTGCAGATATACCCGTGGCTGAACAACTTATCACCCTTTTCGTTTTACCCCGGGTGGACCTACTTACACACTGCGTGGGAACCGCGAGGTCTTTCTTACGCCAAGCAGCGGTCGTTTGGTACCGCATATATTGCAGCAACTTACGTATCTCGATGGACATCACCCGTGCTCGCGTTCATCATCTTCGGCCTCTTCGGACTGACAGCCGAAGCACGCGCATCGTACTGGCGCATCATCCACACAATCGGCCGCTGGTTAGAACGGAAACCCACTCCCCGCGCGCGGAACGGACAGGCATCTGTGGGAGAGATCGAGTTCGGAGCGCGCCCGCAGGCTACGACCGGCACGTCGGGCATTGATCTTGAGATGGGGTACGTTTCATCCGCATGTCCACTGAAACGGCTCTCACTCCTTCACGCAGATCGCGTCCTCCGAGCTTCGTCAATACGGAGGCGGTCGCCACGAGACAGAACATTGACGATGGTCTGGGGGGTGGGCCAGCCCGCGGTTCGGCGACGGACCTGAAGTCGGTGGAGGAAGCGCGTCTCGGGGAGCCTTCGGACGGAAAGGACGTGCAGTACGTCTAGAGTCTGTGTACCGTGTATGCAGACATGCTGACGCCATCATTCGTGCAGAGGCAACAACTGTCGCGTCACTAGGGACGACGAGCCATCTGAGAGCATCAAGAGAACGAGTGTCACGAGCAACCGTTCGCTCGAGGACGCTCAGGCCGCCAACAACGCTGACTGCGTTGTGGTAGATGCGCACGGCAAAGAAGAGGATACATGTGCCGTATGAGTGCAATCAAGTATTCCGGGGTGCATCCGCACCCCTTGTGCTGCTGGCCGACGAGCTCCGCCAAGCACGATCGCCCGGAAGCCCCCTCGCTCATTTCTTAGCTTCATTATATTCATGTCGTGACGTGAGCCGGATTTCACGCCACACAGATCTTGTGTTCCAACCTTCGCGATACCCAGCTTGTAACCATATATGTTTGTGTGTGTATATTAGTACATTAACTTCAATGTAGTTTCAGCGCGCGAACACGAAACCGAGCTGGTCGTATCGACTCCGCCGGGCTTCCTCCTTGCCTCTCTTGTGCCTGTCCGTGCCAGATATCCAGTAGTCATTTACTGAAGGCGAGTCAGAACGTATCCCCAAATAGTAGAGAGGCGGACGTACGCTATGTAACCCGCTGCACGGATATCCTTCTCGCCGCTTCCTTCGTTTCACCTCTCCGCAGACGTGGGGACCTTCCACACACCACCCTTCCCAATCCAGCAAGAGCTGCTGGGCATCAATGAGTCCATCGTCCTACCTCGTCTCCAAGCCTTCGTAGTCCCACGCGCTAGGTCAGCAGAACGTGGTGAGATGGGTACGCGCCGACGCGCGAAGATGGTCGTCGTTGATGACGATCTCGGAGGCGCTGCCGCGCCCAGCCCGTTCAATCGGCATTTCCCGACAACGTCTTCCGCGCGTTTCAAGTTCGGATGTGTTGCCTCTCGACCATAATCATTCGTATAGATGCATTCCTTCGTAACCGCCTCGTGAAGCTTGACACGATCCGCGCTCACGCAAAGAGTAATAGTACTGCCCTTTTTGCGTGCG
Organism: Peniophora sp. CBMAI 1063; assembly: GCA_900536885.1. Taxonomy (NCBI): domain Eukaryota; kingdom Fungi; phylum Basidiomycota; class Agaricomycetes; order Russulales; family Peniophoraceae; genus Peniophora; species Peniophora sp. CBMAI 1063. The sequence continues at coordinate 4,184 of UWZB01000154.1, forward strand.
GCACCTCACCAGCCTCACTCATGGCTCGGATCACCTATGTACGAATGTCGACGCAATGTTGAACTACAGTATATGTGGACTGGCAACGGACACTTGGGTTCCAAAAACGACCGACGACCCTCACAACACGACCTGCTTTTGGCGACACCTTGATATGAATGGTCGCCGTATCAAGAACGAGAGGCCCGTGCAGACTGCAGAGTCTACGTAAACGTCCCAAACGAGGAATGGACCGGATTATTCGGTAACCCTTAGCGCTGGGACCAAGTACTCCCCATGTCAACGATACGCTAAGGCGCGCGTAGCCGGTCTGGTCATCGAAGCTGGCATGCAGATATGGTGCTGCTCATGCCCCCTACTTCTAGGGATGGGTTGCTCGCCTACTCATCGATCCCCTCAGAAGTGGTGTACGTACCAAGACGGCCTTCGCATATGAAGAGCTCCTTTCGTCTACCAAGATAACCCGACTATCCCATGCAACATGCGCGCCGCCGATCCAACCTACCCACTCTATCCCATCGCCAGTGCCCTGGCTTCAGCGATGTTGCTGGTAGTACTCATGAACAGCTTCATTCGCCAAAGCTGGAACCTGGGTGTCGCTTTTCTCTGCTTCTGGCTTTTCGTCGAGAATTTCACCGGTACAATCAACCATATCGTATGGTCCGACAACGCTGCTGTGAAGCTCTACATCTACTGCGACATAGGTATGTGTACACACGAGTTCTTTTTTGACATTCATTGAACGTACGGTAGTCACCCATACGCAATCGATCACTTACATCGTCAAACCCATGGCAACATTGATCATTACACGCCGACTGTACCTGATTGCTAGCCTTCAGACCGTAGAACTTCCGAGTAAATTCAATGTATGGTTTGTGCTTAACTTCCTAACTGGTGCTAAGCATCAGAGCAGAGACGATGGGAGCTAGCCGTAGAGTGGACTCTGGGACTGGTCATTCCTTTGCTCGTAGCCGGCCCTATATGCAAGTGCTTGTACGGACCCGAGCTATTGATTGCTCACCTTGCGTCAATGCAGACTATGTGAACCAGGGCAGTCGATTCATGGTCACTGAGGGCTTTGGATGTGCAACAGGCTCTGTACTATCCATACTCGAAATTCTGGTTTTGGAGTCCTGGACTATCGTTCCTCCCTTGGTCTCCATCGCAGTCTATTACCGTAGGTCACTCTCTCGATCTCCCTGTCTCTCCGACACTAAATATGGCTTCAGCTAAAGTGGCAAAGACATACTATCGCCAGAGAAAAGATATCAACAGCTTTCTGCGCAGCAATCCCTCCGTCTCGCGCACGAATTATCTTCGCATCCTGATTCTTGCCAGCATAGATATTTTGCTCACATTGCCATTCGCAATTGTGAGTCTCACTCTGGATATAGTCCGGGGACTGAGCGACTTCTCGTCATTTCCTTTCTACTTTGGTTGGACCTTATTACACACTGCGTGGGAACCGAAAGGTTTTTCTTACGCCGAGCAGCAATCGTTGGGTACCGCATATATAGCAGCAGCCTACTTCTCTCTCTGGACATCCCCCGTGCTCGCATTCGCCATCTTTGGCCTCTTCGGCCTGACACCCGAAGCACGCGCATCGTACTGGCGCATCATCTGCACCGTTGGAGGCTGGTTTGGATGGAAACCCACCCTTCGCGCGCGGAACGCACAGGCGTCTGCGGGAGAAATCGAGTTCGGAGCGCGCGCGCAGGCTACTACTACCGGCACGTCGGGCTTTGAGCTTGAGATGGGGTACGTATACGTTCCATCCGCATACCGCCTGAAACGGCTCTCACTCCTTCGAGCAGATCGCGTCCCCCGAGCTTCGTCAATACGGAGGCGGTCGCCACGAGACAGAACATCAACGATGGTCTGGGCGATGGGTCGGTCCGCGGATCGGTGACGGACCTGAAGTCGGTTGAGGAAGCGTGTCTCGGGGAGCCTTCGGACGGGAAGGACGTGCAGTACGTTTACAGTCTGTGTGCCGTGTATGCAGCCATGCTGATGCCATCGTTCGCGCAGGGGCAACGACTGTCGCGTTACCAGAGCCGCCGAGCCATCTGAGAGGATCAAGAGAACGAGCGTCACGAGCTACAGTTCGCTCGAGGGCGCTCAGGCCTTCACCAACGCTGACTACGTTGTGGTAGATGCGCACGGAAAAGAAGAGGATGCATGTGTTGTATGAGTGCGGTCGAGTACTCCGGGGTGCATCCGCACCACTTGCGCCGCTGGCCGACGAGCTCCGCCAAGTTCGATTGACCGGGACTCTCTTCGCTAATCTCGTAGCTTTATTATGTTTATGTCGTGGTGTGAGCCGGATTCACGCTATACAAAATCTGTATCTCAAACTTCGCGATACCCAGCTCGCAATTATATATTTTTGAGTGTACATGTAGTACATCAACTTCGAAGTAGTTTCAGCGTGCTAACACGATGCCGAGGTGGTCGGATCGACCCAGCTGCCTCGCTTGTACCGGCCAGTGCCATATATCTATAGTCGTGTCCTAAAGAAGAGTCAGAAGGTATGCCAGTAGGGAAGAAAGGCGGATGTACGTTATGTGGCCCGCGGCACAAATATCCTCCTCGCTGTCTCCTTCATTTCACCTCTCCGCCAGCGTGGAGACCTCACCCACACAGCGACCTCCCCAGAATCCAGCATGAGCTGCTGGGCATTAATTGAGTCCCTCGTACTACCTCGTCTCCAAGCCTTCGTAGTCCCACGCGCTAGGTCAGCAGAACGTGGTGAGACGGGTACGCGCCGACGCGCGAGGATGGTTGTCGTTGATGACGATCTCGGAGGCGCTGCTGCGCCCAGCCCGTTCATTCGGCATTCGCCGACAACGTCTTCCGCGCGTTTCAAGTTCGCATGTGTTGCCTCTTGACCATGATGCATGATCATTCGTATAGATGCCTTCCTTCATAACTGCCTCGTGTGGCCTGACACTATCCGCGCTCATGCAAAAGGTAATAGTACTGCTCCTTTTGCGTGCGGCACCTCACCAGCCTCACTCGTGGCTCGGGCCACCCATGTACGAATGTCGATGCAATGTTGAACTGCATGTGGACTGGTAACGGACACCTGGGTTCCAAAAACGACCGACGACCCTCACAACACGACCTGCTTTTGGCGACACCTTGATATGAATGGTCGCCGTATCAAGAACGAGAGGCCCGTGCAGACTGCAGAGTCTACGTAAACGTCCCAAACGAGGAATGGACCGGATTATTCGGTAACCCTTAGCGCTGGGACCAAGTACTCCCCATGTCAACGATACGCTAAGGCGCGCGTAGCCGGTCTGGCCATCGAAGACGGGATGCAGATATGGTGCTGCTCCTGCCCTCTACTGCTGGGCATGGGTTGCTCGCCTCCCCATCGATCCCCTCAGAAGTGGTGTACGTACCAGGACGGCCTTCACATATGAAGAGCTCCTCTCGTCTACCAAGACATCCCAACTATCCTTTTCAACATGCGCGCCGCCGATCCGACGTATCCCTTGTATCCCATCGCCAGTGCCCTGGCTTCAGCGATGTTGTTGGTGGTACTCGTGAACAGCTTCATTCGCCAAAGCTGGAACCTGGGCGTCGCTTTCCTCTGCTTCTGGCTCTTTGTCGAGCTCTTGACCGCTACAATAAATCACGTCGTATGGTCCGATAACGCCGATGTGAAGCTCTACATCTACTGCGATATAGGTATGTCTTACCACACCACTTCTTCTCTGGCATTCACTGAGCGTACGGTAGTCACCCATACGCAAATGATCACTTACATCGTCAAACCCATGGCAACACTGATCATCACACGCCGACTGTACCTGATTGCTAGCCTTCAGACCGTAGAACTTCCGAGCAAAGCAAGTGTATGGTTCATGCTGAACTCTTGGATCGGGGCTAAAGCATCAGAGCAGAGACGATGGGACCTGGCCGTTGAGTGGACTCTGGGACTGGTCATCCCTTTGCTCGTAGCCGGTCCTATATGCAAGTGCTTGTACGGACCCGCGCTATTGATCGCTTGCTGAGTGTCTATGCAGACTATGTGAACCAGGGCACTCGATTCGCGATCGATGAGAGCTTTGGATGCGCAATAACCTTTGAACTATCTGTGCTCGAGATTCTGGTTTTGGATTCCTGGACGATCGTCCCTCCCTTGGTCTCCATCGCAATCTACTACCGTAGGTCACTCTATCGATCGCCATGTCTCTCCGACACTAAAGATCGCTTCAGCTGAAGTGGCAAAGTTATACTATCGTCAGAGGAAGGATATCAACAGCTTTCTACGCAGTAATTCCTCCGTCTCACGCACGAACTATCTTCGTATTCTGATCCTTGCCAGCATTGACATCTTGCTCACGTTGCCCCTCGCAATAGTGGACATCACTCTGAAGATAGTCCAGGGACTGGACAACCCCTCATCCTTTCCGTTTTACCCTGGTTGGACCTTATTACACACTGCGTGGGAGCCGGAAAGTTTCTCTTACGCCGAGCAGCAGTCGTTTGGTACCGCATATGTGGCAGGAAGCTACTTCTCTAACTGGTCATCGCCCGTGCTCGCATTCGCCATCTTCGGCCTCTTCGGTCTAACCTCTGAGGCGCGCACGTCGTACTGGCGCATCATCTGCACAATCGGCCGCTGGTTCGGATGGAAACCCACCCCTCGCGCGCGGAACGGACAGGCGTCTGTGGGAGAGATCGAGTTCGGAGCGCGCCCGCAGGCTACGACCGGCACGTCGGGCTTTGATCTTGAGATGGGGTACGTATACGTTTCATCCGCATACCGCCTGAAACGACTCTCACTCCTCCGAGCAGATCGCGTCCTCCGAGCTTCGTCAATACGGAGGCGGTTGCTGCGAGACAGAACATCGAAGATGGTCTGGGCGGTGGGTCGGCGACGGACCTGAAGTCGGTAGAGGAAGCGCGTCCCGGGGAGCGTTCGGACGGCAAGGACGTACAGTAAGTCTGCACTCCTTGCACCGCATGCATGCATTCTTACGCTAGCCTTGGCACAGAAGCAACGACTGTCGCATCACGGGTGGCGACGAGCCATACAAGAATGTCAAGAGGGCGAGTGTCGCGAGCAACCGTTCGCTCGAGGACGCACAAGCCTCCAGCAACGATGACTACGTTGTGGCAGATACGCACGGCAAAGGAGAGGATGCATGTGTTGTATGAGTGCGGTCGAGTACTCCGGGGTGCATCCGCACCACTTGCGCCGCTGGCCGAAGAGCGCGAACACCCGGGCACCCCTTCGCTAGTTTCTTGAATTCATTGTATTTATGTCGTAGTGTGAGCCGGATTCACGCTACACGAATCTTGTCTTCCAGACTTCGCGATACTGAGCTTGCAACCGTATTTATTTGAGTGTATATGTAGTACATCAACTTCGAAGTTGTTTCAGCGCGCTAACACGATGCCAAGCTGGTCGGATCGACGCTGCTGAGCCCCTCCTGAGTCCTTGCTTCGCTTGCACCGGCCAGTGCCAGATACCCGTAGTCGTGTACTACCAAAGGCGTGTCAGAAGATATGCCAGATAGGGAAGAAAGGCGGACGTACGCTATGTAACCCGCTGCATGGACATCCTTCTCGCCGTCTCCTTCGTTGCACCTCTCCGCTAGGCACGGTCGATTCACACAAGAAAGGCAGGTTTATCCTCGCGCTGTTGTTGCCGACTTAGAGTCGGTGTCTGCTGCATACAGAGAACTGTAGGTGGGAGTTGCCAGCGGCATTGAGAGCATGTCTCAGATGGTGGTCGAGAGCAAAACGCGTCCAGACGCAAGAGCGGTCGGCGTCTCCGCGCACATCTCACCCACCACCATCTCCGCACGCCGCTGCGCTGACAATGCCTGTCACGTTTGCAAAATACCTCGAGCAGCTCGTTGACACGATCACGAGGAGGGAAGGCAACGAGCTCGCATTTCTGTTACGGCCATCCAGTCCTCACGCCTCGCCGTTGGCAGACGAGTTCCGCAACCCAACGGTGCGTCAAGCGTCTTCTCAGGCTCCCGATATGCGCTGAACTATAATCGCAGCCGAGATCGTTTGCTAGATACCGCGGGTTTATTGAGGCGCCATGGGACGACGTCGCAATTCACTACGTGCTCGTCGCATACCACCACTCGAGAGATCAGTTCGGAGAGGCGTATAGAGAGCAGGCAGCACTGGTGAAGTGAGCACCGTCCCTGTCGCGCACGTGTATAGCGACCCATCTCCCACACAGTGCATTTTACAATTTCTTCCAAAAGAGCGACGGCTGGTCGCTGCCTACGCTTCTGGCGATTCTACGCGACTTGCGAGTTCTCGCCTATGAAGTACGTGACCGAAGCGCAGTGGACCACTCCATTCTGACCACAGCTGTAGGCTGATATCCGGAATCAAGGCGATTCTTCAGAGCCCCGAATGGAGGACGCGTCCAGAGTTATCCAGCGGGCGTTCAACCTGTGCTTGCAGGACAGGTGGGCGTGGATTTCTACCCATTCCATTCACAGTTCAACAACAGACTAGGGATTCGCCATACGAGAACTCTCGCAAATGGGGCGTTTATGGTGTCGTAGGCCTCATTCTGAAGAGCTACTTCCGGGTAAGTGGCTTTGCATGGCTGTCTATGACCACCTGAACTGAGTCAGTGACAGATTCGCAAGATATCACTTTCTGTGCCAATCTTGCGAGCGCTCGGTGCTAACAAAGATCTGCCCCCGCTCAGTGATTACCCCAAGCCGCACCAGGTTCGTACTCGAGATTCCTCAAAAACACCATACTGATTCGGCGCCTGGACCAGGTCACCTACAAGTACTATCTGGGTATGATCGCGTTCCTCGAAGAGAGGTATGCGGAGGTGCGCCCGTGGCGAGACCCTTATCACGCCTCATACCTGACACCTCATCTAGGCTGAGAAGGAACTGACGCAGGCCTTCGACGCTTGCTATTCCGAGGCTCACAACAACCTTCAGTGTGAAAGTCGATGTCCTTTCTCATACTAATCTGACAGACTTCGCAGGATGATACTGACCTATCTCATACCACTAAGGCTCTTCCGCGGACATATGCCGTCGGCGGCCCTTCTGACTGCATATCCAGCCCTAGAGAACTTGTACTCGCAATTCCTCACTGCGATCTGCAAGGGGGACATCGAGTCTTACGACAAGGCGCTCGTCCGCTTAGAGCGTCCCCTCATTGATCTGAATCTGTACCTCATGCTCGAAAAGGCTCGTGAACTGTGCATCCGCGGCTTGTTCCGTCGTGTGTGAGCAGCATGCCTATCCGAATGTTTCGCCTACTGATCACGCTCGTCGTAGATGGGTTGCGACCTCGAAGGGCTCTCAGATAACTGTCTCCTTCTTCCATGCGGCGTTACGGCTGGCCGGTCAGGATGTCGATCTGGACGAGGCGGAGTGTCTTGTGGCTATCATGATCGCAAGAGGCTATATCAAAGGCTACATTTCCCACGCCAAAAGGACGGTCGTGCTGTCCAAGGTGGACGCCTTTCCGGCTTTGACCTCACGCGCGACACCCTACGTACTGTATTAGGGGCCTCTGGCGCATTCGCATGTACATATCTGTGCTCTGTATATTGGAGTTACTTGAGCATTGAGAGAACAAGCGTCATGAGCAACCGTTCGCTCGAGGGCGCTCAGGATTCCGACAACGCTGAAGGCGACTACACTGCGGTGGATGCGCACCGCAATAAGAAGGACATTCGTGTCGCGTGAGCGCAATTGAGTACTCCGCGGTGCATCCGCACCACTTGCGCTGCTGGCAGACGAGCTCCGCCAAGCTCAATTCGCCCGGAATTGTGGTGTGAGCCGGATTCACGCTGCACGACACTTGTGTTCCAAACTTCGTGATACCCAGCTTGCAACAATATATATATGTGTGTATGTTTAGTCCATCAACTTCGAGGAGCTGGTCGGATCGACCCTGCTGAGCCTCTTCCTTCCTTCGATTGTGACAGACAGTACCAGATATCTGTAGTCATTTAGTGAAGGCGAGTCAGAATGTATCCCCATAGGGAAAAAAGGCGGACGCACGTCATGTAACTCGCTGCACGGATATCCTTCTCGCCGTCTCCTTCGTTCCATCCCTCCGGGAGCGTGCGGACCTCCTCCACACAGCAACCTTCCCAGGTCCAGCAAGAGCTGCTTCACATCATTATGTCCGTCGTACTATGGACCTCGTCTCCAAGCCTTCGCAGTCCCACGCGCTAGGTCGAGGTAGGCACAGCCGATTCACACGAGGCAGCTTGATCTTCGCGCTGTTGTTGCTGACTAAAAGTCAGGACTTGTTGGATTCGGAGCACTGTAGGTGGAAGTTGCCGGCGGCATTGAGAGCATATATCAGATGGTTGGTCGAGAGCAAAACGCATCCAGACACGAGAGCGGTCGGCGTTAGCGCAACCCATCAATTCGGTGTTTCCCGCCAACACCTTCTCCGCGTCTGAGGCTGCCTCTTGACCATGATCATTCCCTAAGACAAAGTTCTTACGCGACATCTCTATACCCCTCAACATGATCTTCGCCCGTGAAAATACAGCCCTGTCTATCCTGCAATCGCTCGTCTGCTCTCTTTAGGCGTAAACGCCCTATGTGTGCGCTCAGCAGCGCAATGTTGAATCGCACCCCGACCCGCCAGAACCCGCGAGCCAACGACGTCCGGCCGGCGAACACCTCGCCATCGAACTACGACGATGTCCTCGGCTTCTAGATATGCCTGTACAGGACACGAGAAGCTAGGGACTCGTTTCAACTCGACGTATCCCTCCCTCTCTCGAGGTCGCCGAACGCCTCACCAAAGATGGTCGTCGTTTTCCCGCGTTTGCTTCGTTTGAGCCCGAGCCAGTGGTTATGTCGCCGATTCCACTGGAACCTCAGGCCCGCGCACAGCGTGGCTGCCTACATTTGCCGTGTTCACGAAGAGCACAGCTCGTCTGCACACCGATTCCCTGATGCAACGATGTAGCGTCGGAAGAGGGCCATCGGCGTATAAATGGCTCGTCCGAATTATCATGACAACTCGCCTACTTCTTCCGTTATGGAGGCAGCCGATCCGACTTATCCTTTTCTGCCTATCGCCTGCCTCTTGTCTTCTGTCATGCTACTTCTCGTGCTCATGACCAGCTTCATCCGTCAGAGATGGAACTTAGGCGTTACCTTCTTGTGCTTTTGGCTCTTCATCGAGAACATCACAAGTGCTGTTAGCGCTGTCATATGGTCGGACAATGCCGACGTCAAGCTTTACGTCTACTGTGACATTGGTATGTCCATGTGTCTCCTGTGCACCTTTCACTGAGATGACCTCACACGTCGCACTAGTCACTCATCTGCAAATCATTGCAGCCATAGTCAAGCCCATGGCGACGTTGATCATTACACGCCGACTACATCTCATTGCCAGTCTGGAATCAGTCGAACTTCCCAGCAGAGCCGCGGTATGCATATCAAATCCTTCCTCGACGGGCCAATGCTAATGATGAATCAGAGGCGCCGTGATCTTGCAATAGAATGGACACTCGGTCTCCTATGTCCGCTTCTAGTGGCCGGTCCCATCTGTCAGTCGTCTGAAGCTGCGATCCTTGTGCTCTCTGCTCACTCCACCCATAGACTACGTGGATCAGGGTGCTCGTTTCACGATCTATGAAGGATCTGGGTGTGCAACTGCTGAGGAGGAATCTATACTAGAGGTTCTCATCCAGGAACTCTGGTCAATCGTCCCTCCCCTGATATCTGTCATAGTTTACTACCGTGAGTCATCCATATCCCTGCTGAACCATGTCCTCTACTGACGGGCTGGCTCAGCAAGAGTAGTGAGAACGTACTACCGCCAAAGCAAAGACATCAACAGCTTCTTACGCAGCAACCCCTCGATCTCACGCACGAATTACCTCCGGATTCTGATCCTCGCCAGCATCGACATCCTATTCATACTGCCCATCGGCGTCGTAAACGTCGCGCTATACATAAGCGCTACACTATCCCCTCCCAAGTACTTGCCCTTCTATCCCGGCTGGGCCTTCCTTCACGCCGATTGGACACCCGTAAGCTTTCCCTACGCCGAGCAACAAGCCAGTCTCGCGACTCTGGCGCAGAACTACTTCATCAATTGGACATCTCCCGTCCTCGCATTCGTCATATTCGGTCTGTTCGGCGCGACGGCCGAAGCGCGTGCCTCGTACTGGCGCATCATCTGCACCGTCGGAGGCTGGCTGGGATGGAAGCCTACCCTTCGCGCGCGGAACGGACGAGCGTCGCTGGGAGAGATCAACTTCGGCGCGCGACCGCGGGAAACCGGCACGTCGGGGCTCGACCTGGAGATGGGGTACGTGCCATCCGCTTGCTGGCCAAAGCTATTCTCATCACTCTACGCAGATCGCGTCCGCCTAGTTTCGTTAATACCCAAGTGACCGCTATGAGACTGGACGTGAATGAAGGGTCGGGTGACGGGTCGGCGACGGACCTGAAGTCGATTGGGGAAGCGCGTCTTCAAGAACTTCTAGACGGCAAGGACACGGAGTACGTCTACTCTCTGTGCAACGCTTACATGCTTGCTTACGCTATTCTTTGCGCAGAATCGACGGTCGTCCTGTCGGCAACGGTGGCAGCGAACCATTCAGAAACCTGGAGAGAACGAGCGGCTCAAGCGTCTACTCGACTGTGCCGCCTCGGACGCCTGGCGGCACCAGGGGCGTTTGTGAGGTCACTACGGATGCGTGATAAGTACGACGCGCAGGGGTGTTCGCTTCGGTGGGCAACGAAAGGGTGCGTCCACGCCTCTTACATCGTTGTGTATTCCACAAACTTACACCTCGCGCAGTGTTCGCGGCGACAGGTTTCGACCTCCCAGTCGCCAGCCCGCTCACGTCTCAATATGGTTAACCGGATTCGCGTAGGAGGCACTTGGTTCTTGGATTTTCACGCTGGTCGGGTACCTTGCACGAATATGGATACATAGTGCTATATATACTACTAATATCAATAGTATCGTCGTCCTGTCTCGTACTTGTACGCTATATGGAGCATGTAATGCAATCGCGGAGCGCCTGATGCCTTGTGTCTGACGCTAAGTCTGTGGCTGCGGGTGGAAGCCTTCCTGCCTCCAGTTTTGACGCTTCAAGCTTCAAGCTTCGAGTTTGACCAGGATCGTGAGCGCAGTCAAGATGGTCGGCGAGCCAAGTTGCGTCGAAGGAGTCTGCCGGAGTCCGGAGCTGCAAATCGAGATCTTAGGACACGCAATGAGCCAGGAGATACACAAGAGACGTACAATTGAAGTCGTTGCCCTACCGGGTCCTTGGTCATCGTCACCTCCACCTTGCCTCTCCGCGAGCGCGTACTCGATGTGAGGACCAATCCGCTCCTCGTGTAGCAATAAGGTCTATTCTACCTCATGCTGCCGTCTAGAGGTTTGGTAGTCCTCACACCCACTCGTTCTTTCAATCGGACCCACGCCCCGCGCCAGTCCCAGTTTTGCTCCGTATGTCTAAGCGTCGGGAAAGCCGAGCGGATCCGCGCTGCATTGTTGAGGCCGGCGGTATTTGGGCTTGTCACATTCAGCGTATGAAAGTCGAAGACATTGCGAGTTAGTCTCCCGTAGGCAGACTCATGTGGGAAGGTGTACAAGATGGCGGCAGAGAGCAAGGGCAGGTACGCGATCTCGGAGTGACGACGGATCCGCCGCCCAAACCGTGGGATCTGTTGCAGCATGTTCCGACTTGCTTCATACCATGATGATCAAATACGTGTGGACCCTCACAAGATACTATCCGTACTGGACTTGAGTTTCTCGGAGTGACGCCGAGCTACACCTGTTCTAAGGCGGTGAGCAAGAGCTTTGCGACTGGACTCGCGAGCTCGCCGAAAATGAGTGTGGTCATCGTGAGGAGCTCGTACCTCTACCCTATGCAGGTCATACTGAAACCCTTCCCACCCCTTCAAACAGAGTTTCTTCTCTCAGATTACCTCGATACAGATGTGATATCTACTAGGCCTGACACTGATGATGGTTTGGGCGGCAGAAGAGCCAAAGCGCATTCATTGAAAGGTGCCCTGAGGAGATGCGGACAGGACCCGTAGTGCCTTTACTCAAACTACTGTCTATACACCGGACGGGTAGACATGGTGATCCCAAACATTTGCATATCTAGTTTCGGAGCTTATGCACGATCTCACTACATACCCTTCCGGCGTACGGTGGCGGAATATGTTTACGCCTCGCCAAAGCCCTCAGGCCCGTCGGCAGATCCTACACCTGTGGGAGCCAGGTTATATAGCCTCGATCTATCTTCGAAGATAAACTGTCATCCTTTCACTTCAGAATGGGGGTTGTCGATCCTTCGTACCCTCTACTCCCCACTGCATACATATTATCCTCTGTCATGCTATCTTTGGTGCTAATGACTAGCTTCGTTCGAGAAAGATGGAATCTAGGCGTCGCTTTCTTATGCTTCTGGCTTCTCGTCGAGAATATCTCCAACGCTGCGAGTGTCATCATATGGTCGGACAACGCCGATTTGAAGCTGTACGTCTTCTGTGATATCGGTACGCCCATCGTACAACCTTTTTGAACACTCTTCTCAACTGAGCTGACAACGGCGGAACGACAGTTACTCATATTCAAGAAATCGCATTCGTCGTGAGACCTATGGCAACACTGATCATTACACGTCGACTGTATTTGATTGCCCGGCTTCAGTCCGTGGAGCTTCCCAGCAAAGCAGCGGTAAGTGACTCGATGGTACTCTCGGACTGGCAGCTGAATGACGAGTAGAGACGACGGGATCTGGCCATAGAGTGGACTCTAGGGCTAGGTGCTCCCTTGTTTGTGGCTAGTCCTATATGTGCGTGCTTGCATATCAAGAGGGAGCTCGTAATAAATGACCGTGAATGCAGACTATGCGAATCAGGGCGCTCGCTTCGAGATCACGGAAGGTTTTGGTTGCACGACGGGCAATGACACTTCGATACTCGCGCTCCTGATCGAGGAATCCTGGTCAATCATTCCTCCCCTAATTTCCATCACGTTCTACTACCGTAAGCCGGCTGATCAAACACTATACTCGTCTGATGTTGAGTATCACCGTAGCTAAGGTGGCAAAACTATACTATCATCAAAGAAAGGACATAAACAACTTCCTACGCAGCAATGCCTCAGTCTCGCGCACAAATTACATGCGCATACTCGTTCTCGCCAGCATCGATCTCTGGCTCACATTGCCCATCGGCATCGTGAAGATCGTTCTGGAGGTAACATACGCACTATCTCCTCCCAAGTACTTCCCCTTTTACCCTGGTTGGCACCACCTGCACTCTGAATGGGGACCGGTTTCCGTAACCTACGCTGAGCAGCAATCCGATGGTACCGCAGATCTAGCTCAGAGCTACTTCAGTCACTGGTCGACAAACATCATCGCATTTGCCATCTTCGGCTTGTTCGGCCTCACTTCCGAAGCTCGCGCATCGTACTGGCGCATCGTCTGCACAATCGGCGGTTGGTTCGGATGGAAACCTACACCGAGCGCGCAGAATGGGCGGGGACCATTGGGAGAGATCGAGTTCGGGGTGCGGCCGCAGGACAGTATTAGCACGTCGGACTTCGATCTCGAGATGGGGTACGTGCCGTCCCATCCACGTGCTGAGACGATTGTCATTCATCTGAGCAGGTCGCGTCCTCCGAGCTTCGTCAACGCAGATGCAGCGGCTGCGAAAAGGGAGATTGAAGATGCCATGGGTGGTAGGTCGGTCCGCGCCTCAACGACTGATTCGCAGTCGACTAAGGAAGATCATTGCAACGAGCTTGTAGGCGATGCATACATGCAGTACGTATACCCTATGCGTTCTTGTCCAGTCACGCTGATCATTGCGTAGAGCCGCCAATCATCGCGACACAAGTACGAGTGGCGATGAACAACTTGACGTCCTCGAGAGCGGCAACGTCGCAATCGTTCGCTCGGTTCAGCTGATCCAGTCCCAGAGCGCATCCTGGGATGCGGACGTTCGTACAGTGCATGAGGCCGACACGCGCGGGTGCGATGACCACAACCTCTTGACTGCTTGAGGGTGTTGACTGCGCCGACTCATATTTCCTTGCGTATAGAAGTCTCGGAGGTGGACAGCCTCAAACGCAGGTCGCTTGAGTGCAGCGCGTGGTCTAATCCACGATTCCTTATGCGATCACACGTGAATTAGCCCCACGGGACAGTAGACTCGACAACTCCGATATGCAGATGGTATCCACTGATGACATGAGCGATGGTACAGACACGTGAAGCTTTTCTAGGAGGCATGCGTAGCTGTATTGTACACAACCTGAGAGCTCAACCTACCATCGCAACACCGCCAGACTGAAAAAGCCTGCCCTGCACCTCCTCGTTGGACCGATCGCGCGAGACAAGCAACCCTTGAGCCCAGGAGCACCCGTCAGAGTTGCGGTCCGTAAACCGTAAGCGGTTCCACGACGGTTGAAATTGGCATCTGAACTGCGAGCTTGTAAGACTGGACACCGGTAAAGATGTTGGAACTACGTACTGTTCGGTTCACTGTCACACTCTCCGTCTCTCCTTCACTGCGGGCTCCTCGAATATCGTGCTCGCACGTGCAGAGCTAGACGCGCTGATTCATCGGCGCGCGAAGGGTCTTCTCGCCAGCCATAGCGATGAAAGGCCGGTAAGTGCGGCGAAAGATAGCTCGGAAAGGCTGGGGGCATCAAGTCGTTGCTCCTGGCATCGCGTCTTGTACTATCGCGTACAGGCTGCATTACGGGCTAGTCCGAGTCCGTCTTTACGCTGGCGTGTGAAGACGATCAGACAGCGCAATCAAATACGTTCGAGGCCAGGCCCCGACGTCCAGATTTGAGCGCACAAGATGGCCGAGGATGCAAGGTGGAGGGTCAGAAGGGGCGGGGCTAATGATGCCGGGTCGGATGCCGGTGTCTTTGATTCCTCGAGTGTAGATGGGCTCTAGCTTCGTCGGGCGGTTTCTATGCTTATGTGTGCTGAAGTGGTCGCCTACATCGCAGGACGTCGTTAGTGGTCGTAGTAGATGAGTTTGCAGAGGTACACACTTCATTTCTTCGCAGGTTCCAGCCCTCCATACGCGAGTCGCCAAACCCACAGATCCCACTACGCAATCGCATAGAGCTCACCAGCCTCTCACAATGTCCTTATAACGCCTCGTAAAGCGCAAAGGCAAGATGTGGCCACGCGAGCGCGAGCTTGAACTTGGGATCTTTGTCTTCATCAGTGTGCCGGCGAAGAGTATGAGGCTGGCACGCTCAGAAGCTCATGCAACGTCGAAGACATCGCAGAAGAGTTTCAGAGTGAGATGGTTGCCAGAGAGCTGAGCGTTGCGCGTGAGGATGGTCGTCGTTGATGTCAATCGCGTCGCCATTGAGCGCGGCGGTTGCCGTTCGTCTTTCTCAGACGCTCGCGCCGCGCGCGTCTAACGCGCGCACGAGCTGCTTCTTACCACGATCACCAATGCATGTGTACCGCTTTACGAATACTTCGACCATCAGGACACAACTCATGCATGGTGCTTCGAACTTTATCCTCGAGCGCCGTACCTACGTATTGGGATGCCAACTTGGTGACGCAGACGCCCTCACCTAAGTATCTTGCGCGGAAACCTCGCAACAGAGGTGATGGCTGGATGGTTGCACCCAAAAGGCGTGTTTCGGGCGGACTTGGAGGATGCTGGCTCTACGTATTTGCTCCGGTATGGATCAGAACGACGGCTGAATACAACAATCATCCCTGTACTCGTCACGGATTGTATGAAGGAGTTCCGATGCGGAAGACACACTGTTAATTGCTGCGCTTTAGTATGTGCTATACAGGTATGGACGCTTGTATGGTATTGCTGCGCGTGCCTTCTACGTACGCGGAGAGCATATGTTCAATCTTCATAGTGAACCTGCTGGCTGGCGGTGCGAAAACGGAACGTAATGCGTATATATCGCTCATACAGCCCACGAAGGCTACCCAGTTACCTCTTCCAGTATGGGCGCAGTCGATCCGACTTTCCCGCTGTACCCAATCGCGTGTCTGCTGTCGTCTATCATGCTGTGTCTAGTCCAGATGACGAGCCTCGTCCGGCAGAGATGGAACCTTGGCGTCGCTTTCCTTTGCTTCTGGCTATTCCTGGAGAATATCGCAAACGCTGTGAACGCCATTGCTTGGTCAAATAATGCCGACATCAAACTTGAAGTCTACTGCGATATTGGTACGTGCATGTATTGATATCCTTCGTATATCGTGACCAAGAACACATTAGTCTCCCATCTGCAACTCATCACATACACGGTTAAACCCCTGGCAACGTTCATTATTACCCGCCGATTATACGTGATCGCAAGCTTCGAGTCCGTAGAGCTCCCGAGCGGATCGGAGGTACGACATGCAATTGCCACTCTGGCGGGGCTGAGCGCTGAGCATTCAAGCAGAGACGATGGGATACTGCCATAGAGTGGACACTAGGGCTGGCGGTTCCTCTACTCGTAGCTGGTCCTTTGTGTGAGTGACCGCATTGAATGACGTCGATTACTGTGCTGATGCTGGATTGTAGACTATGCGAACCAGGGCTCGCGATTCAACATCTATGAAGGCTCTGGGTGCTATACAGGCACCGTGTTATCGATATTCGAAATCCTGGCCTTGGAGTCGTGGACGATACTCCCTCCCTTGTTCTCCATCGCGATTTACTATCGTAAGTTGCTCAGCGATACAAGACTCTTCTTCGTACTCATTATGCGATCCACCTTAGCCAAGATCATCAGGACATACTATCACCAGAGCAAAGACGTCAACAATGTTCTGCACGGCTTGAATCCCTCAGTCTCGCGCACAAATTACCTACGCATACTCGCTCTTGCCAGCATCGACATCTTGCTCACTTTGCCCATCGGCATAGTCAATATCACTCTGGATGTAGTAACGACGCTGCCCTATGGCAGCCTTCCATTTTATCCGGGGTGGACCTTCCTGCACTCCGATTGGACGATATTGACCGCATCTTACGCCGAGCAGCAATCCTTCGGTACTGCATACCAAGTAGGATTATACTTTTCAGCCTGGACATCGCCCGTCCTCGCGTTCACCATATTCGGCCTTTTCGGCCTTACGTCCGAGGCCCGCTCAACGTATCGGCGCATCATTTGCATCATCGGTAGCTGGCCAGGATGGGAACCCGCTCGAGCCCAAGATGGAACGGCCTCGCTGAGAGATACAGAGTTCGGGGCGCGGCCGCGGGACACCGGCAGATTTGGATTCGACTTCGAGATGGGGTACGTTTCATGCGCCATCTACTCCCTCAGACCAATCTCACTCCGAGTCCTTCGGACAGATCCCGCCCTCCGAGCTTTGTCAATACAGATATGATGACCGCGAGACAGGATGTCCAAGGCGAGCCGAGCGCTGGGTTAGCTCGGGGATCAACGGAGGTTCCGAGTTTCTCGCTGGAGGAAGCGCGTCACGAAGAGCTTTCTGGTGATGCAGGCGTCCGGTACGACCTCTCTCTGCGCGTTGTTTGTGGGCGTGTGTTCACACTATGATTTGCGCAGAGCCTCCGAGATGGCCCAGAGAACGCACATCACGAGCACCCGCTCGTTTGAAGGCGCTCAGATCTCCTGCGCTGCGGACGGCATCGACATCGAGAACCCCGCGATGGGACCGCAACGCGACGTACAGGATGCTGGCGGCGCGTTCGCTCAGTCATCGGCGGCCCCCGTCTGAGGACGCCCTCTCTCTATCTCAAGGATATTTCCGCCCTCGGACGTTTGGCGCCTAATAGCCACCCTAAAGCTCTGGCTTCGCTCATTCTCGCTTTGTACTCCGGGTATTGTCACGTGAACTAGACTCACACAATACAGCGCCCATTGCCTGAGTGCAAGCGTGTTAAATATACTGTCTGCCAGCCCATGTGTCGATAGGTAATGTGTACGCAGTGGACTACTTCGTTCTCGTTCGACGAGTGAAATTGGAGCGCCGGCCATCGTTCAATCATATGGAAAGGTTGTGCACAATTCGATCTGTAGGACGCTGCGTAGGACGAGACCGTACAAATATCAAACTCGAGACGGGGGGATGCCTGAGTGAATCGATCTCTGCGAGGATGAGGTCTTCGGGTCTCCCCTTCTCGTCCGTGTACGAGAGGCCAGTCATGCACAGGTAAATCGCAACAGTTACACTGCAAGCTCGTTGAGAAGACACAGGTCATTGTGGAAGAAACACGTACGTTTCGGCACATCACGATGAAGGCCTCCTACTCGCATTCGTCGCAAGCAGGCCCGAGCGCATGAGTAGGTAGTAGCACCAGCGCACCCGTGCAAAGGGTATCAACAAGAAGTTCCAGTCATGGGCACAGGACCCAGTTGGTACGATGGAAGGTGCCGTCGGCTTGAAGTGGCGGACCGTGGCACTTCGCTGCAGGACGTTATCATTATGCGGCTACTTGGGATGGACACCGTCCGTGCCTGTTGAAGTTTCGCCTGGCGGTCGTCGTAGGAGGTGATGCTCGAGGTCGGGTGTATGGTGCGAACAGTCAAGGGTCGTCGCGAAGGGGGACTGGCTGAGTGGCCGGCCATTGCCGACGGGGGCCATTATGCAGCTCGACTCGCGCAACCGGATGGCCATATCCTATGCAAAGGAGTGACGAGTCGCGGCAGAGGGTCGCAGAACGGCGAAGAAGTTCCGGGGGCAGGTCTATGCATGCATCAAGCTAGCCGTTCTGGTGATATGTATAAGTCAGTGCCCGCGGTCCTGCGAAGACTAAAATAATGCAACGCACATCTTCTAAAACGCCATGACCGTTGCCCGCCTTCGACTACGCGCTCTCATATATCGTCGTGACGTGTGAACCGAATGCGCGCGAGACCAGCCGCTGGCATCTCGCTGACCAGAGTCAAAAGCCGTAGGAAGACAAACAAGTACACCCCGCGGGGCGCGATGATAGTCGTGGTCGATGACAGAGCGGTGCTCTGGCCCGTTGCGCAGTTTCGCTTCGAACGGCAGCTGCATGACGGCGGTTTGCCTCTCGCCATGAGTGCCCATTCCTACAGCCAATATATTCTGCGACGGCGCTAGCTGGTCCATATTCAAATGTTGCAAGCACGTCATGGCTTGATGATCGAGTTTGCTACTCGCGGAGTAGATACCGGTAAGCCCGTGGTGTTCGGCTTTGAGGTTCGTTTCTCGGCATGATCACCAGTTCCTATAGTGCTATTGAGGGCTATCGCCTCACACGTTCTGATGCTGAAGTATAGCACGATAAGCTTGATGCTCCTCTGGAACTTTCGCTACTGAGATTCGTGCAACTTCGGCTTGCGACAGTCTCAGCAGTCGTAACACCAACATCACATCGCGCCGCGAAGCACACCGGATATGATAATCTAGGTGATCGCCTGCGGAAGCGTCCCATGTGTGGACAGTACTAGTATCGACGTAAATGCGAGGGAATCGTTCCGAAGTACAACACAGTTGTCGCCCACTCCAGGCTGGCCACCCATTCAGCTTACAACATGGGCACGGTCGATCCAACCTATCCGCTCTACCCCGTTGCTAGTGTTCTTGCTTCAGCAATGTTGCTGCTGGTGCTGCTGACCAACTTCGTCCGCCAGAAATGGAACCTAGGTGTCTGGTTCCTGACCTTCTGGCTCTTCTTCGAGAACGCGACCAACGCCATCAATGCCTTTGTATGGTCCGACAACGCCGACATTAAACTGTATGTGTACTGCGATATCGGTATGTTGCCATGATGCTCCCTCTGCGCACTCTCCATTGAACGCTGCGTAATGACAGTTACCCATATCCAAATCATCACATATATCGTCAAGCCTATGGCGACGCTGATCATCACTCGCCGGCTGTACCTCATTGCCACCCTCCAGGCCGTAGAGCTTTCCAGCAAGTCAAAGGTATGGCCTCTGGTCTCTGGCTTTATCTTTGGCGAAGCTGAGCATGAGAGTAGCGACACTGGGATCTGGCGATAGAGTGGACTCTCGGACTTAGCATTTCCTTGCTCGTAGCGGGCCCTATATGTGAGTACCCGCGTGTCGTGCCTCAATGGGATCCTATTTATCCTTCACGCAGACTATGTGAACCAGGGCACTAGATTCAGTGTCTTCGAAGGCTTCGGATGCTGTGCGGACAACGCGATATCAATACTCGAGATCCTAATCTTGGAGTCCTGGACGATCATTCCCCCTCTGGTCTCCGTCACGTTTTACTACCGTAGGTCACTCAGCTCACCACTGGGCCCCACGGACATTGACAGCCGCTCTAGCAAAGGTGGCAATACTGTACTATCGCCAGAGACAAGCCGTCAACAGCTTCCTCCGCAGCAACCCCTCCGTCTCACACACGAACTATCTTCGTATACTCGCTCTTGCCAGTATCGACATCTTGCTCACATTGCCCTTTGCCATCGTGTCCATTGCTCTCACCATCGCGCAGGCGCTGGAATCTTCGTCCTCATTTTCGTTTTATCCTGGCTGGACCTTCCTACACACGGACTGGGAACCGGTGGCTATTCGCTACGTCGAGGTATCATCCGACACTGCCTACCTCGCGCAACTCTACTTCAACAACTGGACATCCCCCATCCTCGCGTTCGCCATCTTCGGCCTCTTCGGCCTAACATCCGAGGCGTGTACATCGTACTGGCGCGTCATCTGCACCGTTGGCGGCTGGTTCGGATGGAAGCCCTCGGTGCGAGTGCGCGACGGGCCGCCATCGCTCGGAGAGATTGAATTCGGCGCTCGAACGCAGGACAGTGGCATGTCGGGATCCGATCTCGAGGTGGGGTGCGTACATAAGATGTACATGACACGGCCGCATCTGACTGACCTGTGCAGGTCGCTCGCACCGAACTCAATGTGTGGCGATGCACCTATCTCGAACCGAGTTGTTCAGTTTGCATCGGTCGAAGAAGCCTCGCTACGGCGCGAGGCAGATCTGAAGTCGGCGGGAGAAGCGCGTGGTGTGCATGGACCTGTTGATGATGCAAGGGTGCAGTACGACCAGTCGTGGCGCACTTCGGAACGATCTCTGACATGTTGCTCACTTCTCAGGTATCGAACGGAAGATCATTTGCCGGTGATGAAGAACGTATCGAGTGTCATGCAGCTCTGCTCGTATCCGTGCGCTCAGAAGCATATCACCGGTGGCGAGAGCAAGGATCTCAGCACCATATGATTATTCTACGCCATGGTAGACATCGTACGATGTACATACGAAACGCAGCTTCGCAAGCTATCAAAATGGAGTGTGACTAGTTGCAAGACTCGGTTGTGATGCGTCCGATCCTGACAGCGCCGAAGGAGCATATTTGGTTGGACAAAAGATGCACCCTGTTGTTGCGATATCCGGCCTTGCGCACACCGTCCACCATGACCGTACACGTCCGCGGATGACTACCTTCAGCACTGTGCGCGGCGCCGAGGGACAACGAGATTGTGCCCAAGTTGTGGCATACGGGTGTACGTGAACAGGCCGTGGGATATGAGAAGGCGCCGAATATGGAACAGTGTTGGCGAATCTCCCGCCTCTGTTGAGCTTGGGATGTCCAGTAGCAGTGCGACTAGCACTCCAGCTGTTGCAAGATATTATTAGGAGTTTTGTGCAAGGCGACGGAGGGAATCAACGTACCTCTATGCCTCATGCGTCGCGGCCGTCGTGTGCACCTTCTCCGCATACTTCCGTCGGAGCATACAACAGGCCTTAGAAAGAGCAGCTAGAGCTACAGTCAGCCCTGATCGGGGTCTGAGTTCGGGTGATATACTCACAACACTCATCTGAACGGTTGTAGCCGGTCTTGAGCGTCCTTGAGCTCATTCATGGAATCGCCCCCTCATGTCCGTGGTGCCCGCAAACAAGCTCCGAGCGGTAGGTTTGACGTCCTCCCTCATTCGCACTGCGACCAACGTGCTCCATTCTCTATGGTACGCATGCACCCTGCAGGTCGCGCGCTGTAGGGCTACGTGAAACTAGCAGCTAGTGACTTCTCGCCAACCTAGCGCCGTCGGTCCCGGCTCAAGGGTTGACCTTGAGATGTTCGAAGGAGACGAAGAACGACCTTGAGGGGTAGCCATCGGGTCCGGGCACAGATTGCGGGAGGGTGATCATAACATGAAGCGCGGCTGAGATGATGGTGGTGTTCTCGCGGGCATTGCTCTCGCGCGGTGAAGCCCGGCTTTTCCCGCCAACGTCTTCCCAGCGTTGGAGGCTTGGGCCCCTGTCGTGCTTCCTGCCATTGCGAGCTCACGTTTGAGTTGGTGTGCTTCCCAATCTTGCGTGCTTGAACCGCTCTACTTCCACCTTGCTTCCACCCTGTACCTATAGATGACGGTTGACGCCTTGCTGACTACCGTGCACCTTGACAAGTGCCGAATATCAGGCGAATCGTGACGTTCGGCTGGCAAACCCCTCATAATCGAGCTATTCTTCCATCTGCATCTATGAATGCTATGCTTGCTACTAGAGCGCTAGAGTTATCCCAACTCCACCAACCTGCTACGCTGTGCGGTTGTCCGAGAGTTTGTTATGAAACATGTCCAACGTTCTCCTCTGAGATGTGTCACCCACGAGTAGATTGGACTGGCTTCGACGCCGATCTTAAGTATCTACATGCCGCGTAGTGTACAAATAACCGTGTAGCAGTATCTCGCAGTGGATTGGAGGTATAAATGGCTCGCTCAGTCGAGAAGGATCATGCCAGTCCGTCTTGCAGACATGGGTGCCGCTGCAGATCCGACGTACCCACTCTATCCCGTTGCCAGTGCTCTAGCTTCTGTGATGTTGCTATTGGTGCTTACGACCAGCTTCGTTCGCCAAAACTGGAACCTGGGTGTCGCTTTTCTCTGCTTTTGGTTGTTTCTCGAAACCCTGACCGGTACTATAAACCACGTCATATGGTCCGATAACGCCGATGTGAAGCTGTACGTCTACTGTGATATTGGTACGCATGTGTACTGCACTTTACGCACACCCATTGACTGAAATCACGATCCTCGTAACAGTCACGCATATACAAATCATCGCATACATCGTCAAACCAATGGCGACACTGATCATTACACGCCGACTATACCTGATCTCCAGTTTCCAGTCAGTAGAGCTTCCGAACAAATCGAAGGTATGCCTCATAGTCTTCTCATTTAGCTCGACTGACGTCAGATCAGAGACGCTGGGATCTCGCCATAGAGTGGACTCTTGGGCTAGGCATCCCGTTGCTGGCGGCCGGTCCTATCTGTGAGTGCTTGCATGTCATGCCATTGATACTACTACTAAATCATTACGCAGATTACGCAAACCAAGGAGCTCGGTTCGAAGTCTATGAGGGTTTTGGATGTTCAACGGGCGATGAGCTGTCCATACTAGAGATTTTGACTTTCGAGTCCTGGATCATTGCCCCTCCCTTGGTCTCCATCACATGCTACTTCCGTAGGTCACTCGATCTATCCCTGTGCATATCTGACGTCATGATCTTTAGCGAAGGTGGCGAAGATGTACTACCACCAGAGAAAAGACATCAACAGCTTCTTGCGCAGTAACCCGTCGGTCTCGTGCACGTACTACATCCGGGTACTGATCATGGCCAGCATTGACATCTTGCTCACATTGCCCTTTACGATCGTGAATATCACCCTGGCTATAACGCAGACGCTGGACAATCTCGCATCCTTCCCGGTATACCCCGGCTGGACCGTCCTGCACACCGACTGGGAACCGTCCTCTGTATCCTATACCGAGCAGCAATCATATGGCACGGCATATCTGGCATCGACGTACTTCTCTCAATGGTCATCCCTCATCCTGGCATTCGTTATCTTCGGTCTCTTCGGCCTGACGTCTGAGGCGCGCGCATCGTACTGGCGCATCATCTGCACCATTGGCGGTTGGTTCGGATGGAAGTCTATCCCTCGGGCGCGGAACGGGCGACTCGGAGCATCGCTCGGAGAGATCGAGTTCGGCGCTCGACCGCGGAGCACCAGCGCGTCAGGATCTGATCTTGGAATGGGGTATGTGCCACCCACGTACCTGAGATAGTACTCATGGCTTCGAGCAGATCGCGACCTCCTAGCTTGGTTGCCGATGGTGGTGACGGTAAATCGGCATACATGTCGGCCACGGATCTGAAGTCGCTGGAGGAGGCTCGCCATGAGGAGACATCGGGTGACACGAACTCACGGTGGGTCCATACGCTATGTGATGTCCACATTGGAGTATTGTCAGCGCGTCAGCTCACACCTCTTTATTCAGAAACATCAATGGCCCGGGACAGAATATGGCTACCGCCACGTCGTCTGTGAACTCCCAAGGCAATGTTGTCGGAGGCGCGCCTCCGTTCGAGCTGCATCAGAGTCTACACACCACTCAAGACGTCGGCAGAGGCCCGACAGACGGGTTCATGTCCGGGAGGGGTGAGGTGGAGATGTTGACCGCACTCCGAACAGCCGATGGTTCGAAGGTGAGCTCACTGCGCATGCCCCTAATATTATTGTCGGATGCACGGGGCCATCTCACGCTCGAGGCAGATTCGCAACGAAAGTGAGCTCGACGTCGGCTTAGAGGGCATGTAAATCGGGGGTTCACCGTGGCTTGCTTTTGAGACCATGGGTGTACGTGCCTCGCACACGAAAGAATAGGTAGTGCTTGCTTTCCTGCAGTCGTTTCAGTGGACTTATTGCTCTTGCTGTACTGCTTCGTACTGGCCAATTATGATAGAAGCCCCAAACCCCTAATGCTATGTACATCGAGCACAGTTGAGAGAGGGGCTAAAGACAACGCCGCCACCCGTGATTCCGCTTCTTTCAGCGTCTCCGTTTCGTTGCTTTGACTATCGTTCCCCGCAAGAGTGCTCGCCTTCTTCCGCCTCCGACCTTATAGTCTGCAACACCATGCTCTGAGAGGCGCTGAATGCGCACAGGCTGGCGCGCGTCGTGGAAGTTGGACCATGCTCTGCGCAAATGTGTCAGACGAGTTAGTTGAAAAGACCGCCAAAAAACGCACGCGTGACATATCGTCCTCTCCTTTGCACTGACAATTTGTTACGGGCATACACATATGTTTACGAGCAGAAGGAAGTGTCGGGAGGGGCTACAACCATTCGTTCAACTCGAAACAGAGATAGGGAGGCTGGCCGCCGAACTTCTGGTACAAGTGAGTAGTGAAGTCGGCCTATGTATAGGCAACATCGTGGAGGAGGGTGGCCGACGGCAACATTGAGGACGGGTATCAGGTCGCAGATGGCGGTTGAAGCCAAAGCACGCCAAAGCGCGAGCGCGCAGGTGACGGTTTCCGTTCGCCGCGCGCGGGGACGCGGACACGGTTTGCCTTCGACCATCATGCATAAGTGTCATAGGGCCGCACGCGGCGAAACCCGCTACGGTTATTGACCTATCAACTGCCTTGCCGGCTCGCATTTCCATCGAAGCTCGTGAACGTCGCGCGATCGGACTGGCGCCAATTCAAGTTCAAAGCGGCAGGGTGATCACGCGGCACTTGAGAGTGTAGCCTGTCTGCAGGAGCCTCAGACACGCTGCGTGATTCAGTACTACAAACACTATGTCCGCCAGGTCCATTCATGCGACGATGGCGCGTCTATAATCTTACGCGAGCTCACCGTGCCCGTCGTGTACCCAAATTGCTCAACACAACTTGCACGAACGCACCGCTGGAGATCTCGACGGAGATCCGCAGAGTGGCCCTTGTACACTCTCCAGACAGCCAATAATTCTCCCGCGTCACCACTGGTATTGAGCGAGTGCATGTTTCCAGCGTACGATCGTCAGGATGACCCTCAGAGAGTCTACGCAGCCTCTTCGCATTCGCGAGCTTCAGGTAGACCATGGTGTTTCATCCGGAGTAACTCTGCCGGAAAGTAGACGGACACCTTCACAGCGCAAGATCGACGAGGTGCGCTCACCTCGAGCCGCGTTCCGCGCCTCTCGGATTCGCGCACCGAATGGTTTGCAAACCCTCCCTACCTTGTCTGCAGACGATCACCTTATGTGAGGTGGAAAAGAGAGACTGGGAAGAGGTATGGCGCTGTAGCTAAGATATACGGCATACGGCAGAGCTCGTTAGCTGCACCGTCGAGCTTGCACGGATCCGAAGTAGTTGGTGGCAATCATTGGAGTATATGACACGGTGGCCCTTAGACTGGCAGGTCCCGCAGATATGTGCAGAGACACTCGCAGCCATGTATGACAGGAATTAAGCACGCGGTCATTTCCCAACACATATACCGTGCTCCTACTGCGTAGAATGAAGGGAATTGGAGCCAGGCTTTGTCGCTGCTGTTCAACCCTAACCCTAGAAGCCGCCGGAGCGTCCGACGGCCTTACGACATCAGGCACAATTTGCAGGCACGCTCAAACGCCAGCCAAAAGCGATGTTGCTTTCGTGAAACCAAGACCCACTACTAACGTAGCGGGAATAACAATCTAGGATATTCACTCATCATCCATACGTTCTACCAAATCTCAGGAAAAAGAAGCAGAGCGCAGGTTCCTGTATCACAATCATTTCATGGAGCCTTTCCTCTTCACAATCCAGGGCCAGTCAACAAGGTCGCGAGAGCGGCTCGGTAGCATCACCTACCGTTTGAACACTCATCGAGCTTCCTCCTGCCTCCGAACACAAGAAGCTCATAGCCCATCTCGCTACGTACCCGTCGGTCGTCCGGTGCTTGTGCGAAGGAAATCTTCCTCAATACACTCGCTACGTCGTGACCAGTTTTGGTTCATCTCCAGAAGTCTCTACCGTCAGTTTTGAGACGTCCTTGCGTATATAGGCAACGATGATGTGATACGCCGCGGGGCAGTCGCGCGAGGATCACACGCATTTTCATGCTATCTGGAGTACAAAAGCCAATTATCAGTTTGCAAAGGACATCAAGCTACTGCCCCAACATGAGCGCCGTCGATCCAACCTACCCGCTGTATCCTGTCGCCTGCGCGCTATCCGCCGCGATGCTACTTTTAGTGTTGCTCGTCAACTTCACCCGATCATCGAGCTGGAACTTGGGGGTACAGTTCTTGTGCTTCTGGCTGTGTCTCGAAAACGCCACATCGGCCGCGAACGCCATTATATGGGCGGATAACGCCGAAATAAAACTGTACGTGTATTGCGACATTGGTAAGCCGACGTCTTTCCCAGCATGCTCGACCGTAGTTGAATTCACGGGCTCACAGTTTCTCATTTACGAGTGATCACATACGTTGTCAAGCCCATGGCAACGCTCATCATCACACGACGACTCTACTCGATCGCGAATGTGCAGTCAGTGGGGTTCCCTAGCAAAATTATGGTATGCCTTTAATACTGGTAGGTGGACGCGACTAAGCTTTACGATAGAGACGATGGGAGCTATGCGTAGAGTGGACTCTGGGCCTCATAATCCCCTTATTGGTGGCCGGTCCTATATGTGAGTCCCGGGACGCTATGGAGAGACTGCTTTGCGTTGACCCCGTTTCAAGATTATGTCAACCAGGGCGCTCGATTCGTGGTATACGAAGGTGTCGGCTGTACTAACTTTTCCGAGTTCTCAATACTTGAGATTCTGATCAGCAAGTCATGGGCAGTCATCCCTCCATTGGTATCGGTCGCCGTCTATTATCGTGCGTTTCCAGGCCTAGCCACCTGCACAACGCCAGTTGACTATGAGCCGCCATCTCTAGCGAAGGTCGTACGAACCTACTATCGACAGATGAGAGATATCAACAGCATTCTACGTAGCCACGACGAGCACTTCACGCGCACAAGTTACACTCGCATCCTCCGAGTCGTCCTCGCCAGCATCGACATCGTGCTCACTCTTCCCATCGGAATCGTGACCATCGCGATGGAAGTGGTGACGGCGCTCTCTCCTCCCAAGGACTTTCCCTTCTATCCTGGCTGGACGTACCTGCACACCCGCTGGGACCCCTTCAGCTATCCGTATGCCGCACAAGAAGCCTTCGGTACTGCTTTTCTCGCGCAGAACTATATCGCCGAATGGACCTCCCCCGTCCTCGCATTCGCCATCTTTGGACTCTTCGGCTTTACATCCGGAGCGCGTGCATCTTACTTGCGCGGCGTCTGCGTGATGTGCAGCTTGTTGGGGTGGAGGTCTGACCCAAGCGACAGGAAGAGGAACAGGCAACTCGGCGAGATCGAGTTCGCTGTGGCGCGTCCGCAGGAGACCATTTCTGATATTGAACTCGGGTGCGTCTGATGTCCACGGCTCCTGCGTCGTGTCTCCTCTGACCGGACCGGATAGACTGCATATGCCCAATTTTACCGAAACGTTCGCGCTCGTACCGAGCCAGATCGATCACTGCCCACAGGACACTACGGACGATAAGTGAATTCGGGACGCTGCGCACGGATAGTTTAGATGGGTGCGTGCTGCTCATGGAAGGTTTAAGCTAGCGACGCGGGGGGATACGGCGCTCGACGCGTACCCTCAGGACCTCGATCCAAAATCATCACTCTCGCTTGTAATGAAGCTGTTTCGTATCATTCGCTTCCATTATCGTAAACTGTAATGTTCCGGTACCATGATGCCATGTGCACCGAGCACAGCCAGGAAAGAAGTTGAATGCTACTGCGACGCGGAATCTTCCATATATTGTAAATCCAACTGTGCTCTTCCTTCCCTCCGTGTTGCTATAGAGTATTGTTCAGAGCATCGTGGCCCAAGGTCGGGATTCCTTCGGCGATCCGTGCACTATTGGGTGCATGGTGCTGCGTATTCACGTCCACACTAGCCATGGCGAGGCAGGTCGGCATCGCTGCGCACGCGACGTCGCGGGAGGCAGGAGCACTGTTGCATGGGCTATCCCCTCCGCGCGCGGCGACAAAGCGAGAGTGGATCGTGCGGTGGATGAGTTCGGTCGACTGGAGTGCTGAGTGGACACGCGCATGTCGTGAGCAAGGACGAGATGTCGGCAACGGTGGAGGGTGAGCTGGGCTGGGCAGAGGAAGCGAGAGTGGATGATAGGTGCGGGCTCCCGCCCAGACGACCCGATGGGCTTCGTGCGCGATGCGCGTCGGATGTTCCTTCAGGGCACGAACGAGGATGCAGCGCGGACTGCTGGGTAGACTGCGAGCCACAATGAGCAAGGGATGAGGAGATGGAAGCAACACGTACCAATCATGCTCTTCCCAGATACACGACCTTCATCAAGAACGTCGTTCCGCTCTCCGCATGCACAACATTGTCGTGGACCTACGTTCACGCAATCAGAACTTCGACTTGACGAAGAGCACGACGATCTTGGGCGTACGGAGCTCCTATCAAGTGGCCATTTGTCAATTCTTCTTCGCGAGAAGGCCAGTTGGCATCAGATACTCCGCCCTGATATCTCACCGCCATGCGCGCAAGGCGTGAAGTATACACCTTTATACGCGGGATGAGCGCATGGAGATGGATATTCGCGCCGCAGCAAGCCAAAGCTATGGCTCTGTCGCATCCAGAAAGAACCGGAGCTTTAGGTGATGATACGAATGAGAGTGGCGACGGGATGATGGTATAGCTCTCAAACGCCGCGGGGTGAGCGCCTACAGAATGTACATCGACGCTGGCAAGGCGTTGGGCGGTGATGATGGTCGGGGGAACGACGTGCGAAGACGGATCAAATTGTCTCCGAGGGCCGGCATTAGTGGCTTGTTCGGGGCTGCTTCCTACCACGATCACCCATACCATACACACAAACACGTCGTCTTCGACGGCTCGCGCGCACTGATCATACGTACGCGGTTGCCGGTGCATTCTTCAACAATCATCCTCTTCGATGAAAGACGAGACTCTCGCGATGCTCCGGTCAGCGACTGGTGAACCACGCGAGTAATATCACCTAGACCTTGCGGTAGGACTTCTCTGAGCGCTTGAGCATGTATGTCATCAGCTACGCATTTGTACAGTGACTTGGGTCGAATCCCGCCAGCTTGACAACTTTGGATTTGACAGTGATTCAGTCGGCGAGAGACCCCGTACGTGCGATGAGGACATAGCGGACTGTGTAGAACGACCTCTCGACAGGGAAGTACGTATTCCACGGAAACCCCTTCACATGTCAAAACGCATGTTGCCACTGAAGTTCGTTTCCACGTGAAACGCACCGAACAAGTCAGAATGTGACGGTTGCATGCGACAATATTCTCACCTCCACGTATGTGCTGCATCCTGAAGAGGATGGTGATCTCGATAGTACGGAAGTACAAAAACGTCTGGCACTTGACAGTCACCAACCAGTCGTCTATTCCACCATGCGCGCTGTCGACCCAACTTACCCTTTCTATCCCATCGCCTGCATCCTCGCTTCGTCTATGCTCATTCTAGTCCTTTCGACTAGTCTCTTACGCCAGAAGTGGAATCTAGGCGTCACCTTCTTGTGTTTCTGGTTGTTTTTTGAGAATCTTTGCGGGGCAGTAGACGCCATCGTATGGTCCGACAATGCCAACCTGAGATTGTACGTATGGTGCGACATTGGTATGTTTGCCGTTATCTTCTTCGTGCCGCTTGTCTCACCATATGTTCAATCAACAGTGACGCACTTGTCGAATATCACATTTATGATTAAACCTCTGTCAACATTCATCATCATCCGCCGGCTTTACTTGATCGCAAGCATCCAGTCAGTGGAACTGCTTACAAAAGCAGAGGTATGCATGTCAATACCAATCTCATGCTGGACTCAGTTTTGCAACAGAGGCGATGGGACCTGGCAGTAGAGTGGACTCTGGGTCTGGTCCTGCCCATCCTCGTGGCTGGTCCCATATGTGAGTACTGTATAGATGCATTAGGTATAACTGGCGCTGACCTCTGCGTACAGACTACGTAAACCAGGGTGCTCGATTTGCCATTTACGAGGGATTTGGGTGCCAGTCTACCAAAGACGCGTCAATCCTGGTTGTCTTGATTGAAGACTCTTGGACCGTCATCTTTCCTCTGGTATCCGTGGTATTCTACTATCGTATGTTCGGGCCAGTCATCCACTTTACCATACACTCAACTGACCGCTGCTCCAGCAAAAGTGGCAAAAACATACTATCGTCAGAGGAGAGACATCAACAGCTTCCTGCGCAGCGACCACTCGGTCTCGCGCACGAACTATCTTCGCATTCTCATTCTCGCCAGTCTCGACATTTTGCTCACGTTACCCATCAGCACCGTGACCATTGCTTTGGACATAGCAGGGGCACTATCCGCTCTCGGTTTCCCATTTTATCCAGGTTGGAGTCTTATACACTCCAGATGGGAGCCCGTAAGCTTTTCCTACGCCCAACTGCAAGCCTTTGGGACTTCCGAGCTTGCTCTGTTGTACTTTTCTCACTGGACCTCTCCTGTACTCGCATTCGCCATCTTTGGACTCTTTGGAATGACGTCCGAAGCCCGCACGTCCTACTCCAACGTCATCTGGACGGTCGGAGGCTGGTTCGGTTGGAAGCCCTCTCAGCGGGGGCGAAACGGACAAGCATCTCTAGGAGAAATAGAGTTTGGCTCGCGGCCGCAGGCGGCGGACGCCTCAGGATTCGATCTCGAGATCGGGTACGTGCTATCGCATCCGTTCGTTCAGTATGAGTGAAGTACTCATGGCATTGACCAGGTCACGCCCCCCTAGCTTCATCAATGCAGGTGCCCCATCTACGAAACAGGAAGTCCCAGCCGTCGGTTCCACTCAAGCATGTAATTGATCAGGCTATGGTAGAAGACCTGAAGCTGGCATCATCGAAGGGGGGAGTCGTGGTGGTATGGGGAAGAGAGATCGCGGAGCGTGAGAGCGACAACAGCATGATTGCCGCCGCCCGCGCGTGAAGATTGCCTTTCACCATCGTCGGCGCGATTTCGCGATTGTACCGTGCTACGCATCTCGACTCCATATTCTTCGATAGCCATATGATACCCAGATATCTATTATGTTCGGACCGCCCAACGCGACGACAAAAGCCTGCAATATCCGTGCCAGCAAGCCACACCTCCAGGCAACACAGAACTTGGGTCCTTGTATGATGCGCTTACGATGCTCGAGTCCTGCACAGCTCTTGTCTACCTAAGCACTTCTAAACGCTTAGCAAACTCCATGCCAAGGTTGTACTCTGCTTCTCCCGCTAGCGTTGAGGAGTGCTGCGAATGCGGTTATGGTCCAGCCGCATTGCCACTTGAGGAGATGTGCCTACAAGCCCATCTCCACATCGCGATGCGAACACAGTTCTGTCATACAGAATCTCGCTCTCGCGCATGTATCCGACATGGTAGGAGTGAGGCTCTTATAGACAGCTCGTGCGCTATAAAGGTGCTCGACGCCGAGGCAATCCGCCTGAGAATGCCAAGCGTCTAGTCAAACATGGGCGCTGTTGATCCCACGTACCCACTCTTCCCGATCGCCAACATTTTGTCTGCGGCGATGCTGCTTCTGGTACTCCTAACTAGTCTAGTGCGCCAAAGCTGGAATCTGGCCGTTGGCTTTCTATGCTTTTGGCTTCTCGTGGACAATGTCACCACCGCCGCGAACAGCATCATCTGGTCGGATAATGCCGATGTAAAGCTGTATGCTTACTGCGACATTGGTACGTCTATGATGGGTCCTCACCTTTACAATAGGCCCCTAATACGTTCTACATGCCATGCAGTCACCCATCTGCAAGTCATCACATCCGTAGTCAAACCGATGGCGACCCTTCTCATCACGCGCCGACTCTACCTGATCGCCAACTTGCAGTCAGTCGAACCTCACAGGAAAGGGAAAGGAGAGGTACGCACCCCGACCAGCAACAAAGACCGGGACTGAGCTTCTCTTCCAGTAGAGGCTATGGGATACCGCGGTAGAATGGACTCTATGTCTGTTTGTCCCCCTTCTCGTGGCTGGTCCCATCTGTACGTCGTCGGTCATCGTGCTGCCCATGGGCGTCGTTGATATTCTCTTGAGACTACGCGAATCAAGGTCTTCGATACTTCGTCAATGAGGGTTTTGGGTGCACAGCTGCGAAGTTCGTGTCAGTACTCGAACTTCTGACCGTAGAGTCGTGGACTGTCATACCTCCCCTGATCTCTGTCATGTTCTATTATCGTGAGTAAGCTACTCTTTTGAAGCTTAGAAGTGTGCGTCATACTCGTTTTCAGCGAAGGTAGCCCGGATATACTATCGCCAGAGCAAAGACGCCCACAGCTTCCTACGCAGCAACTCCTCAGTGTCGCACACGAACTACTTGCGCATCCTTGTTCTTGCCAGTATTGACATCTTGCTGATGCTGCCTGCGGGAATAGTGAACGTTACGCTTGAGATTATCGCGGCGCTGTCGCGTCCGGACGACTTCCCCTTCTACTACGGCTGGACCATCCTACACACCGATTGGGATCCCGTTGCGTTGCCCTATGCCGAGCAGCAGGGGTTCGGGACGGCAGCGCTCGTGCAAAGCTACTTCGTGTTTTGGACGTCGCCCGTCCTCGCATTCGCCATCTTTGGCCTCTTCGGCCTCACATCCGAAGCGCGGACGTCTTACTGGCGCATCGTCTGCACCGTCTGCGGCTGGTTTGGACGGAAGCCTACTGCCCTCGAGCAGGTGGGGCGGACATCACTGGGTGATATTGAGTTTGGCGCGCGCTCGCAGGTCGACGCCGAGACGGGGTGCGTGTCGCGTGTCGTTTGCGGGAGCCAGGAGGAGCCAGCCTGACCGGTCTAGGAAGATTGCGCACTTCCAGTCCCGTCGAGGTAGCTACGGCTGTAGCAACCATGGTCGACGATAGGATCGAGGCGCCTGAACCCCGGGCGGACTTGAAGTTGATGGCGAAGCACGTCGACGAGGCATCTTTCGAGGAGACATGCGAATGGTTAGTACAGATGGCCCACCCTCTAGAAAGCTTGCTCACTCACGATCTAGACCGCGCAGTGACGCAGAAGGTGGTACCACAGCTGCTGGTGGCACTTCTAGCGACGGTGAACGCTTCCAAGATGCGGATGCACTAGGTCTTAAAGAGAATGTATCTGATGTGCCAGTACTGTAAGCTCGATGTGCGGATCCGTGTGGGACGATTGACCGAATAGACGCCCAGCTAGATAAAGGCTATGTTTGGAAACTCTGGCCGGGTGACTTAACCCGCTGAGTGCTGTAACTTATGCCACTCGGAGTCACTTGAACGCTTGTTCATATCGGATTGCCTAAGCGGGTGGCTTTTCCCATTGATCAATGTATGCGATAAATACAAGGGGATGCCTTTCGGCGACGGCACCACACAATACGCAGGTCTGTGTGCGACGAGTGGTCACACAAACACCTGAACACCGACCTGACACCTGAGTCGCTACAGCAGGCGCTGACGCAGTATACTTCGCCGACTGCAAGACCTCGTAAGCTGAGGTTCTGGGCTGGGACCATCTGAAAACGCACCATCATAGCTTTGCGCGTCGTACAACTCCTTCATCCATTTCATCCGAGCTCTCATCTGCGTAGCATATGTTCGCCACATTGCCATGGATTTCACAACATCCGCCAATCTCACGACCGTATGTTATGGCCTTTCCGCCCTGGATTCGGCGCTCGAGTGGTGTTCCGTGGTCGGGCTCGTCGCGCGTGGCAGGCCAAAGTAGACTGCGTGGAGTACACGCGAAACAGATCGAGTCTTCATCACGTTGTCGGTCTGAGACGTATACGGGGTACCGTGCGCCGTTTCCCTTCGGTTCAAAACCGCGTTTGATGTCCGCGCGCCGCCGCGGTTATCGGCCCGACAAGGGCTTACCCTGCCCTCCCCCGTTCTCTCCCTTCGGGCCAGCTGCGCTCTCAGCTGGATCTGAGATCTGAGCCTTCATAGAGCTACAGTAATCCCAGTAGAATAGTATCTGGACTTCGCAGAGCGAGTTGGCACCGCGTAAGGCCGCGGGAGGTGATTTCCGCTAATTTCCGGAGTTTTCCCACGGCTTGATCGCAGGCGTTGTACGGTCTAACTCCTCGCATAGGGTGTACTGGCAGCTGACCAGAATGAGTTAAAGAGTGGACGGCACTCTATACGGCAAAAGACTACTACTCCTGTGAGCTAGCTAGCTCAAGGGCTCGTAAATTCGATTGTACACATATACGACAAATATACAAATATCGCCCCGAATTTGAGGGACTTGAACTCGTGATTCTTTATAACACGCTCTTCCACTTCAGACGCCACATATCCTCAAATATCGTCTCCGACACCATAGGTTCCGCCGTTGGGGTGGCTACTAAGCTCCCAGAGTAAATGCTGAGCGCTGAAGTCGCGGTCAAGCCTCAGTGCGTGGGAAAGCTTCGGAAATTAGCGGAAATCGCCTCCCGCGGCCTTACGCGGTGCCAACTCGCTCTGCGAAGTCCAGATACTATTCTACTGGGATTACTGTAGCTCTATGAAGGCTCAGATCTCAGATCCAGCTGAGAGCGCAGCTGGCCCGAAGGGAGAGAACGGGGGAGGGCAGGGTAAGCCCTTGTCGGGCCGATAACCGCGGCGGCGCGCGGACATCAAACGCGGTTTTGAACCGAAGGGAAACGGCGAACCGTAATACGGGGGGAGATCAA
>UWZB01000154.1:39696-53001 GCA_900536885.1 Peniophora sp. CBMAI 1063
ATACGGGGGGAGATCAAGCAGGCGGCCATGGTGATGGGTGAGGGAGAAGGCCAACAACCGTGCCGCATTTCACGCGCCCGCGGCCCCGCAACTACATTTTGCCTTTGACCATGATCATGACCGTCTGCAGCCGTCTGCCCGTCACAAAATGCACTGTCCGTTTACGCACTCGCAGCCTGTCATATGCAAGAGCCGTGTCTTTGGGTACCAATACTTGGTCAATGGATGTCGACACCCACCCGTCCACGTTCTTCGACGGCAATGCCGTGATATGCGTCGCGTCGACATGGTGTCATTGTCCGGCACGCAGACTACCAGTTACCAACTTACCATCCGTGGACCGGGTTGAGCTCATCCCCTGAGCATACGTATTGATTGCTACACTGAACTGCTCCCCCGTAGTTCTACAGGCAACGCGTCCGCGACGAAGCATGACCAGTCGCGCGCAATGGGTATAAGAAGTGCATTGCAAATATGCCTGAAGTCCAGTCATCCGACTATGGCCGCAGTCACTCCCGTCTATCCTTGGCTAACCATCGCGTACTGCCTTGCATCAGTCATGCTATTACTTGTGCTACTGACGGGCATCATCCGCCAGAACTCGAACTTGGGCGTCACCCTCTTGTGCTTCTGGCTTTTCTCCGAGAACCTGACCGCTGCTGTCAACACCGTCGTATGGGCTGACAATGCCGAGGTCAAGCTGTATGTTTGGTGCGACATCGGTACGAGGGTTTCCAGTATCATTTGACACACTGCTGATTGGGTTCAACGCTGTAGTGTCTCATCTGCGAGAGATTGCGTTCGTCGTGAAGCCCATGGCGACGCTGATCATCACTCGCAGGCTGTTTCTCATTGCTACCAGTCTACAGTCGACGGACTTTGCCAGGGAGGCAGTGGTACGTTCTGCTGCAATCTGTCTC
Source organism: Peniophora sp. CBMAI 1063 (assembly GCA_900536885.1). Taxonomy (NCBI): domain Eukaryota; kingdom Fungi; phylum Basidiomycota; class Agaricomycetes; order Russulales; family Peniophoraceae; genus Peniophora; species Peniophora sp. CBMAI 1063. The sequence goes on from UWZB01000154.1 coordinate 40,617, forward strand.
TCGACCGCATCTGGATTCACACTCGGAATAGAACCGCCGGGATATCGCCATCGAGTGGATTCTAGGTCTGGTCATCCCCTTGCTGGTTGCTGGTCCCATTTGTGAGTCTCTCCTTGAGTTTTTCGATCATGATCGTGAATCGAACCTCACTCAGACTACCTGAACCAATACGCTCGGTTTGAGGTCGACGAACGCTTGGGATGCACGGATGCCACGTCATTCTCGGTCGTCGAGCTTTTGACCATGGAGTCGTGGACCATACTTCCTCCTCTGGTGTCCATCATATTCTATTATCGTGCGTCTTACAAGAACTGCCTTATCCCGCTGCTCGTACTGATTCGACACCTTTCTAGCCAAAGTAGTGCGGGTCTTCTATCGGCAGGTCAGAGATCACAGCAGCACCCTGTACAGTCACTACTCCGCATCCGAGCGCACGAACTACATGCGGATACTGCTCCTCGCCAGTGTCGATATACTGCTCACTCTACCCTTCGGCATCGTCAACATCACCTTAAATCTTGTAGCGGCACTGTCGCCGCCCGCGTTCTTTCCTCTGTACCTGGGCTGGTCCCTCTTGCACTCTGATTGGGATCCGGTGGTCTATACCTACACCGATCAGCAGATCATCGGTTCAGCTAAGCTCGCACAATACTACTTCACGTCTTGGACATCGCCTGTTCTCGCCTTTGCCATCTTCGGTCTCCTCGGGCTTACGCGGGAAGCGCGCGCATCATACCGGAGCGTTATCTCCGCAGTGTGCGGGCGACTGGGATGGAAGAGAGCTTTGTGGGCGCGGACCACTGGACACTCTTCGCTAGGAGATATCGAGTTCGGCATGCGACCCACGAGCACGTCTATGTTCGACGTCGAGACAGGGTACGCGTCCTTGCTGTGTCAAAGGGGCTAGACTGACGTGTTGGAATAGAACAAGGCATCCGTCGGTGCTGATATCAACAGCTGCGGCGAATCGAGGTTTCATCATCTGTACAGCTAGTGATTCGAACCCCACGAGTCGCTAGCCACACGTTGTGCATCCCACTTCAGGCTTTGCGGTCGGATGGAAGACCCGGCGCACTGGCAGGGAGACACGTAGTTTGGAGCGCGCGGACTTTGCCGGTAACTCTCCCAACGCAAGAATAGCTTGCCTGAGCCCACGGTGCATGATGAGCCCACTGGGTTGCATGGTGACCCGCCCTTCATACGCAAGTGGGGTCTCGGGAGGGGTACCCACGGTGCCGCTTCCGACGAGGGTGCTTTCTGTGCCTCGAACCCCGATCGCGAATGGTGTCGACCCCATCGTACTTCTTGTGGTACTCTGGGTTTCTAGCACATACCGGTCTATTTTGATACCTCAAGTTGATGCCGATGTATTCGGATACCACTCCGCGGATTACGTACCGTGTTGATGGGTCAGGGGCTCCGCCCTGCTCGAACTGTCGCAGACGAGGCTGCGCAATGCCAACACCTTGGTTTGGTGCGTTAAGCTTCAGGGCAGGCTAGTATGCGTATAGATGATCGGGGGCATCCCCTTCAATTGAACTTGGTTGCACTGTACGCGACGAGCGATGGTATACGACGGGCGGTACCTTTGACGGCATTCCTGGTACATATGGCCCACCTCACATGAAGGTCAAATAGTCATCGCCCAACACGTTCAATATGGGTATTTCTTACTTCACATATCCGCTGTATCCTATCGCATGCGTCCTGTCTTCCATTATGCTGCTTCTTGTGCTCTTGACAAGCGTCATCCGGCAGAGGTGGAACTTGGGCGTCGCATTTCTATGTATCTGGCTTCTCCTCCAGAATGTCACGGCCGCTGCGAGTACTATCATCTGGGCAGACAACGCGGACGTCAAGTTCTACGCATATTGCGACATAGGTAAGCTTATCGAGTCATACCCCAATACCTTGAACTGATGTATCATAGCCTCCCGGATACAGATAATCACATATATCGTCCAACCTATGGCGACGCTCCTCATCACCCGCCGGCTGTACGTGATCGCAAGTCTGCAATCAGTGGAAATCCCTAGTACATGGGTATGTCCTATATACGAGTTACGTTGCATGCCTGACGCATACATCATCCTAGAAACGGCCGGATGCTGTTATAGAATGGACATTGGGGTTGTTCATCCCTCTTCTTGTGGCCGGTCCCATATGTAAGCCCTTCGAACTAGAGGGCGGTCTTGCGCCATCCTGCTTCGCTGACCCTGGTTTAGATTATGTGAATCAGGCTTATCGATTTGTGGTGTACGAGGGTTATGGATGCGTCAATGCTCCAGCATTCTCTATACTCGAGACGCTGATCCAAGAATCGTGGAGTATTCTGCCCCCTCTGGTATCGGTGATCTTCTATTATCGTGAGTATTTAAGTGTTTCACCTCTTGTGCGTAAGGCTGAGCTGCATTCTTGCTGTAGCAAGAGTCGTACAAACGTACTATCGCCAAAGACGGGACATCAACAGCATCTTGCAAAGCGATCGTTCAAGCTTACGCACAAACTATCTTCGTATACTCATTCTTGCCAGCATCGACCTGGTGCTGACACTGCCAATTGCTATCATGCGCATCACGCTGGATGTGGTGACAGCTCTATCATCTTTAGAGTCTTTCCCCTTCTACTCAGGTTGGACACAACTACACGCAAACTGGGAACCAGTGAGCTTCTCTTACGCCGAACAGCAAACCTTCGGAACCGCATCACTCGTGCAGCTCTGCTTCGGTGACTGGACGTCCCCTATTTTGAGCTTTGCCATCTTTGGTCTCTTCGGCGTAACATCTGAAGCCCGCTGCTCATACTGGCGGATAATCCGTTCTGCGGGTGACTTATTGGGATGGAAGGCCATCTCAAAAGCACTGGATAATTCTTCTTCGCCTCGCGACGTCGGTCAGCCGTCATCTGTCGTGTTAGGATTCGACCTGGAGAAGGGGTACGCGAATCCATCCCCTATTACATTAGCTCGTTTCATAGACTCACAGGCGGCGTTCGCTCAGCATCGTCAACACAGGCGCTCCCGCTGAAGACCCGGATACGAGAGCGGAGTCATCTTGGCTTGAAGGACGCGGATTGTGTAGCTTGGAGCGGCCCTCGAAAGCAACGGGGGATCAGGAAGCTCACTGGGAGCAGTCCACTCCCAAAGCATCCTTGCAGTGCGTCTTCGCACCTGACACCACGTGATCATCAACTTACGCGATCTCCTAGCAGGAGCTTCGAGCACAATATTCCGGCCGTTTGGCAGAGTTCGGATGCCCACGAGGAATCGGATACTATGAGGCTTGGTTCACCAAAGTCGATGGAGTTCTCATCCCGTAGTTATGCAACGGTCAACTATGCTGAGGGAAGTATAAGGCGCTAATTTACATCATGTCGTACGCGACATCGTGTCCAACCGCCGAGCGTGTCTTGACGATGTGCGGACACATCAGTTCTGTTCATATAGATTCTTCCCGTGGTTTCTCTCGACACGAAGTTCTGATTGTGGCTCTGAATCACCCTCTGTAGCTTCACAATAAGTATTCGTAGGCATCGTTGAATGTAGACCTTTCTGGGGCCCAGTAGTGGTAATGGAGATTATGCAGGCGGAAGAACACATGCTTGGAGTATTATTATGCAATTGCGACCGGCTGAGTGATATCAAGACGATTGAGGCTACGAACAGTGTCAGCACGCTCCAGTAGGGACTAAAACGGTTGGCGCTGACCGCGGTTTCCCACCGCACCGCTCCGTTTTAGACGCTAACCGCGGCGGGCGCCACCGCGGTGGGAAATAACCGCGGTTTAGTCAGACCGCGGTTTGAGGCGGAAAGCCCGGTCCGAGCACTTTCGGCAACGGCCGATGATTTTCTGCGGCCTTGATGGCTGGAGACGAGGCATTGCCATCCGGCTATAGAACGTTTGACGTACATAATCTCGCCTGTTAAGGGGTTTACGGGCCGTAAAAAGTACTCGGAGAAGGCGGTGGGGTCACTGCGCCCGTCTGCTAACCAAAGACGGTTCCGAAACTTCACAAAAGTCGGGCAGTTTACCTCAAGAATGCTCTTAAAAATGGAGATATATTCCCAACAAGTGCACCCGAGATCGTAAAACTCGAGTTCAAGCAGCTCTAGGTAAGTATACTCCGCGAGATACTTCCAAGACCGATTCGGGATGCGTATCGATGACACGGAGCTCGAGTACGCGTGCACCAGCAATTGCGCGACCATCATGTGACCGCGATCTCGCTGTAGACGGTGCAACCGCGGTTTTCCGCCCACCGCGGTCAATTCCAACCGCGGTGACACGCTCCGCGACTTAAAACGGTGGACCCACCGCGGAGCTACCGCGGTGTTCCGTTTTAGTCCCTACGCTCCAGAAACGCGAGGGAGTTCCAAGACGCACGCTCCAGCCGCGTCGGCCTGCCTTGCACCAGCTGCAGTAGTAACGTTGCACTCTGATGATTCCCAGATGTCATGAGGTCAGGTGGGTTAGCCGCGTGGGCTGGAAGTTACACAGTGAAGGTCGACGAGAGAGGCAGCGCTTGGGTGGTGGCGAGACAAAACGAGTCGCGGCATCCGCCCCATTGATCTCATCTCTATCTTATCGCGGCTCACAGGGCCGAGCCTTCCGACCTCGCTCCGCGCGCGTCGCGCGAGCCTTGACGACTTCCGTCTTACACCTACCTACGGGCGCTTCCCCTCACTCGCTAGACTACATGTGAGTCATGAGGACCAGAGAACAGGAGCGCGTCACCGCTGGATGGATTGCTGTAGGCAAACACATCCGTCCGCATACGGTACATCGTCTAGTCGCATCCGGACTTCGGCGAGCTGAGTCCCGAATCGCACGGCGACCCGCGCATCAAGCTGTCAGGTCTCATAACCGAACAGCGCGGAGACGTTCGTTCGCCGGGTGCTTCTCCGGTAAGTCTGTTCTATTCTAGCTCAGCCGGCCCTGCCTCATCGAGTAACTCTCTTCCCAGGTTAGCTCAAGGTCTGCCAAACGACGTAGAGTGCCTATTGGGCGCAGTGCTCCTTACTGTTGGTTGCTATATGGCACTCGCCGTCGCACGTACTGCTTAAGGGCAAATGGCCAGTAGTTTGTCCAAAGACGAAGAGGGAACATCTCCTGCAACCGGCTGATAACGCTCCGGTGGTGGATGGTGGACTGTGCGCATTGCTTCTCCTCCGGCCCCAATCCTACGGTGTTCGTTTGTCGGGGTACCTTGCCACGCAACGATGTCACTCGACTATGGACTCCTGCCTGAGCTCTATAGGTGCACAGATCTGCCATTCATGGAAAGGCGGTAGTCACGGAGCCCGTTGTGACGCTTCTCAGCTATCTATCATCACCCCTGTCAATGTAATGAAGGGCGCGTCGCGAGTGCGAGAGTGTTCCGCATCAGGATCAGCGGGCCGCTACATACCACATAACTCGCCTCAATAGGCATAGTTGGTCGGACCTGTCTGGCTCCGCTTCTCCCTTCCTCCCTGTCGCTGTTTTGAATACCTATCAGGATGGGTCGCCATGCGTTGTGAGGCACAGCGCGGGTTCACCAAGTGCCTGACATTCCCCCCAAACGCAGTCATTCATATGCGTGAAAGGACGTTTGCGCGTGGCTGGGTACGCCTGATTGTTGGGGTTTGCCTGTATATGAGCTGAAGACATGTGCGGTGTTGCAGGTCGTTGTTCTACGAGCCCCCCTCGTGAAGATGGCCGCAGTGGATCCTACGTACCCGTTGTATCCCATTGCATGCACTCTGGCTTCCGTCATGGTATTCTTGGTTCTAATGACCAGCTTCGTCCGCCAGAGCTGGAACCTGGGCGTCACGTTTCTCTGCTTCTGGATTTTCATCGAGAACATCACCAGTACAGCAAGCGCCATCCTATGGTCAGACAACGCCGTCATCAGGTTATACGTCTACTGTGACATTGGTAAGATCGACGTCGTATCTAAGAGCGTTGGCAGCTCAATCGATCATACACTCTACACTCTAGTCAGTCACCTGAAAATCATTACATCCTTCGTTAAGCCCATGGCGACTCTCATCATCATCCGGCGGCTTCACATGATTGCCACCCTTCAGTCTCTAACGCCCTCGAGCGAAAGAGCGGTGAGTGCTTGTCTCGAAAGCACTGTTCTAAGTGACCGACAGAGTTACAGAGACGACTAGATATTGCTCTGGAGTGGACGCTGGGCTTGATCATCCCCCTTCTGTTGGCCGGTCCTATCTGTGAGTCCCACCAAGTGATGTACGGCGACCGTGTGGCTGATGTGGGTCTCATGCTTAGACTATGTGAACCAAGGTGCTCGGTTCATAACCGAGGAAGGCTTCGGGTGCACGAACACCGTCACCTTGTCGGCAGTCGTGCTTCTGACCTATGAGACATGGAACATCATTCCTCCCCTCATATCACTCGTGTTCTATTATCGTGCGTCTCTTCTGGCCTTGTCCTCTACAGGGAGAACTGGATGCGCGCTGACCCTGTTGTTCCAGCCAAGGTGATACGGGCGTATTATCGACAGCGCCGAGACGCCAACAACTTCATGCGCAGCGATGCGTCGTCGATATCCACGAATGTCTATCTTCGAATTCTCGCCTTGGCCAGTATCGACATCCTACTCACACTTCCGATTGGAATCGTCAACATCGCGTTGAATATAAGCTCGACAGTGGTGTCTATTGATACAGTACCTCTCTACCCAGGCTGGACGGCACTCCACTCGGACTGGGAACCCGTAAGCTACACATACGCCGAGTTGGAGACTTTTGGACGCTCGGAGCTCGCAAGAAACTACTTCTCTTACTGGACATCCCCCGTACTCGCGTTCGCCATCTTCTGCCTCTTTGGAGTGACATCCGAGGCCCGTGCATCGTATTGGCGTATCATTCGCGCTGTGGGCGACCGGGTTGGATGGAGGCGCACTACGCGGCCGGCAAAGGAAGGACATACGTCGTTGGGCGAGATTGAGTTTGGCCAGCGGCCGCAGAACATGTCGGGACTTGACCCGGAGATGGGGTGCGCATCCAAGTCATCTACTCGCTGAAGCTATTTTCATCACCTGAGAAGGTCCCGTACGCCTAGCAACATCAATGCTGATAGGTCTGATAAAGACGAGGTCATCGGGGATGAAGTGCTGGGGCGCCTAACGGTGCCAGGGTTGGATTCGCAATCGGTCACAATCTTGCAACATCAGGCGTCGACTGGGGACGAGAAATCCCAGTGCGTAGTGCACACGCGCTCTTCATATGGAGTACAGCTTTACTGATTGTACTCGTTTGGAACTATAGACATAGGGCAGTAGCCCTGTAATGATTGTGAGCACGTTCGTGTCATGATGACGCGTATCGGGTGGTCGCCGAGAAATGGAGAAGGGTCAAGACCGGCTTCGGTATTCAATCGTCCAAGATATGATGTGCCGTTGGATGTATTTTCTGCGGATATGCATCTATCTCGGTAGCCTTTATATCATACTAGAATGCGTACGTTGTGCCATCACTGCAAATACATGCGGTCAATACCTCGGTGGTGGGTCGCGACGAGATGCAGAAGCGCTAGCTGGCGGTGAAAGTCCTTCAGCCTCCCGCAAAGCTAGACTATGAGTCCCCCCGACTAACTAACGTATAAGCTGGCCGATGTACAACGCGGGTGGGCGAGTGGTGGTGGTAACGGACAGGGGTGCTCCGCGCCATTTACAATATTTCCGCTAACATCTTATCGCAATCTTATCGTCGACTTATCAACAACCAGTCCGAGCCCGCGCATTTTCCTCAACCCCGCATCACAGAATTCCATGCTCGCCATCCGAACGTCTCGATTACTTCCTCGACAGCTTCCCATCTTACGCCCATCTCGCGCCTATCGCCCTTTCGGCCTAAAGAAAATGGAAGTTGACGCCGCACCGTCCAAGACGCGCGCCGCGCCCGACTCTGACAGCGCGGATGGCGAGCGCGCGGGCAAGCGCGCGCGAATCGACGGCGAGCCCCCGCTCGACACGCAAAATGCCGTGCCAGAACCCGGCCCATCTGCTCCTGGCGCGCCGAGTTCGAACTTGAAGAAGAATGGCAAACCGAAGGGCGACAAGCCAGCGCACATGACGAAGAAGCTCTCCGCGCGAGCGCGCAAAGCGGCGGCACGCGGTTCGAGGGCACATGCGATGCCGGAGGAAAGCACTATGGAAGCCGTGTTATTTAAAGAGGTTGAGGACGTGCTGGGCGCAGATGCCGTTGCCAAGGCTGTAGAGGAGGGTGTAGAGTGGGAAGCGCCGTACCCGAGGGGCAAGGAGGAGAAAGCCGAGGTCGAGGTTCGAATAGTGGCCATCAGCGCGTCGGGATGCGGCATCGGGCTGCCAGTAGACGCCGGAGGGGATGAGAGGAGAAATCATTGGGCGCTTGTGGTCCCCTTCGCACTGCCAGGCGAACGCGTTCGCGCCCGCGTATTCCGACATGCGCGTCTACACTCGCACGCAGACTTCGTCGAGCTGCTCGAGGCGAATCCCGAGCTGCGTGACGATTCGCGCGTCAAGTGTCAATACTTTGGAGAGTGCGGAGGTTGTCAATATCAGATGGTCGATTACGCCCAGCAGTTGGAATGGAAGGCGGATGTGGTCAGGAACGCGTACAGGCGCTTCTCCGGTAGGCGCGCGTCTAGTTTTAGCTGTGGCGCCTTGGCACTCAAACCTCCCCAGGTCTCCCTTCCACCTCTGTTCCCACCGTACAAGCAACCATTGGCTCCCCGCTACAGTACGGCTACCGCACCAAAATCACACCTCACTTCGATGCGCCGCCTAAAAGCGTCGCAAAGAAGTACGCGGGGTCCGATCTGACTGCGCCGGAGGGTGACAAGCCGGACTGGTTGAGGATAGGCTTTAACCAGGTCAACACACGACACGTCATCGATATTGAGGTATGCGCATACATTATGGTGTACTCGATACAGTGCTAATGATGTGAGCAGGAATGCCCAATAGCTGCTCCTGTACTCAACCAGGCGCTCCCTTCCATTCGCGAAGGCATCGCAAAGTATGTCCGGTTCTTGCCTCTCGTCGGCTCAAACTCACGGAGAGGCGCGCGCAGGAAGTCCTTGACGTATAAGAAGGGCGTCTCGCTGATTCTGCGCGACTCTTTGCCGATACCTGCAACCACTGCTGAGGGCAACGACGCGCCGGCACCATCCGCTGCTTCAGAAGACGAGGCCCACGGTACGTTCTTTTCAACCATCCATGCATAACATACCCTGACTGATGTCGTACGTCCTATAGTATGCATAACGGACTTCAAAGCAACAGTCCGCGAACGCGTCGGACCCTTGCTCTTCGACTATAACGCCGGATCCTTCTTTCAGAACAACAACTCGGTGCTCGTCCCGCTCACATCCTACGTCCGCGACGCGATCTTCCCTCCCTCTTCCTCGACTGCTACTACTTCTGCCGCAACGCCACCGACACACTTGGTCGACGCCTACTGCGGCGCCGGCCTCTTCGCCCTCTCCCTCGCCGAGAAGTTCGACAAGGTCGCCGGTATCGAGCTCTCCGCCGACTCCATCCGCTCAGCGACGCACAACGCAACACTCAACAACCTCGGCGAGAAGTGCACCTTCCGCGCCGGCGACGCGACGTCCATCTTCGACGCCGTACCCGACTTCCCGTCGCATCTCACAGCGCTCGTCATCGATCCTCCGCGCAAAGGATGCGACGAGAGCTTCATCAACCAGATGTTACAGTTTGGAGCGGGGACGGTCGTGTATGTGAGCTGTAACGTGCATACGCAGGCACGGGATGTGGGGAGGATCCTCGAGGGACGCGTTAAGAGGGAGGGGAAGGAGGAGGGGAAGTATGTGATGGAGAGTTTGAGGGGGTTCGATCTGTTCCCGCAGACGGCGCATGTGGAGGCTGTTGCGGTGTTGAGGCTTGTGGACGCGTAAAGCATAGATATGGCCGTTGTAAAAAGCTATCTTGATTGCGTCTACGGGCGAGTGACCGGGAATGTGCGGGCTCGGTGTATAGCGGAGTACCTATTGCAGGAGTGATTAGTGGCTGGGCCCATAGCCCAAGCACCGTCGGAGACCGGTGACCGGTGATTGCCGACTGACCGACTGCCATGCAGTTGACAACACTCATTGCACGTTGAATCCGGCCACCATCTTCTGGCTAGCTTCACTTGCCCTGCGAAAATATCAACTTTGGTATGCTCTCATTCTAGTGTGGCTTATCTCACATCCAACTGACGTTGGATATCGCAGGAGTCACCTGGCCCGCCGATCAATTTCTTATGAACATCGCAAGTCTAAACGACGACGTTCTGCGCGAGATCTTTGACTATGTCGCTATCATAGAGCCCTTCGAATTGAATAGATTCACTCGAAAGCTCTTGCACGGGCTTGGATGGGTTCGGATGGGCCATATCTGCCAACGATGGCGGACACTGCTCCTCGAAATGCCTGCCCTTTGGGGGCGTGTCTCTCTCACAAACACGCGAGTTCCCCCAGAAGCGTTTCATACGCTGCTTAAGATGGCCCGAGACGCCCACTTGGAAGCGTATATTGAGTCTTGCCGGGCTGGTTACGGTGGCGACAGCCAGGTGCAGGAGGATCATTACCAACTTGTCCTCGGCGTCGCCAAATCACTCATACCTCGTATTCGAGTGCTGTCGATTGATGGCGTCTCCTATCATCCTCAGGATGATCTTGGACATTTCTTTCAGCAAGGTCCTCTTCCGAATCTTCTCAAACTCTATGTCAATTATCATGGCGGCAGCTGGCAGCCAGAGACCCTCGATCGCAATATCTGCATGGACGCTCCTCATCTCACTGAGCTTAAGCTCAGCCTGTTCGAATTAGGCCTACCCATGGCTGATGGATCTCACAAAGGATTCTGTCTCGATATCCCGAACGTCAAAACGCTACTCATTGAGTGGCGCGGGATGAGCTTCGGGGAGACGACCATGTGGAACCTTCGTTGGATTGCTACAGTCATTCAAAATGGGCCTTTGATCGAGAACCTTGCCATTGATCTGGCATTCTGGCACTTCGAAGCTGACTGGTTTACCCTATTCAATGGCCAGAATGCCCTTCTTTACAACCTGAGATCTTTGATCATCACGCAGCGCAGCATGTGTATGCACACTGGCGACTTTCTGACTCGCATCTGTCCCTCGCCTCCTCCCGCTTTCACATTCACCGCGCGATACATCAGGCCTGAGGACGTCGTTCCCATTGCGCAATCTTTGGCGCCGTATCTCGCCGCTTGTGCCTCGTATAGCACAATGTACATCCGGTTTTGCCACCCGATGTGGGTGATGATACACGTATTGCCCAAACCCAGTGATGCTCGCGCACTCTCAGAGGAGAAGACATTTAACTGGCGGTCCGAGGATAATCTCGCGAAACTGGAACGTCAGACGACGCTATCCCTGTCCACGCTCTCCAATCTCCACATCTCCGTAGAGCTCCTCCCCGACCTCGCATCACGACTACATCTTGCGCAACACACACACCTACACGTCAACGGCGGCGTGAACCCTGCTTACTGGTGGTACATGTTCCGACACCTCGTCGCGCCGCGAATGACATCCGTGCATACTTTCATCATCGACAATCTGTCGTGGCTCGGGCCCAAAGCAGGAGATATGAACGCGCTGAGTATCATCGGCCCGCCTGATCATGGTCTATTTGAGGGTATTGAACACCTCCAGACGTGGACAAGCTCGCCTCTTCCAGCCCTGCGCACGCTAATCGTGACATCGTGGGTCACGGGCACTAAGAGCCGCAAACGCTTGGGACTCACACACCTCGTTCGGCTCCTGATCCACCGCTTGGAGATAGGGCTCCCCGTACACTCGGTGTACTTGCGAGGAGGATGGATGAATGCAGGGCTGGCGCCAAAGACGCAGAAGGATAAGGTCATTGATAGCGAGGCGCTGAGGTGTATACGAGCGGCTGTTACGGGCGAGGTCTTCGACGAACGAGTAGTGCTCGGACCTTGACAGCGGTCATTAGCATGTACTGTGTATACTAGTGTCCATCTTGAGCTGGAATGGACGGTGGCGCGTAGCCGTAGAGTCTGCTTCCTGTCATCAGTGCCAGTGTGGCGTAAATGATCTGCTGGCGGCGCCGCTCGGCCGCGTGCACGATATTTACCCAGATCATTGCAATTAGTGTCATGACTAGTATAAGCAACATTGAAGGTATGTACACGTTATGGGTCGTGAAGTATGCTGGCTGCGTACACTAGTCTTCTATCCCCGAGTTGTGCGGAAAAGATGTTGGCGAGTCGGAGCAAAAGTCGAGTCTACCATCCCTTTCAATAGCATTGGTGCTGATGGACTGATACCTCAGGAGATTGAATTGTTACAGCTGCTTGCAAAACGATAGGCCACTTGAGGGTCCTACACATACAGCCCGTT
>UWZB01000155.1:0-29693 GCA_900536885.1 Peniophora sp. CBMAI 1063
CTATAACGGTGTCCGCCCGAGCATGTACCTCATCCGAAACTTGAACGGTGTCACGTTCACCATGCTCTACGACACCGTCTTCAGGCGGTTGCTCGCAGCCACTCGATCTAGCCCATGTATCGTTGTAGTCATCATAGATCTGGTCAACTGGATCTGAAGTGCAACGAGGGCCCGGTATCGCGACGTATGGGTCGGCCTGAAAGTCGGGGAAGTTCGAACGGTCCGATGTAGAGGCGCCCGCGGGAGGTTGATATGCGGAAGCCGCAGGAAGCGAGCTCGTCTCGCGCCGGGTCGGATTGATGCTTGAAGGGGGAGGGCGATCTAGTTCGCGAGCGCGAATAGTATGCAGCTCGCTATCGTCATGGGCGAGAGCCTTGCTATGGGTTACCCAATTCGGGAACTCCTTTGTACAAAGGCGGCATTTATAATGGCCATCGGCACTTGTCTGCCAGGCTGCAAGACATTAGTAGAGGTATTTTAGTGTAGTCGCAGTACACACCATCATCGAACCGTAGAGAGGGCATGAGCGACGGGAGGCAATGTTAGTAACGCGCGCGGGCTGTCGTCCGTCGTGAACGTCAAGAGACAAGTCGACTTGAGATCGGCCGGTCACAGATCGGCGGCCTCACTCGAGAGCAACGGTGGGGAACACATGAATTACTAGGTACGTGCAAATACATGGATACGATACAGGTGAGATGGGGGTAGATAAGAGGAAAGTCGCGTTGTGAGCTTGACACCTTAAAACGGTGTGAATTTGATGGGGATTCCCGTGGCGCACGTGCGCCTCAACGAATTCCGGTGGGCGGCCGACTTGCAGTGTACACCACCGATGCAGGACCGCTAGAAGTGTCATCAGCTTTCCGCCACCGTGGCAGTATAATGCAGAACGTACACTCGTTTGACGCCCTGGATTGAGCGTAAAGGACCTCATGAGCTTTGCGCACACAGAAAGCATAGCTTGAAGGCTGACCTTCTCCATCCATGTCAAGTGCGCCTTCAACTCCGTAAGCCCGAACGATAGTACGACGACGTAGTCCTGCCGGCAATAATCGCCGCGCGCGCCTCCCCGGAAAGACTTCGGAATGCGCGAGGCGTCCGCGGATATCGTGCACAGCGTCGAGAATAGCTCTGCATGGTTCCTCAGTATCAACACGTAGTCGAGAAAGCCGATGCTACTAACCGGGTTCTTCGTCCGTCCACTTGGGAGACCGATCACCACGGTAACAGGCCACCTCGCAGTCGATTCTGTCCACGCCAAAGCGAGAGACGATATGAAACGGGCGCTCAAATTCGGTATCCTCCGTCACTTGGATGCCCTGCGTAACACAATGAGTACGATTTGAACCAAAACAAGGCATGTACAGACCTTCGCAAGGACCGACTGGAAACCATCATTCAACATCTCGATCCCGTCAGGCGAGATAAAGACCTTATGCGCGCGCTGAGCGTGGTCCGGGAGCTTCTTGTCGTAGACATGGGCGCAGCGCGAGCCGTAGGTCATTTTCGCGACACGAGCGGAAACGTAGTGATCTAGATGGAATGATACAGCGCCCTGTGCGACGGCCTTGTTCCTGGAACTCGACATCAGGACATTGTAGATGGAAAGATTCAGATGATGGGCACGTACGCGTGAGTGTCCGGGCGGAAGAGGTTTAAGCCCGCGGCATCCAGATACAGCTTGAGCTTCGAGTAGAGGTACTCGCTAGCGGCAAAGCCGCCCACGAGGAGGTATATCTGGATGCTATGAGCTCGCGAGTACGTGAGTTCCAGTCACAGCGATACATACAGGGATATCCTTATCCTCGCCCGCGCGAGCTTGCTGGTCTTCGATCGTGGCGATAATCTCACGGATGGCCGGGTCGAAGAAGCTGCACAGCTCATCGCTGCGCACGAAAGATCAGGTATTCTGTCACTTGAACATCAATGCGCGAGCCAGAATAACATACTTCGTCAGCTTGATTTGACCGTTTCGAATACCGAGCTTGATGTCTTTGTCTGCGAGAAGGGAGCTGAACTTGATGTACGAGTCGCCAGCACCCTTGAACCGCTTCTTGGTGATCCTATCGAACTCTTCGGACATGGCGTCGAGATAGCCTTTCTCGCCAAACTTCGTCCCGGCAAGCTTGGCTGCATGACAGCTATCAGCTTAAACTGACCGTGCTTCAGTAGGATAAAACGTACCTTTGAGAAACTTGTGCGCACGGTGACGAACGAGGACGGAGCCTTGGAAGATCCCTATGAGACACATGAGTTCAATTCCGGACGTAGCCAGGTAAGCAAGACGTACCCTTAGATGCAGCCAGCTCCTGAATCTCAACGGGAGCTGCGTTGATGAACGTGTACGTGCTGAAGTCGACAGTTCCACCGCCCGCGTCAATGATCATGACTTTGCTGCCAGTCTACCGGTTATTGAGTACGACAGACTCCTTCCTGTACGAGCAGAGAGGCACCCACCGAGATCACATCCTCGAGCATACCAGAGGAAATACAAAAATGGAAGGACGCCTCGCCTTCCGAGACGAACTTCACACGCTCATGGCCAGCCGGCGTGTTTGGCACGAGTTCTGCCAGAACCAACGCCCGACGCATAGCAGCTTGTTGCGAGCCCTCCCATCCATTCGGGTAGGTCAGGATAAACTCAATCTCATCCTTGAGCGAATCCCACACAAGCTGTCCACTTGCATGGGTCTCGCAGATGAACGCGCGAGTGCGCTCGAAAAGGTATTGATAAAAGTCGGCATACACCGCTACGACGTCTTTATTAGGTGGCAAGACGGTATGCGGTATGTCGGCGTTGGCCGCATCGGCGCCGCTTGGGGAACGTAGAAGAAGCTTAAACCTTTCCTCGTTGTCAGAGCATGGCCTACAGCAGAAACGGTGGCAGCGCGTACCACTCAACACGGAATGGCTCTACGACGTCCCACTCGTCCTCTTCACCATCGCTACCCTCCATATCACCACCGTCCAGCGGAGGCAGCTCGGCGCCGATCGCGAGTAGTTTGCCATTCGCATCGTAGTACACGACAGATGGTACCTTCGAGTCGCCCGCTTCCTGTCCGACGTATCTGTAACTCTGTTGAGTGCGGAGAATGCCGGAGATATACTGTAGAATGCTCACCGAGTCACCGTCTTAATTTCGGGCACCTTTCCAGGATCCAAAACGGCATAGGATACACCGCTGTAGGTAGTGCCGAGATCGAAGGCGATAACAAGCTTCCGCTTGGTGCCAGCGTAGGGCGTTCTATGGGAGGACATTGGTCGGGACCTTGTTCTAACGAGGGGAGATGATGGGACAAGAAGAACAAGGTTGGCACACGACAGTCGAACTGGAAAGAGTCGAGGAGGCGCCGTTGTGCAATGTGCACGCAAGGGCCCACAAACCTGCCATCCTCGGGCGTTGCCATCATAGAAGCCGGAAATCCTACAACACGAGGTCTTCGCGAGCGCCAATTCTAATGTCAAACAAGACACCTCCTCGAAGGTGCCGTTGAAGGCGGAGGCCCTCTACAGCTGACAGTCCTCGCAGCGTTGAGGTCGACGCGCTCCTTATGCGCGCGGTTCGGCGTTGAGTGCGGCCGCGAAGCTATTACATGGCTGAGGAAATTGTTCATAAATGTCGCTGAAAGACCAGGCAAGAGTCTTGCATGTCTTCAGATATAAGATTATGCGTCTGGTCTGCAAATCCCTCAGCTCGAGAGCGTAGACAATGTGACAGCAGATGGTGTTGGCGCGAAGACAGCGACGGCGGCACCGCCGTGAGGCGCACGGCAACTGCCGAATTTGTTTCTCACCGTTCATTCAGCTGGTGAAGCGGCCCTTGACAGCAGCAACGACGATGTCGCCTTGCTTTATCTTATCTTCGATGTTTACTCGCACTGCATACCACTTGCTGGAAATGGCTTGATATTGTGCTAAGTACTCGCGTGGACAGCGTGTCTTTCCGTAGGATTCAGGGGTTTGATCGCGCCGGCGCTTATGTCGCTTCTCCCTACAGCGCGTGTCCTGTTACTCACAAGCGGCAGGCAGCACTCGGCAGTGGCAAAAAAGATGCATTTCGTCCCTTGCTCTCCTACCACCACCCTGAGTGCACCGCGATGACTCCTCTGGACATCTTTCGCACCGTCTTCCGGTTCTTATTCCAGTACTTTCGCTGGCCGTTCCGCCGGCGTATAACGGCCGAGAAGCGCGAAAGAGAACTGGCAGACGAGTACGAGCTGCGCATTCGCCGTACCTCGACAGAGCTCTCCGGCCAGATCGGCGAGCTCCAGCGTCAGCTTCGACAGGAGCAGGACAACCATGCTGCAGCTGTCCGTTCTTTGCAGCGGTCTTTGCAGGAGCAACAGGCACGCTCCGATACCCAGATCAAGCAGCTCGAACGGGAGCGCACTCAGTTGCAGCTCGAAGGGCGGGCGCTCACTCGTCAACTGGACGAGAAGACAAAGCACCTAGAGCAACTCGGGAAGGAGTCCTCTGAAGCTCAAAGGTGGATGAGCATACGTGACGCGTGCACGGATGCACAGGTCGTTGCAGATGTCGAGGGCGTCAACTGGGAGGTGCAGAACATTGCAACACCGCTCGCCGACGCGTTGGCGGCGTGCATACCCGAGAACACCGCTTTCGTCGTGACGCCAGAAACATCTACGCATGTGCCATTCAGCGAGCAGGCTCTTACTACGCTCGGCAGCATAGACATGGATCCCGGCGCTAGGGAGGTCCTCCTGGGTATCGCTGTTCAGTCCGCCCTCGTATCCTTCTGTCGGGAAGCCGCCTTACAATGGGATCACGGGTTCCTCAGCCAGTCACCCGAAGCGCGTTCGTGGTTTGGCGCCGTGTACGACTCGGTCTACCAATCTGGTAAGTCCCGTCTTCCAGCTGTCATTTGCTAGTCGACACGATCAACTAACCCAATTATAGAACCCGCCGCGATCTCCGGCAACTGGAAAGCGCTCGCACATCGCCATGCTGGGCTCATCGCAACCACTACTCACGGGACAGTCAAGGATCAGCTCATGCGCGCCTTGATCTCAGCGATCCTTCCTATCGCTTCTGCATGTGGGCTCGACTCTGAGCGTACTTACGAGGTCATCCAGACCTCAGTCACCATGGACACCCTCGCCGGCTTGGCCATCGCCGTTCAAACGCTCAACGAGCATATCAAGGAGTCCGTCATATCAAGCTCCCTAGTCCCAGTCGTGGTCACTCCAGGCACCTTCTTCAACGGAAACGAGATGCGCGTCGGCCTCGGTGGCGACGAGACTGGGGATGCCATTGTTATGAGCACTACCGGGCTTGGGCTCGAACGGTACGAGCGGAAGGAGGATGGGTCTATCGAGAAGACGATGCTCTTACAGCCGGAGGTTGCTTTGAATGCGGTACTTGATCAACTGTAGCTCGTGTTTTGTTGTACCGATACGCGCGGCCTTTGTACGCTTAATCATGACCTGTATCACTGTAAGGGCTGGGATTCAAGACGCTCTGGCCGTCGTGGGACATTACGCATAGCGAGTAACTCATGCCTGCGCACTATGAGAGGACGTGGCAGTTGAGAGCGCCCTGGCGGATGCTCGGGCCCGTTACTCGTGGACAAATCAGGAGCAAATCCGCATGGAATGCGAAGCCCAGTGAGATTTCACAGCAGATCAGAGACGTTACAGAGGTATTATCCAAAACACTAACGTATGGGGGAGGAACAGGTGACCATGTACAAAGGTTTATTCTACAGTGGATGAGACGGTCGAGTAATAGATTATGAGGCCACAGTGACAGCGAAGTCGCTCTCGTAGATGATAGATGCAGGAGACCTGGAAGGGATGTCAGTACACGAGAGCAATAGCAGAGGCATCTTGCGCTTACCGCTTTTCAACGCCGCGCTGGGTGGAGAAGAGAAGCACTAGTCAGTCAAAGGACCGTTCGATGATCACGACGATCACTTACCTCGTCCTCCCAGGCGATCTCCGCTTTGAACTCGGTCAGCCCGAAAGATAGAACCATATACAGTTGTGACACTGAGTAAAGACCGAGCTTTCCTTGCTTGAACTCCTGGGGGATACCGGCAAGAGAGGCTGTCACAGTGCACAGCTTAGCAAAAGCATCTAGAGTACTTTCAGCATCGGAACCTGAATGTTGGGCAATCTATCACGCACCCTTATCCTGGTCTACGAACTTCGGAGGCTTGGACCCGCGGTATGCCATCACATCCATACTGCAGTCATCCTTTTCCCACGAGTCCCGAGAACGAAACATGGAGAACGACTCCCGGAACTCCTCGACCTCGGAGACTTGCTCGTCCTGTAACCATGAGATTCAGTCACGGGCCGGGTAACGATGAGCCAGGCACGGACCTTGAACAGGATTGGCAAAAAAGTGCCGCGAACCCAGACTTCACCATCGTCACCGATATACGTCGAACGGCCCTCGTATGCGGCAGGATCAGGGAACGACCAGGAGGCGGACGAGGTTCCTGTGCCATAGGTGTAGCGCGCAACTCGGGTGGAGACAAAGTGGTCTACGAAGAAGTCGACTGCACCCTCTGCAACGGCCTTATTGCTGTAAGGCGATTAGCGATCGTCAATGATATCGAAGAGATGGACATACGATGGCGTCGCAGGTCGGCACAGCTGCACGCCTAGCTTCTTCAAGTGAGCATCGAGTCGGTGGAATAGATATTCGCTCCCTGCATAGCCTCCTACCAAGAAACAAGTCTGACGTATACGCATGAGACGTAGCCGTCGTGACGACAAGGACTATGCGCACCATGATGGTAGCCTGAGAAACAGCCGCAATCCTCTGGCTCTCAATGGCGTCGATAATGGCGTCCAAACCGGGATCGAAGAAGCTAAACATCTCTTGCCTGCGAGACGATTAGCCACGCAGTCGTGATGAAGTACATGAACACGTACTCTGTCAGCATTAAGCTTCCATTGCGAATACCGACCTTGGAATCCGTGTCCAAACTGCGAGAGCTAAATTTGACGCCCGAGTGCCGCGTGCCCTGCCGGAACCTCTTCTTTGCGATTTTATCGAACTCATTCGCCATACACTGGACGTAGGACTCTTCGCCGAACCTGGATTCACGAAGTTTATCTAAAACGTCACATGCATTAGTGATATAGCATGCACGTATAGCCCAGACAACATACCACGGAAATAGTTCTCGGCGCGTTGCCGGACGATGACCGCGCCTTCAAAGATGCCTGGACGCCATTATGAGTGTCAGTGAGACTGAGTAGTAGGTGCGCACATACAATCGGAAGCAGCAATCTCGGAAATCTTGGTAGGTGATATAGACGTAATGGAGTAACTGCTGAAGTCCACAGTGCCGCCGCCAGCGTCGATGATCAGCAGACTGTCGCCAGCCTATATCAGAGTGACTCAGTCAGGTGCATCATATTGCATACGACTTCAATATACCTTGAACCGGTCTGCGTACGTCTCATGGGAAACACAAAAGTGAAGGCTGGCCTCGCCCTCGGTCACAAAGGTCACGCGCTCGCGTGCTTCCTCTTCGGTAACGATACCAGCGCTGACAATCGCGGACCTCATCGCCTCTTGCTGAGCGCCACCCCAGCCATTCGGGTGGCTGAGGACGAAGTCAATCCTATCCTCGAGCGAATCCAAGAGAAGTTTGCTCATGTTGCCGACCTGCGTCTCCCTGATATACGTCTTCGTGCATTGGTAAAGGTACGCGTAGTAGTCAGCGTAGACGTCCACGAGGGTCTTGGAAGCTGGGAGCTTTGGGGAGGGAATTCCCGGCGCAGTTGAGGAGCCTTTATCGCGAAGCAAGAGTTTGAACCTAGTGGCAATTGCGTCAGCCATTCATGCAGACGTACAATGTCTATTATGACGCACCATTCGACCTTCAAGATATCCTCCTCCTCCAAGTCATCACACGGTTCGGGTTCAACGCCAATAGACAACACGCGGCCTTTCTGATCGTAGTAGATGATAGTTGGAATGACCGCGTCCTTCGATTCCAAACCAGGGTATCTGTAGAGATTGAGGGACAAAGCACGCTTCCAAGACATCTGTCTACGCACCTGTACACAGTCTGCACGTGCGGAACCTTGCCGGGGTCGAGAAAGGCATAGGACGCTCCACTATATGTGGTGCCGAGGTCGAACGCAACGACCAAGCGGCGATCGTGACCGTTGAATGGGCGGCGGGGTGGCATAGTCAGAATCCTAGTAGACAGAGATGGGGGATGGAAGTGAAGGTGGTTGGGATGCGGGTGGTAAACCCTTTAAGTGGCATGATCGCGTGCGCGCCCTCAAAGGGCCCTGTGGCTTAGCCGAGGTTAGCTGCCACAAAGGGCATCCATCTTCCGGGAGCCACTATCTCCTTGAAGTACTCCCGTAGACTCGCCGTCGCGTTAGTTGCAACTTTTCCCCTACTCCCATCTTCAGCGTTGCTCCCTTCGCACGTTATGATCGGCCAGTTTCTGGGACTGGGTGCGACCACCACAGAAGGCGCAGACGCTTGGCAGGTATGTTCCAGTTCACGTACATCCCAACTTTGACGGCCGACGATTCGATCTCAGTTCGTGGACAATGATGAGATGGCGACGCAATTGGAAGCCGCGGCCACCGAGACGGTGCATTGCCAGGCTAGACTGGAAGAGATGCACGGCGTACTGCAGCAGATGAGAGCGCGTCTGGGCACAATGCACGCCATGGTCACGCGGAGCACTGGCTCGGAGGCACAAACTTGCAAACCGTCGGGTAACCGTGATGCTGAGATTGCCGCGCTGCGCCAGGAACTGGTGGAAAGCAGACGGGAGCGCGAGAAGCTTGCGCATCTGGTTGGCGAGCGTGATCGTGCGCTTCGCCATGTTACACAGGAGCGAGACAGCTTCGCCAAGTTGCTCGCGAGCCGCACAGCCGAGCTCGACGCCGCGCAAGCCTTTCTCCCCGCCGCAGATTCCGTCACGGACACGCACGCCATCGAACTCGTCCAGGCTCTCAACTACGAAATATCGCAGGCTGCCACTGTCCTCGTCGAATCGTTGGATGATGAATCCCGCCGACTTCCCATCTCCGAAAAGCTCTATGTTGCGGTTTGCTCCAGCGTGAAGGTGGTCGGCCAACCCATAGTCGATCTTCTGGGTTCATCCAGCGAGGACCCCATGCTCTCCTTGCAGATAGGATTTCAGGCGGTTTTGGTCCAGATGGCGAAGTTAGAGATCAATTGCTGGAGTCATCGTATACTGACGTCTGACGCTTCGAAACTCGATGTCATCAAGGAGGCTATGGCGAAGAAGGGTAAGCATCGGAACCAGTCTCCGAGGAGTGAGCTACTTACCAGTATACCTCAGAGCCGGAGCACGTCGCCGTGAGATGGAGCGCGCTCAGTCATAAGTACGCAAAGGAGGCCATCGACAAGCAATTCGGTGCAGACGAATTGGCCGCGCGTCTCGCGCGTCAATGGGCCGACGCCGTCACTTTGGCAGGTTATAATGGTGATTTGAGTTCTAGGGAGAAGTCGAAGAGTGTGACGGCCAAGGTTGGACCGCAGTTACTGGAGGTGGCGAAGCTCATTCTCCAATTGAACGTGGTCCTTGGGCAGACAGTACTGCGAGGCTGGATGTACTGTACCGGGGCGCGGGCTGGCGAGGATTACGATCCCTTCACGATGGAAATGGACTTCCAAAGCGAGGATGTAGAGGTGCAGGACGCGAGGGAGTACAGTGTCATCGGCGTGACGGCGCTGGGCTTGCAGAGGTCGGAGGGCGCGAAGGATGTTACTCTGCTGAAGTCGAAGGTCACCGTGAAGTCTGTCGCTCAGTCGGACGTTTAGGCTCTTTAGTACTGTAGCTGCATAGATCTTTGTATACGCTTTCGCGCGGGTTTGGTAATGTCATAGGTTTGGATTGCACAGGAGTGTGTGGTTTATGTAGTGTCATGAGAGAAGCTCGACAACCACGGTGCTGGCGGCTGTCACCGGGCTGTGCCTCGGTCGCAAACGGATGTTCGGCTTGAATCGGCCGAAGCCGCAAGCGAGCGGCAAATCGGCTGCCGAGGCGCTTACTGGCGCTTATGGGTTCAACTCGTAGTGCCACTAGCTCTCGGGCGCCAGGGTTTCTTTTAAGACTACAAGCTCTAGTGCATGCGCTCATACGTGTATGTCAAACAGGGTAGTGCATATCATGATAGGAGAACAGTATAGAAGTAGAAATACATGATGGAATTGAGGAAATAGGTCGAAGCACGATAGCTCGTAAGCGACGGACACGAATATGGGAGTGTTTGTCTATGAAATTCTCACTCTACTGCGGGACGGTGACGGCGAAGTCATCATCGTAAACGACCTGAGCGGGGCCACTATCGAAACTAGTCAGCATCCTGAGCACCCACAGAAGCCAGAACTTGAGACGTACATGCGCTTGACTCCCTGCATTTACGGAGTCGAACAAGAGACGATGAGTACATGGCGGGCGTGGAGAGTTGCACACGTACCTTCTCCATCCAAGTGAGATGCGCCTTAAGCTCCGTGAGGCCAAACGACAGCACGATCGCATAGTCCTGACGGCAGTAGTCGCCGCGCGTGCCACGTTGGGTGACCTTCGGGATGCGGGTGGCATCGGCCGTGATGGTGCACAGCGTTGAGAAGAGTTCTGTATGATGGAGCGGATGGG
The DNA here is from genome assembly GCA_900536885.1 of Peniophora sp. CBMAI 1063. NCBI lineage: Eukaryota > Fungi > Basidiomycota > Agaricomycetes > Russulales > Peniophoraceae > Peniophora > Peniophora sp. CBMAI 1063. The sequence continues at coordinate 10,634 of UWZB01000155.1, forward strand.
CTGAGTATAGAGGGTCTCAAGCAGACGGATCCAGATGTGGCACATACCCGGCTCCTCGTCTGTCCACGTCGGCGAGCGGTCGCCGCGGTAGCATGTAACCTCGCACTCGATGCGTTCAACCCCGAAGCGCGAGACAACGTGAAAGGGTCTCTCGAACTCCGTCTCTTCCGTGACCTGGGTACCCTACGACACAGTGAGTGGATGACGGGCGTATCTTGAACGAAGAAGTACCTTGAGAAGGACGGCCTGGAAGCCGTCATTGAGCATCTCCAAGCCGTCCGGCGATACGAAGACCTTGTTGGCGCGCTCGGCATGATCGGGCTTCTTGCGGTCGTAGACGTGGGCACAGCGGGAGCCGTAGGTGAGCTTCGCGATACGGGCCGAGATGTAATGGTCGATGTGGAAAGACACGGCGCCTTCCGCGACAGCTTTGTTACTATTGCCATGGTCAAGGTTCACGGTGATTGGGCACTGTAGGAGAGGACGTACGTGTTCGCATCCGGGCGGTAGAGATGTAAGCCAGTGGCCTCCAGGTACAGCTTCAACTTGGTGAACAAGTATTCGTTCGCGGCGAACCCTCCTACGAGCAGATAGATCTGCAGCACGTGAGTTCAAGTCTCGGGCGAGGCGAGTGTATGAGACTTGCGGGTATCTCGTTACCGGACGATTGCTGCTGGTCTTCGAGAGTCGCGATGATCTCGCGGATCGCAGGGTCGAACCAGCTCGCAATCTCACCACTGACAGACAGTCAGTATGTGTTGTCACTTCGAGAGAGGTACAAACTCACTTCAACAGCTTTATCTGCCCGTTCCGGATGCCGAGCTTCGTGTCCTTGTCGTTCGCCATGGAGCTGAACCTGACGTACGCGTCGCCGCTACCCTTGAAGCGCTTCTTCGTAGTCTTGTCAAATTCGACCGTCATGGCGTCCAGGTAGGCCTTGTCGCCAAACTTGCTTCCCGCGAGCTTCTCTGTACAATCTTCATGAGCCAAAGTAGATGATGTTATGGGTTAGGCGCACCTGTCAGCATGTTCCGGGCACGCTGACTGACGAGAGCCGACCCTTGATAGATCCCTGCGACAAGTCAATATGATTGAACGTCGCACATACACGCTTTGGCACTAACCTGCCGGCGCAGCCAGCTCTGCGATCTCGATGGGTGCGGCATTCTCGAAAGAGTAGGTGCTGAAGTCGACGGTGCCACCGCCGGCATCAATGATCATGACGTTCGTACCGGTCTGGGTACACGGTAATCAGCGCCTTGAAGCCCAACCACAAGGAGAATCAAATACCTCAATGGCTTCCTCGAGCATGCCTGACGATACGCAGAAGTGGAACGAGGCCTCTCCCTCCGAGACGAACTTGATGCGATCGTGGCCACCAGGTGTATTGGGAACAAGACCAGCATTGATAGCGGCACGACGCATCACGGACTGCTGTGGACCCTCCCATCCATTGGGATGAGTCAAGATAAACTCGATATCACCTTCAAGAGAGTCCCAGAGTAAGGCGCCGGTGGCATGCGTCTCTTTGATGTATCGCTGGGTATGATCGAACATGTACTTGTAAAAGTCCGCATAGACGGCCTCCACGTCCTTCTGCGGAGGCAAGATCGTGCGCGGGATGTCTGCGTTGGTGGCAGCCGAGGTTGACGCTCGCAAAAGCAACTTGAACCTGGCGCAAACGTGAGTCAATAGTACCGGCACAGTACGCCAGGAAGTCACATACCATTCGACTTTGTATGGTTCTACTTCGTCCCAATCATTGTCGCCCTCCGAGCCGGAGTCTCCACCGTCGAGCTCAGGAGGCTGCTCTGCGCCTACGGCGAGGAGCTTCCCGTTGGTGTCGTAGTAAACAACGGTCTGTATCTTATTATCTCCCGCCTCCTGCCCGGGCCAGCTTGGTGAATGTCAGCGTATTGACCTCCTACATCAGAGCTGAGCGCGTACCGGTTGACGGTCTTGATATCGGGAACCTTTCCCGGGTCGAGAATGGCGTACGATACGCCACTGAATGTCGTCCCAAGGTCCATGGCGATGACAAGCTTGCGGCTTGGGCCTTGATAGGCGGTGCGAGTGGAAGTCATAGTAGGTTCGGACAGAGATGGTGGTCAGAGAGAAGTCGCAAGTCGGTGGTGGGGTGGCGGACACGAGCGGGGTGGCCACACGCAAGAGCTGAACCCACAAAGGGCGCCTATTAGACGCCCCAGCACCTCCATCAAAGAAGTCCGACACCACGAGGCCTTGAGCCGTAGAAAGCGGTATATGCTTACCGGCCATATCCGTGAAACAGCCTTCGAAGGCTAGAGAAGGCGACATCCCATGACGCTGCAGTGAATGACGGGCGAAGGATATACTAGAAGGAATGGGTTCTAGCTTCAGCGCTCAGAACAGTATGCGGTGGGCCCTTCATGCAGATTTCGCAGAGTGAATGATTAAGAATGCCACTAGACAGGACTTCGTATTGCCGAGATTGGCCATGCTCTGAACTCAAAGTTTGTGAACGAGGTTCGAGGACAAGGTGAAGCGGAGGCTGCGGAGCTAAACGAACCTCCGGTAATTGCCGTGTGCGTGGACCAGACGGACCGCACTCTAGTACTTACCCTATCGACCTCCATCTGGAGTACAGTCTCGCAGGAACTACATATCGTCTACCAGCATCTAGCTCTGCTATGGAGGGGAACCGTCATCGGTCTTTACGCTGCTTTCGTCTCTGATCTCGATGTCGACTTGACATGCGCCTTTGTCCTTTCATGATTTTACGCCTCATGCCCTGCCACACGAAGAGTCCTCGGCTACAGCGCAAGCGCTACCTTCTGCGCTAACGACCACCGTCCTCGGCGCCATGGTCTCCCTGTCATCCCTGTTCGACGCATTGCGCGCCCTTCTCAACCTCTTCCCTCGCTTCTTCCGCCTCATCACTGGGCGTTCACGTCGCCGGATCGCCGCCGAGGATCGGGAGAGGGACTACGAGGAGCGTCTGATCAGCAAAACGAAGGAAAATGCGACTCTCGCTGCTGAACTTGCCGAAATACGGAAGATGTTCATCCGCACAGAGAAGGAGCGTGTCGCATCCGCTCGCGACCTTCAGCGCTCTCTGCGTAAAGACTACGACGAATCCGAACGCCGGCTTCGGGATGCCACAAACTCAAATGACCAGCTTTATAAGGAAGTGAGCACGCTGGAACGTCAGCTTGAGCAAAAGACAAAGCTTCTCGACCAGCTGAGCAAGGAGTCCTCGGAGGCGCAGAGATGGATGAGCATTAGGGACGCGTGCACAGACGCCCAGATAGCCTCTGAAGTCGAGGGTCTGAACTACGAAGTCCAGAATATTGCGATGCCGCTGGGCGATGCGATGGCCGAGAACATGCAAGAGCGCGCCGCGTTCGTTCTTCCTGCCAATGCGACTTTACCCATCAGTGCGCGCGCACTTGCGGCTCTGCAGAGCGGGAACTTGTCGAACGATGGCAAAGCGACGATTTTGGGTATCACGGTACAGTCTGCACTTCTTGCGTTCTGTCGCGAGGCCGCCGTGCAATGGGAATACGGGTTCTTGAGCCACAACGCCGAAGCGCGTTCATGGCTCGACGCTGTCTTCGATTCGGTTCATACGAGTGGTCAGTGTATATCTTCGACTTGATGATAAATGTCATAGGCTTAAACCATTTACAGAACCTGCCGCCATCTCTGGGAACTGGCGCTCGCTCGCGCATCGCCACGCCGCCCATGTAGCCGCCAACTCACACGGACAGCCCGAGCAAGTGATCTTGCGCGCCCTGCTCTCCACTCTCACACCCATCTTCGCCGGATGCGGCTTCGACTCGGCCAGGACCTCAGAGCTCATCGAAGAGTCCGTCGGGATGGATGCTCTGACCGGATTAGTGGCCGCCATCAAGCGCCTCAACGACAACATCAAACAAGGCGTTATATCGAGCTCGTTGTCGCCGATTGTTGTCAGCCCGGACATCGCACTCAACGTTGCAATCATGAAGGTTGGCCTTGGAGGAGACGCAGTGCAAGAGGCAACGGTGCTCAGCACCACTGGTCTAGGGCTTGAGCGCCAAGAGCGCAAGGAGGACGGGATAGTAGTTACGACCTTGCTCTCGCGACCGGAGGTTGCTCTGAACATGGTTCTCGACTCCCTGGTCATCAGCGGCCAGTAACCGGCTGTTCGCTTGATACTGGTAGTTCGACCAGCGTTGACATCATCGCATCACCCATTGCACTGAACGGACGTTCAATTGGTCGTGAAATCACAGTATCTTCAGTACATCCTTATCGTACATGTACACTTTGCATCAGGCTCGCATACTATCGTAGCTGTCGTATGAGCGATATCATCCACTCTACTGTACAGCCTTAACAGAAAGCCGGCGCAATGACGAAAATTCAGCTGAGAGCGTGGGAGATGTTTTAGCACGGCACGGACTGAGCATTGCATGCGCCGGATCGCTGGCCCTTCTCGGATACCATCATTACTGTTACAATGTCTACAGACCCAATCCTCAAAGACCCCAATTTCTTGCCTTCCTTGCGCACAGCCTGGAAGCAATCAACGAGCCGGCGAGCCGCAAAACACCAGACACGCCCCTCTTCGAAACCGGTTAGTAACACCGCGACTCGTCCTGGATAGCCCTGCCTCAGATATGTTGAATGGAGCGAGGGGAAGGATTGCAATCGAATATATTCACAAATTGAGATCAATAACGTATATGTTACGATAGTCATACTGGGATGTACAAATAGACATAATCACGAAAAACATATACCAAAATCTCTAATTCCGAACTTCAGTTGTTGATGTAATCACCGCTAGCATCTTGATCCTCATCGTCGGACGGCTCAAATGCCCTACCGCCATCGTCCGACTCACCCTCTTCTTCCTCGGCGATGGTAGTTTCATCTAATTTGCGCTTGCCACCGGTCCTAGACGTAACACCAGGCTTCAACCTGGTGATAGCAGACACCGAGTCCACTCCCGGAAGCTTGTGCGCTCCACTCCTTGTCGTACGTTGAACAGGCATCACGGGCACGGAATGCGTCGAAGTCAGTTTCCGGCGTTTCGACTGAGAGGAATGCGGTTCGGCCTTCCCACGTCGCGCATCCTCCCATTGCTTGACGATCGCGGGTGGGAATTGGTCAGCGGCGGCAGGGTCGTGGTCGAGCGCCCAGGCAGACTCGTCGCATACGATCCGTTTCCACATGTTGAAGAAGTACGAAGACTTTCCCAAGTCCTTCACGACGGTCTCCCTCTCTTTACGCTCCGACTCCTTCGCACGACGCGCATCGAGCCTCGCGTAGAATATCTTGAAAGGTGCTCGAGTATCGGCAAGAAGATCCTTGAGACCCTGCGGAAGAGGGCTGACATCAACGACGTCGCTTTGGTCGAACTCGCTCAAGAGGTCGGAGACGTAGGTCTTCTTGGTCTGCCCGCCCTTGTGCCCGTCGTCAATGATCTTCTTGTCCTCGAAGACGTTGACCATCGCAGCATGGATCGCCTGTGGTGATGCACCTTCCATCTTGCAGTAGCGGAAAACCTGAGTAAGGAATGAATGAGCCTCGGCGATACATATCCGAGACAGGCACGCTCACGTGGTAGAAGAGAACATGCACGAATGATTCGAAGTCGTGGCGCAGAAGGTGATCAGTGGCGCGCTGATTTTGACACAGCTCGGCAGCCATGAAGGCCCATGTTCCCTGAGGCACGACTTAGCGGCAAAATGTGATATAAAGCATGGGTACTTACCGTTCGATACTCGCGATGCGCAGGTGAAGCATCATCAGTGAAACGAGAAAGTTCCCAGTCGATAAGCATTCCGTGACCATTCGTGTCGATGAGAATGTTGCCGCCGGAAACGTCTCGATGGAGGACCCCGGCATCGTAGGCGGCGGCATGTGCTATATAAATGACAGTCAATGCGCTATCAAATACGAACGGAGAGCGCACGAACCCTCTATGGCATCACATAAGGCGGTACAGAGCTGTTTTGTCGACTCGAAGTCTCGCAAGGGCCTCCCGATCCTCTTGAGGACGATACGATGGTGTATCAGGCGTTCTGGATCTCGCGTCATATTGTCCCGCTTCTTGAACCACGGAGCACCGTTATAGTCAGCAGTGCGCGTCGTCTGCACGGGGATAGAGCGTGTCGCCCAAGAGGGATGAACAGCGTTAGTCGGCCTCGCGGGAGACGGCGTGGCGGGCTGAGACTCCAATGCGCCGTTTTCTTCGGACACGGGAGCAGCGCGGCGCAAGTCGTCGGGATGAGTGGCCGGAACATCTCCACCATAGAGGAACCCAGGTAGGTGAGGGACGCCCGCTTTCTCCAAGACACGGTACACCTCCGACTCCTTCTTCAACGTCTCGAGCCCAACCCGGAAAGTATCCTTCAGGTACACCAACGCCTTCTCTTCTTCGCTGTATGCAATGTAACAGCGCGTCGAGCGACCTGTCAACGTATGCGTGCGCATCTGGGGTAGGCCTGCGATCAAGGTGTGAAGGGAGTGTGACTCCTCATCCCAGACGTCGAATTTGAAGAGGCCGCCGTTGACGAGGGTGAGGGGCTCGACAGTCTGCTTTGGAAGCGCCTTGATCATGTCCTGAATGGTACCGTCGGCCAGCAAAGCTTCGGTGTCGGTAGGAGAGAGACGCGAAACGGAGGTATCCCATCCGCGCTCGGCACCGCTCATGCGCTCGTAGCGGTGAAAGAAGGTAGGTAGCGCCCAGTGCCTACGCCAGTCGAAGCGTTGAGAGAATACGACGCCACTGCGATCGAAACGAAGAAGGCGGGCGACTTTCGGCATGATCACGATGCCGAACCCAAAGATCCTGTGTCCAGCTTCAAAGACTAGATGCGAATACATCGCAAACTGCCCGCGGGCCCAAATGCTCTCTTTCGAGTCCCAGGACCAGTTTTTCTCCCATGCGTAGTACCCCCATGGGTCCTGAAATGCCCTCTTGAGATCGACGAACCATTCGGTGAGAGATGCCATGTCCCGCAACCTGTCGACGTCAGAGACCGGGCCATCGACTAGGTTCTCGCTGAGACCGAGCATGTCGGGGCGACGTAGCACTCGCTCCGTGCCATCCTGGTAAGCCAGACAGGGGATGTTGTGCGTATCGGCGAGGAAAACTTGGCCATTGCATAACCCAAGCTCATGAGCTCTGGATCTCTGGAGTAAGATATTAGTGGTGGTTGAGAGCGGACGGAGCGAAGGTAACGCACGATGTTCTCCTCGGTGAATTTGACCTCCTTTCCCTTCTTTGTCAAACCGAATAGAACGCTCCTATCCCAGTCTTCGCCATGCAAAGGTACAAAATCGTCAAAGAAGACTCCAATGGGCACGGGTCCACGCATGAGACTACCTGTGTGTAGGAATGTGCAATCAGATCGATGCTTCCGTGTATGTATGAAGACTAGTACGTACTGATATCCGTGGCGTGAGTTGCGTAGTCTGCTCGAGCGTCTGGGTATGGTCTGAGGGAGAAGATACGATCAATGGCGTCGCGAGCGCGTGCAGGTGTCTGCGTGGTACCAGTCCGGTCAGCTGTTGTGACGGGTTTGGGGGTGACGGGTCCACCCATGACGAGCGCAGGCGAATGAGGACGAAGTGACCACTTACACCCTACAAGGTTATATATATGAGAAGAAGGTGGTTCACCACGATGCGGGAGTTGGTGGTTGTTGGTTGAGAGCAACCACTACAGCCACGCGCCGTCGTATGGATCGCGTGATCGCGCCTTCGAGCTTCCCGCGCCTTTCGGCCCGAGCACCGAAGAGCAACCGCTCCTGGGACATTTACTTTATGCCCGCATGATACCATGCTTCACCGCCTGAGGGCCAACGCAGCACTTTGACGTCGCACATATTATACTAGCAACACTCGAATAGACATGGCAAGGCAAGGTTAACCCTAAAGGACAATAGGTGCGTATACATCTTCAGTTGTAGATATTAGATCTTCAAGCTTCAAGCTTCAACGTTCAACGTTCAACGCTTTCCGCCGCAACATTTTCGCTAGCCACGAATATATTCACGGTCCTAGCAATCGACCTTTTAACCATCCCGCGCCCAAATACCTCGGACGGGACATCCCATCATTTCACCTGCCTCTTGCATGACTTCTGCATGCCCAGCTGCAAGATCTCCAGTCAGCCTTGACGCGAGAGAATCGGGGCCTTAATGACTGACTATTCTTCCAGCGATGTGGTCCAAGCTCCTCAAGCCTATATCCCTCTTCACTATACTGAGGACTAGGGATGTCGTCTACACTCAGAAGCCCCACGGCGAGTGCAAGTCTCTCCAGAAGGCGCTTGGGACCAACCGTACGCGGAGCGTACCAGGGCTTGGAAACTCTCCTGTGCAAGATATGAGTGATTTGAGGGAGAAAGCGACTGGCACTGGTGGACGATGACTCACAGTATTGGATGCGAACGTGTCAGTTTGGGGTGTAACGTGGCCGAACCCGACTCGAGCGGAATGATGCACTTTGCATGCGCCCGCGGGGGAAGGAAATGTCGTTGAATGACTCGCATGGCGGCAGCACCAGCGCTCACCAAATCATGCAATGCGCGAGGTTGTTGGGGTAGCCTGCGATCATGTCAGCATTTCAGACCCCGGAGAGTGGCATGTCGGGTACGGTGGCTCACTTCATGGCCACTCTCATCCTGTCATCCATTGCACAAATAGCGATGCGCTTGAACGGTCCTCGGAAGAGTGAAGGAACACTTGAGACAAGCTCTTCTAGCATGCCCTCCGCCAGCGCATGATTGGTGTCAGCAGGGAGCATCTCGCGCGTCTCGTAATCCTGGAACCTTGAGGCATCAGCGAGGGTACAGTTGGCGATGAATCCGACGATACCTCGGCCCACGCTTCAAGTTCGGCCACGGTGCTCGGGATATCCTTGATGCCCATCATCTCACCGATCTGCCTGTAGAAGACATAGCGAGCCTGTATCTCCAAATCAGAGAGCGGACGCCAGCCGTATAGCCGGATCCACTTCTGCAGGAGCCCCGAACTCGCATTAGAGACAGGGGTGTAAGGGAGATATGTTCGCTCATGCGCACTATGGGCTCGAAGATGAACAATGCCAACGTATAGAGGTAGTCATCATTGCTCTGCGCGTACATGTCAGCATGATCCTCCGATCCAGTTGACGTAATGACGTACTATCTTGTAGTGGGAGTGTATCCAGTTCATGCGCGCGACCGCTATGAACGTTCGCGGGTCCGTACTTGCGTCTTCTGTCCCGACTGATCCCGCATAGAACTCCGACGGCGGCTCCTTCGTGCTGATAGGGCAGGTTCCCCAAGTCGCTGCGGAGCACACTATTGAGCGAAAGTGAACGAATAAGACAAGGTGACTGGCGTACCGGCAATGATTGCTGTCTAGATTGCGGGGAACCGACAAAAGGACGTCAGCTCGGACAGCTCGGCTTGCGGCGCAGGTACAATCCAAGTCGAAGTGGGCATTGAGGTCATCGTGGCGTGCAAACTCACATCGAGGTACCGCTTCGACACGGTCGGCCCTGAGCGAAGTTCTTTGGTACCGCATAGCACCCTTGATATGGAAGGCTGGAAGTGACAGGCGGGATCAGCATCGGCGCAGAAGTGATACACGTTGTACACGTACTATAGCGTACGTGCGCACGATGGCGAATGAGAGTGAGTTGAAGACTATAGAGGGCATATCCCAAAGCATGGATGCGTGAATGATGTCTTGCGCCTCGGCAGGTGTAAGGGCGTCAAGGTCCCGCAAGCGATGTTCATACTTGTGATGAACGTGCTTATAGACTCGCCATCGCGTTAGCCGGACATAGAGGAGGTAGGAGAGGAGAAGGACCAGTGATACTGGAATGACAGAATGCACCGGTAATTCGACAGAAGGCAGCATCTTGCGTTAGAGCAAACTTTGAGGGAAAGGGCAGATTATATAGTCGGTCGGAGGGTGACGCGGGCCGCGCGCTTATGCTCTTCCCCCACAACTACGATATCTGGCATGCTCGGCTCAAAACTGGAGCACGTTGACAGAACTCTACGGGCCTCTATCGACGCCGCCGGAGCGTATATATGAACGTGCAAACCTCGTTCCTGCGCATTGCATGAGCTTTCTAGGGCGCAGGGGTAGGTCGCGACGCACTCACGGTAGCGTGCTGCAGCATGTCGGTAGGAACGGGGCGAGCAGCGGGGGTCGCACTGAGACCACCAGACTGATACAGGCTCTCGGGGCCATTCCTAATCAAGGCATCGTCTTATTGGGATACAATTGCGTACACGAGCTGCGATATTCGCGGGAGAGTACAGATAGCTCTCAAGCGGCGAGGCAGAGATATATTCATTCGGATGGTCCTCGTGTACATGGAATAAGTACCGAGCACATAGGGCTATTCCCCAATCGCTAATATATGCGGTCTGAACCTACTGTGACGTTGCAGCAGGGGCAAGATGTTATTGGCGGTATAAGCGCCAGAGTAAATATCAGACGGTCGTGCACGTAGCCCAAAGGCATCGACACAGCGGACCAGGTCGGTTTTGAATGGATGTGACTGCGCGGTACAGCTTCAGGGTTATATGAAGGTTACAGAGCAAGCTTTCGAAGCCGGCAGTAAGGTGGACTCGAGGCAACATCATCGAGGCAAGAAGCAAAAGAATAACCCCGTGTGTGAGCCCCCGGAGCCGCGTGTTCTACACGCGTCAATGCCTGTCGACGGTGTGTCAACGCGTACATGTGACGAGGCGGCGCGTCGCGAGGCCAAGTCGCGTTCTTGACTGCGATCCACCAGCACCCCCAGGACGTTTCGCGTCTACAATACACCTGTCATATCATGTGCTCGATACTACCCTCGGAAGACTTCATGGCGAGTTCTCAAGCTACGTGTCGCGTTGTACAGTATACCGGCCTATACCGGCATCCCCCGCCCAGAGTGAAAGCGCGTCATCCGGTAAATGTCAAGTCGCCTTCGGGGTGGCTACCTTCCACATGCGGAGTTTGCTCGTGGGCAATCAGTTTTCTGGGAGTCAAGCGCCTACTTGATCTATCGAGTGTCAAGAACGGTATTGTCCTCGTGAATGATGCTGGGAATTCATACGACTGCTTATCTTGTTGGACCGACACTCGCCTCTCCCGCTATCCTCTCCCCGCAAATTCTCCCTCTTCTACCAGTTCACGGCTTTACTACTCATCATTATGGACGAGGAAAAGGACTTGCCGCTCGGAAAGGAGGAGATTGATGAAAGCCGGGAGGGCGCGTTCAATACATTCGACACTACCTCGTCCGAGGACTATGCCCAGGAGCGAGCGGCAGTATCGTCGGCATACGAGATGAAGAGCAAACTGAGTACGTGCATCTTCTTGCTTTTGCGTGCATGCCTAACGATACTCTGCAGTTAACGAGTGCTTTCAGCATGAGTATGTTTACTAGCGCGGCTTTTCTGTGATGCACAACCTCACAGTGCCCAGGATTGGCTATGGAAGATATCAGTGGGGAGTCTTCATGCTCACAGGTCTTGGTTGGATGGCAGACAGTACGCCACCTCGACTTGTGTGTCGTGGCCCATGTCGCTTACAGGCCGTCTATCCCAGACATCTGGTTCCAAGCTGTTGCTCTCATCCTCCCACAGGTGCAAGTGGAGCTTCCGGTATCCCACGTCGAATATGCCACTCTTGCCCTTTACGCAGGCCTTATCGTCGGCGCTTCCACCTGGGGAATTATGGCGGACGTGGTTGGACGGCGGCTATCTTTCAACATTACGTTGTTCATCGCAGGCGTCTTCGGCATTGCTGCGGGTGGCGCGGACACTTTCACTCAGTTGGGTGCTTTGACTGCCTGTGTTGGCTTCGGTGTTGGCGGAAAGTGCGTTTATCTCACGATACCGATCTAGAGCTGATTTGACTGATTTCGTACTCTCAGTCTTCCTGTAGACGGTACGGAAGGACCCTTTGCAAGTCCTGTTCTCCGGCGCTCATGACTGTTGTAGGCGCCATCTTCCTCGAAGTCATCCCTAAGACGCACCAATGGCTTCTAACGCTACTGTCGATATGGTGGGCGCTGGGTCAACTCTTCGCTTCTCTCGTCGCATGGCCTCTCATCGACAACTTCTCCTGTGCAAGCGATGCACATCCTTGTCTGAAGGCCGACAACATGGGTTGGAGGTACTCTGTGTACGTTTATTGGGCCACTTATGCCTGATGCTTCGGTCTCACCCGCCCTATTTTCTTACAGATATATCTTGTGCGTAGTGTCCAAACGTTTTCTGTACTATAACTGAACTAACTCGTAGCGGCGGTATCACATTCGCGATGTTCATCGCGAGATTCTTCCTGTTCAACCTACAAGAGTCCCCGAAGTTTCTCGTGGCCAAAGGCCGAGATGAGGAAGCCATCAAGGTTGCATCGTCTCAATGGGTTTGTTGGGCCGCGCGTTGACTTCTCCCGCAGGTACTCGAGTATATTGCGACGCGCAACGGTCGTAAGATCTCTCTTACACTCGCGAAACTTGAGGCAGTCGGTGGCGTGTCCGATCATCCTCAGGGCTTGAGCCCCTTCCAGCTCATCAGGCATTCGCTATCGTCATTGTCTTTCGGTCATGTAAAGCCGCTCTTCGCCACTCGTACTCTTGCTATCAACACGAGCATCACGATTGCTCTATGGGGTTTGATTGGCCTCGCATCACCTCTGTTCAACGGTACGCGACCCCTCTCCTGCTCGTAGTCTACCTACTCACGTTCATATGTAGGCTTCATCACGCTCTACCTGAAAGCTCGCACAACTGGCAGCGGTAGCTTAAACGAAACGTACCTCAACTACTCCATCATCTCCATCCTTGGTGCTCCCGGATCTGTCATCGCCTGTATCATCGTCGATAGAACGCGACGCAGTCGGTCAGGCTTCGTTCTCGGCGGACGCAAGTACGCGATGGCCTTGTTCACCGCTCTCACGGGGGTCTTCTTGTTCTTGTTCACGACGGCTACGAATCAAGCGGGTGTATTGGGATACAACTGCGCCAGCACGCTCACCACGAATGCCATGTTCGGCGTCTTGTACGCGTACACTCCCGAGGTGTTCCCAGCGCCTCATCGAGGTTAGCATCGGTTCTCGTCATCTGCTGAGAAGTGTTCGAGCGTCCCTGATCTTCGTGTAGGGACCGGAGATGGTCTTGCGAGCTCGACAAACCGGATACTCGGCATTCTAGCGCCCGTGATTAAGATCGCCACCACCAAAGGTGCAACCACAGTCGCAAATACGAACGTGTATGTGTCAGTCTGACACGCCACGCTATCTTACTGAATGTTGCGAGCAGACCGGTATTTGTGTCCGCGAGCTTGTTCCTCGGGGCCAGCATATTGATGCTCCTACTGCCCATTGAGGCGAGTGATACGGGTCGAGACGCACTGTGTCGTAGCTGATCATGCTCTGCAGACCGCAGGAAAAGCCGCTCTGTAAGAATGTAGAGTAGCTCCTTTGAGTCTACTGTATCCGTCGCCATTACCAGTGCGATAGAGCCCCTAAGTACTCTGGTACCATCATCTGCCCGGAGCATCTGCGCCAGTACTACCTCTTCCGGTCAAACATGTCATGACTCGCAGAATTTCATCGCATAGGACGCCACAGCGAGCGCTATTCGCCCGCGATCGACAAGTATAATGTGGCAATGGCTGAAGTCGGCGAGGTAGAGCTCGCGCAATCATGATGTTACAACAGTAGGTATACAGGATTCAGTCCGTATAGTATGCTCAGTTCGAGACCTTGTCCGGGACATCGACGCTATACAAGCATCAGCAGCGCCCTCGAGACGAGTGACTCGGATACGCACCCAGTGTCCTTCTCAAAGGTGTTGCGAGCAGTGTCCGTGACCTTCTCGTTGATGTTGCGGTTCTCGGGGATCCCCTCCTTCTTCTCGATGGCGTCGAGGCCTGATGAAAGAACGTCAGCAACAACGCTCAAGAGGGCGGAGGACGACGACACGCACCCTTGTCACCGTAGTCCTCCTGGCCGGTGCTCTGGTTCTGGGAACCCGAGTTCAGCGCCTGCTCGCCTTTGTTGAGGATAGAGTCCATGATAGTCGTGAAAGGTAAGAGTGAAGTGGGTTGTGTGAGTCGTGAAGGTGATTGGATTGGTGATACCAGTACCGCAACGGGTTTTTATACGGTTGAGGCAGCGGCGACGTCAGTGAAGAGCTAACGCGTAACGACGCGGGTCATGAGCGAGTAAGTGGAGTGTAGCCGCGACTGTGTGTATAGCGTGGGTGGAGGCGGACTGCGTATACAGTGAATTTCGGTCCATCAGACCTCTTTCTCCGTATGGAAGAGCGTCTCGCTGGTCACCAGGCGGTCGTCGAGATGGCGAGGCTCGCAGGCACACACTTGGCCTGCGTCATGGGCAAATACAGCCTAGCGTACCTTGACCGCATCTGTATTCCTTTCATGGTATATAGCGTCCGAGCACTACGGAGCGCGGATAAGTCGTCCGAAGGGCCAGACTGGCGACACGCGCGGCTGAATAGCACACGTCATGGATCGAACTTGCGATCCTTCAACTTCCTCTGAGTTGCCAACATTTACTGGTCTGGCCAGATTGGTATCCTGCACAGATGTACCGGGTGGCAGAGCGCGTCCCGCAATGTTGGGTCATGTATGGAGTAGTCTGGCGTAGATGACCGTGTGTTCAGGGAAAAGACTCTGAGAGACTCTCAAGAAGTTATGAAGCAAGGGCTAGCAAGTTCATCGTTGCCCCCTAGGGGCAAGGTTCCTACTCTGCCAGCCAGGATCATATGCGAGCAGGGCAGAGCAAGTTCATAGGTGCATATGCTCGTTGCAACGAGCAAGACGTGCAACGCGCCATGCCATTCGTCGGCGGCGAAGTCGTGTGCCTTGATGACATCATTCCAAAGGCGTCATTTGGTTGCCCTGCCTATGCTCAGATGCAGTACCTTGCGTTCTCGCGAACTATGATACTCGTTGTGGCCCAGGTCCAACCTCAAGCTCAATGATCACACAATAGGTACTTCGTAGAGTCCATGAATGCTATGCGTCTATAATCCTACACGATTGAATTGTACAAAATGTCCATGATAATGATATGCAGCGCTCAGTTCGAGAACTTGTCGGGGATGTCATACCTGATACAGTGTCAGCATATGCTACACCAAGTGCTCAGCAGAAATGGACGTACCCGGTCTTCTTCTCGAGGAAGTCCCGTGCGCCGTCGGTGATCTTCTCGTTCGTGTTGCGGTTGACGTTCCAGCCCTGCTTCTTCTCGAAGCTGTCGAGGCCTGAAAGTGAACGTCAGGATCAACGTGCCACTGGCTCAAGCACGCGCAAGACGTACCCTTGTCAACGTAGTCCTCGTTACCGCCACTCGTCGCCTGGCCGGCATTGACACCCGAGTTGAGGCCGGACTGGCCCTGCGTGCCGGTCTGGTTGTTGAGCATCGACTTGCCCTTATTGATGAGAGAGTCCATGATAGTCGTAAAGGGGTGGGTCGGTTTGAGTTGAGTGAAGAAGGCGGTGGGTGGTGGTTGAGTGAGGGAGTGAGAAATGGCGGACGCAACGACCTATATAGGAATTAGACGACGGGCCGACGTCAGCGCCAAAGCGGAGTGGCGCATCAATTCTATGACGCGCATAGGGCGGGTAGGTGGAGAGTCGCTATGGCGTACAGCTGCGCGTCGGTCGAAAGACCTCCGAAAGAGCGTAGAAGTTCCTGGGGACCTGGAGTCGGTCCTTGGCAGATGTCATGGCGGTACTGCCGGATGGCCGCTGATTATTCTGGGAAGTCGAGGCCTTCGGCGTGTCCCAAATATTCGGCGGGCGCGCACGAAACGAGGAAGATAGGTCTCAGTGTGCGCAACTCATCCCCGTGGCGCGTAATTGATATAGATACGCCTCTGCGACGCGCTGGTACGCCTTCTGGCACCGGGGGCACCGCACGCGACGGGACGCACCGATCACGGGTTCGGGAAATAAAGACGCGTGACGTCACGCGTCGCCACCTGCATGCCGAGCGATCGCCTTTCCAACGCCTTTCTTCCGTGCATGGTCTGCGTCTGGAGACCAGCCGAGCGGCCCCTGCATTCTTCCAGCATCCATGTCAGCCCCAGACAACACGCTGCTAGAAACGAGCGATCCAGAGTTCGTCACGGTCATCGTATCAGGTAAAACACAAGACTGGACACTAGACAGAAGTGGACGGTGAGAAGCGGAGCTCGAATAGGGCGCATGGAGTTCAGACAGAACCGTGTACGAGGATGATGAGCGAGATGTGAGGCGAAGAGAGAGTGGACGGCGAGACTGGCGGCGTAGAGGGTGCTGGGCGAGCGTACGGGTGAGTAGATCAGATCAAAGGGGGCAGGGTAGAGAATTCCGGAGGTTACAGTAAATGAGGGCCAGGCTCGACAGTTCAAGGTTAGAATCAAGGGATTATAGACAAGAAAATGAGAAGGGTGGGAGTATAGGGGATGAGGAGGAAGAGAGTGCGGAAGCGGACGGGGTGATGTGGTGTAGCTTAGTATCTGAGTACCAAGTCCATCGTCGAGCGCGTGAGTACGTATGTAACGAGAAGAAAGGTCAGGGTCAGATGGGAAAGGGGAGAGGGGGTGCGCGCGGCGGGGTCAGAACAGTCAACATAACGAGACGAGGCGAAGCGAAACAATCCAGAAGAGAGAGCAAGGGGAGGAAGAAGAGGGGAGTGGGTATACCAGCGACCACGATGCGCCAGGCCGTACGCGAACCACTAAGCCCTATGCACGGCCAGCGCGATATACAGCTATCGTATCATCACATGTCCGCTCTCATCATTGCGCGTATCCGTATGCTCCATACCCCTCCGAGCTTTGTGACGGGTATGGACTGTGCCCGTACCCCTGCTGCTGCTGCTGGGCGAACTGGCCCTGCGTAGGCGTACCGGGCCCAGCATTGTGCGAGTATTGCGTTGGTGTGCCGGGTCCTGGGTACGGTAATGCGGGGCTGCCAGGCGGCTGATACGCCGCTGGAGAGACGGGATGCGCGCCGGCGGTGTATGTTGGGGAAACAGGGTGTGCACCGGCTGTGTAGATAGGCGCGGGTTGTGGTTGGGTGCCGGGGTATGGCAATGATCCCGGACCCGGGCTTGAGGGCGGAGCACCGTACGCGGCAGGGGCGTATGCGGGCTGTATAGGCGGCGGTGATGTACTCCTCGGCACGACGGGCGCAGGGCCGGTATGTTGAGGGCTGACGTACGGCGACCCCTGCGCGCTACCTGTTTGCTGCCTCTGAGGCTGCATCTCCCGCATTTGGTACTGCTGTTGCTGTGGAGGCGGTGCACGCCCGTATGGGTGTGTCGGTGTTCCCGGCGGCGGGCCAAAGTCGACGCGGGGGAATGGACCGGATACGGATACGGGCTCCCACGGACTTCTCTGTTGTTGAGGTGGAGGCTGGTGTGGCGCGTGCGTGTGGTATGAGGGAGTGTAGCCTGGGTTGGGTTGTGGGTTGGCCTCGGATGGTTGGCGCGAAGCGTCGTGGGCAGTTTCAAAGCTGTCGTCGCTGTCGCTCGCCTGCCTGACTGGCATACGGCCGTCCGCGCGCGGAGAGACAGGGTAAACGGCACCGCCTTCGCCATCTTCGTATCTCCTCCCACTGCTGTCATACCCTCCTCCACCTTCTGTCCTGAATGTCGGTGCACGCCCATGCTGTGGCGCAGGTTGCTGAATGTTGAATGCGGGGTTCGTCGCGTTGCCGATAGCACGACCCGACGAGTCCCATTGCTGAGTGCCAGCATCGCCGCGAGGAGAATACGCGCCGTTGTCCGGCGCGTGCAGTGATACGTTCACAGCGCTCATACCCGGCTCCGCAACATATGGCGATGCACCTCCGAGTCCACCAGAGTACGGCGTAGCGCCAGGATCCATCGCGAGTTTCTCTCCTCGAGCCTTTCTCCGGTCGTAGATGTACGCGGGCTTGACCCTGTTCATCTCGCGGTAGATGTACCACATCGCCAACGCCGTGATGGCGACTGTTACGCCTACAACGGCATAGGAAGCCAGACGCTGAGCAGTTGTTTCCGAGTCCGAGGTGTCGATGAGAACACCGAGGTAGACTGTGACGAATTGTTTGGGCAGCGAAAGTAGGGCGGCAAGCGAGAATACGAATATGCCCATGCCACAACTTGAGAAGACCGCGGTAGTGAAGTGGCCCGGAATAGCCGATAGACGCGCGACGAGCGCAATCTTGAATCCTCCCTCCCTCACCACCCGCGCCAGGACACCATACGTGATGTTCGTCCTCTCCAACTTCTCGCCCCTGGCCCTACAGCACCACCTAAACGCATAGAAGTTCCCGATTTCGCCAATGAAGGTTCCCGCACAGACGATGGCGAAGCCAAGCCCGAGTCCCCAAACGATACCACAGAGCACCGCGATAATCTCGTGTCCGAATAGCGGGGGGAAGGATATGACGAATAGGATGCCGATTGGGATAAGCCATCCCGCAGGCAAGTCTTTGAGGAAGGTAGCCGCCGGCTTGAGGTAGTCGACAATCTGAGTATGGAAGATCGTGACGAGTGCGACGACGGCGACGATGACTGCTGTCAGAATATAGTACCCTGGGCATCAAATCGAATTAGTTGTTGGCCGCGGGATGCGGGGAAGTGAATTAGACGCACAGAGCCACTCGCGCCTAATCCAGAAGCGCCAGTTGCGGAGCCGCTTCCAGTCGAGTGCGCCTTCTCGCGCGAGTTCTGCTGCTTCAGACGGGGTGGGGCTCGGTGTGCGAGCCAGAGAGCGGGCTGATGCGAGAGCCGGGGACTTGCCCACGAGCTGGGCCGTGCTCGATGCCGGGTTTAGGTTGGGTGTTGAGAAGGTAGTGGATGCCTGCGGGGGATACAGATAGGGAGACGAGGAATTTGTCGGATTCGCATATGGGCCGCGGTAGGGGCTGCTCATCGAGAGCACAAAGAGATGGTGGGGAGAGGAAACAGGTGGTTACCGTTAGCTCTTCCCGCGCCCGCTTACGACTCCAATTCAACAGGCTTCTTCCTCCACCGCCACCACCCGCCATGGCCTTCTTTCCCCTTGTTCACTCTGTATAGCTCTC